>JAQQRF010000182.1:0-360171 GCA_030523145.1 Trissolcus brochymenae
GACACGTCTATAATAAATCTACTCTTGAAAGTTTAAACAAACCTTTGTGACTCTACCCAACAACCTCAGTGCGTGGTGTACTTTCGTTAAGAAGGGACACCACACTGTCAAAATAGAATTGTATCTCTGAAGTCGCCCTTTTATACGAGAAATTTGTTTTTGTCGCTGAACAAAATTATTCAAAAAGCAGAAAATTAAGAAAATTGAAAACTGAATCTGAAGTAATTATTATAAATGACAAAATTTTGACTAATATGTAAAATTTTATTATAATTGTAAAGAAAAAATGGTTCTTCGTAAGTTTAATAAATATTTTTGAATAAATTACTGTTGTTTTTAAGGACATTATATTGTTCTATGCAATCGTTTTCGAAGACAACTGACAAAATATTGTAAAAATAATCTCTTTTTTAGTTTCACTTTTTTGTGATGTGGCTTCAGCTATTTTTTTAATTTCATTGGAAGTTATCTTGTCTGTTGATAAAAGAAACTGATTTAAAAGTCGATTGAAATTATTCATAAGTTTGCCTTAAAAACTACTTAATTCATGTAATTTATAAAAATTATTCTTTGAACATTTATCAGTTGAAGAAATTGGAATAAAACTTTTGCTTCAGAAAGATTGATTTAATAACTTTCATGAATACACTTCATAAAATATTTTAGAATATTACAGTCAATTTTATTCATTCTTTAGTAAACGTTCAGTTTTACGTTAATTTTGACATCAATAGAATAAATTTGTCCATTAGTCTGTTTACAACAATTCACTCTTAACATTTTTTAACAATTTTAATGATTGAATTATTTAATTAGTCAACTAGACATAGCATATTCAGCTTTTGATCACAGTAAATGAGATTACTAGAAAAACTGAGCAGCATGGGTCTTGAATTTTAATTCAAAATTTATGTTTCTATCCAAATATGTTATTATAATTTCATTCGTTGTTATAATGAATATTACAAATCAATTATTAAAATTCGGTGCATTTGATTAAATATAAAACTACGTTCTTTCCATTATAAAAGCATGCAATTTTAAAGCGCAGTGAATATTTGTTCCACGGTGAAACCAACAATTCTGAGTGGCGACTCATTCTGGATGATACATTTCTATTTTGACAGCTTAACTCGATTGTTCAATTGAGTTGTTTACGATATGACTCATGAGAATTCTAACAAGTTCGCGTTAAGACACATGAAGATGACCCATGAACAGGAGTGGTTGTATAAACTGTGGTTGTAAATTCGAAGCTTACTGCTATTGGGACGCTAAGTCCATTTGTTGTTTATCTACTAAGACAAATAGTTAATGTGACTTTTGAACAATTACTCGTTAAAATAGTGCCAGACGGGATAGTCCGATGGCCATAACAGTAAAACCTCAAAATGTGCAATTTCCACGATTTCATCTCGGTAGTAATTTTCCATTACAATCCATGATCTGAGACACCGCGTAATGACTTTTACGAGCGTGCATCCCATCCAGACAAAGGGGCTCTCTGTTTAACATATCTCTGTAGCTGCACTTTTTCGTATATGTATATTGCAAATCAGCTAAGGGGACCAACTGAAGTGCAATCCTCCTCTCATTAGCATCTCAACCAAGCTAGCATTTTCTGTAACCGTGTTAAGCTTGTGACACAAATGTTTAATATTATTTATACTGAATTGTAGATGAAATCCCTGGCCTCGCTCCAGGAAATAAAAATTGGATTGTTAGATTTGTGATGGCCTGATGAATTTCATTCAGTAATTTTCTTGATCTTCGTATTTAATTGCTATTCATGGGCTATTAAAATTTTATTGTTATCATTCATTTAGGGATTTATAACTAGCTTTATTGTACGGATTTGCGAGGACTTAACTGCACTTGAAATTACTGTCCCCTTTTGATGTAATTTTCTTTCAAGTTCACTTCTCATTTTTTTATTCATCATGAATTTTCATGCGATTAAAATGGTTCGATCAGGTGCTCTTTGTTTTAATAACAAACACCGCGGCACGAATTATTCTGACGTTAATTAAATAAAAAAATATATGTTTTTAGGTCAGCAAAGTCCTATGAGCTCTGAGGCAGCAACCACTGCCCGTGCTTCCAGTATAATTGGAAACCATAAGGATTCCAACATACATTCACTGCGGCGGTCTACTTTGGGACGAAAAAATGGGAACGCGAGCAATACAAACACTTTAAACCACCGAGAGACCCCAGTACTGTATCCGCTCTTCAATCACGATGGTGATATGATGAACCTTAGCCCGTCCAATGATAATGTTATTTTCAAGGAACAAAACGATTACTCGCATCTTGGGTTCTCGTATCTCGACCAAAGTGCGGAAACCACGACCGAGCTGTAAGATACAGAAGTTAAAGCTCGCAACTTGAACAAGTCGATAATCAATGTGCGTGACAAACTTATTAGTTTAAATTGTACAGAGCCGAGTGGAACGACTTTTCACGGCGATCAAGAATTTTATGGAAAAGTCAGAACAATTTGAAATATCTTCAAACATGAAACAAGAAATGAAAACAAAACTAAACATGAAGAAACAGTCAAATTGTCTGTTGGATTTTCAAAGGATAATGAAAAATGAAAATTACAAGAGGGAACACTTTAATCCCTCTTTAAATAGTTTGTGAGAAATTTTTGTTCTTATGAAGATTGATGTAAATTAATTATTGGACAAGTGTCACAATGAAAGGATCTCGTAAATTTCAAATCAACGAAGATAAATTGTTTTTCACACTCCGTGAGTGAGAACTGTTCGAACTGTAAAGTGGGATTAACAAGCTATCAAGAAGTAATCGCCAATCAATAGGTTTTACTAAAAACGTATTTGACTTGCAGTTCAGAAAGTTTGAGCAAATTATTTTATCCCATTAAAAATGGTGCTAATTAGCAAATGTATAATCTTGGACAAAATAATGGATTCCACAAATAATAAAAACTTAGCAGTTGTATAGTTTTGTTTTCAAACTCGTCATTATCTTCAATTGTAACAGAATTTTTATTTCTTTCTATTATTTATTCGAATTATACACAAATGAAAATTGAGTAATTTATTGAAACAGAATGAAAATGAAAAAAAAAAATGAAATTATATTTAAAAGTACATAATCTTCAACACTTTAAATTTTAAGAGCCCAGGGGGTCGAAGATTAAAAGATCGAAATGTTCTGACTTCTCTGGTAATTGTAAATTTGAATCAACGAACTGTATAAAGATGATATATTTCTACGAGATAAAGTTTGTACTTAATGGACTGTTTCTTGTTGAGAAAATTGATTTGTAAATGTTTCCTTCTTGTACCATACTATATTCTATTTATACAGACTGGAATCTAACGTTATTGTAATATTTATTTAGTTAGGATAATAGAGAATTGATTTTACAATCATTCAGTTCAATTATTTTTGTATTTTATAATGTTAAAACCCAGATGACTGTTGTGAAAATAGTTGTGATATGTAATTACCATTAACGTGTAAAAAAATTCATTATCCTTTGAATGAAAGGAATCGATAGTTACTCGATAATTATATTGCTGAAATTGAACGTCTAACTAATATAGACACTAAGTTTTATTCTCATTACACAACTGATTTAAAGTTGAAAACATATCCATAACAGTCGAAAACATATCCAATAACATTTAGTTGGAAAGTTTTTTATCATTCATTTTAACTTCTGTTTATCAATTTTTTGTCTCAGAAAAGTCCGAATAACTTATATATGTAACACGACGATTAACTTAATGAAAATAAATTTGTACGTAGTTATGAGGTTCACGTTTGAATAAAATAAACATTAGGATCGACATGATTTTTGCGTCACTTTTTTGTGTTGCGATGAATGTTTGAACTATGTTGAAATCATGTAGCTTCTATCAACATGTTATTGTCACTACGCTTTTCTAGTCGAGAAGGAAAATGAATCTGATTATATTCTTGTACATTAACATTTGTCCGTAAAATCAACTTTTGAATCCTTTTCTTCGTTGATCTTTGTGCCCTACAAGATTGTGTTCTTAATTGTACATTGTGCCTTTCTCTTTTTTAACATAATTTCAAATATACATATTTATTTTTTTGTTTTGAATTTCAATCCTAGGAAATAAGAGAAATGCAATTGTAACTCTGGCTTTAGTTGTTACTTCGAGGATGCATGATGAGAGTGCGAAATGTATAAGCGTGAGCGATGAATGAAAGCCATTGATTTTTGGTGGTGAATTGCTCTCCTGTTAATAACTAAGATGTTGATATTTTGGTTAATTATTTTTTATAATAGAAAATTGTATGAGAAAGATATGGACACTATTGTTAATGAAATAAAGAATTTTATTAGTTTATATACTGCAATAAAGCATGATGTGCGCTAACTTTTTTCATCTTTAAATCGCTTACTTTCCACTCTTTTCTAACGCCTTTTTTTCATTTCGACGTGCTTTTCCAACTCATAATATTGGACAAACAGAATATATGTCTCCATCAATTCCGAGCTGATCCAAACTATACGAAAGACACAACCATAATCTCATTCTCTTTTTTCTCTCTCATAAAGTTGATATGTTTTGAGCTGAATTATGACTTTGCAGCATCCGCACTGACGTCACAGCAACTTTGGTAAATGTGTCAGGAACGAATGTCTGAAAGTATTTCAAGAATGCTGCGAATTGTAACACTGTAGTTTTATGCCGCGTATACCGCTATCAAAACAAATGACGTTATATATTCAACAGAGCTTAGTACAGCAAATATCGGAGCTAGCATGTGTCCGTTAAAGTGATTTTCGTTTATCTGATAACGTACGAGAACAAAAAAAAATTTTTCATTCAACATCATTTTACAATTACAATAATAACTCGAGGGAAAAAGAACAAACAAAATGAAATTAATACTTTCATATCCACAACTTTAGGGGCGAAAAAAAAATACTCAACTGGATTTTCAGACATGAATTTGCTGACCCAATTCGTTACGCGTAAAAGTGCATAATTTATTAAACCCCGACAACTTTCACTAATAAATTCAATTGTACTATTTTTACTTGATCCAAGTTTTTAATCAGGAATAATTTAATATGCAACTCGTCGCAGTATAAATATAAAGGTTCATTCAAATGTAAAGTTTGCTTTAGTAAGGGAGGGTAGTTTTTGACGTTATATTCCTCTGGTTGGAGATCTTTTAGATCGACATAAGGAGTACGAACCGAGCGAATTGATAAAATATTTCATCCATGAAAATGAGCCCCCGTTAGAAAAAGTTAACTCGTCTCATTGTGACCCAGTAAAACTGAGGGTTAGGGGATTGTTACATGTGCGTCAATTGAGTTTCATTTACTGTGACCTCGGCAAATTGTTGTTATTAATTTTCGAGCCTCGTGGTGCGGCTAAATCTTGCTGCGAAATCGATTAATACATAACCGTCACAAAAGTGCTTGGTTGAATATCAACAGATTGTCTGATGCTGGGTACACCAAGGGAAAGTTCAGAGCGCCGGCGCTGTCTCGAGAACACGCAGCCGCGTATCCGGAACTCCGTTGAAACAAGCTCGAGATCACTGGCTGAAACCAGATGATAGTGTACAGTTTGCGTTGCTGGTTCGTTCGGTGCGTTTTCGCGGGACGCTCAAGTTTTTGTCCACGACTCGTTGGTGGCTGGATGAGAGACGAAAACTTTACAAAAATGTGAAGACAAACGAGATTGTTTGGCGGACACATTTTTTTTCGTGTAATTGCGAACTTGCAATTACGGTGAGTGGATTTTTATTTTCTGTATTAAAGTGACGTTTCGGTGGGCTACTCTGTCATCGGAGAGACAAAGTTGATAACGTAGAACAACCTGTAGGACTCTCGTGTGTAGCGCAGAAAAAAATATTTCTCTCAGCATTTCTGTTTTGATGAGTTCTTTTTCATTCTATGTTGCTTTCGTGTTTTTTTTATCAAACCTTCAATTTAACTGATGGACCTTCTTGCAAATTGTTTAATTTTTTATTCACCAACCTCAATAGTTGAATTTTATTTCATGTCATATATCAGGAAGTAAAATATTTTGTTTCATGACAAAATTATTTCATTTGCGAGTTAATTTCTTAATGAGCTTGTTTATTGTTTATTTAGTTTTCCGCTCTTGGTGTAGTAATTAGCGACATTGTGAGTTTTTAGCAAAATGACTTATTGAATTTTTCATCCAGTTACATCCAAATTTTGTCGTCAAACGATTATTATTTGACATTATCAATTATCATTATTGAATACCGCGTCTAAACTGCGAAAAATTGTGACAACATTCGAGGGAAAATGAAATCAAAAATAGTCTCATCAATTAAGCTCACTTTAAATTCAATTTTCGCTAGCATCAATGTAGGACAATACAATACGACTCGACTGAACTTGGCTACTGGCTTATTTTTTGCTGTTTTTTTGTATAATGCTCATGGAAAACGACGTTGATGTTTTAAAAATACTTTGTGTAAGAATGCTGTTTTATGCATGTGCACTTTGTCGGCAATTTCACGAGATGCTATTGAATTTTACAAAAAGATGGCACAACAGAAATTTTGTTTGAATCAAAGAACTTCTCCCTTTAGATGAATACTTTTATTAAAGGTAAAAGTAAATTTATGTATTCCATATACATGGCATATATGACACATGCATAATGTAAATTGTTGTTTTCTGAAACTTTAATAATGAAACATACAAAATATTGATTGAAAAACAATTTATATTGAAACAACATTGATTGAAATCAAGAATCTAGCTGAAATGATAAATATCTAGATTTTAATTTGACATAAATTTTCTTTGATATGTGAAAAAGAAGTTTTCAATGGACAAAATTTGCTGGGTGAATTTAAAATGAATTGATAAAATAGATTTTCGATATCAGCTGCAGTGAAATATTATAACATAAATTTTGAATAATTCCAATAAACGCGACCATGCGAAATTTCGACAACTACACCCGCCAGTAAAAACTAAACAATTATTACAAAATAATTGATACTTTGATGAATCACAAGATGGTTGTGATTCCAGCCAAGTTACATTTAATTTTAGAATTGATTAATTAGTTATTACTGAAGTTCTTTCTTAAGCTTTTACTTTTCCGATCAATTGATATTTGATATTAACTTTTAATCAAAAATTCTAAAATCCAACTGAACATTCAAAAATGAAAACTTTGAAGTACTTACGTGGAAAATATCTATTAAAAAAATTGTTAATGCAATATTGATTTTATTTTGAATGATAATTGTCGGAAGTCGCTGGAAAGAGAAAATTCATGTGGATGAGATAGATAGTATTCCAATCAAACATCTAAAAGTTGGCACATTTTCTGCATTTTATATCTGTGGGTAAAAGGTAAAACCAGGTAAGTGTATAGAGATTACGTATACACTTACCTGGTTTTACCTTTCACCCACAGTTATACTAGTTGCAGATACAAATATAATCTACTGTAATCTTCTTTTGTAAACGAATATCAATTTTTCATACTCTATTTTATACTTTGTAGGCTTTATAACACATTCATTTATACGAACGTCACTCGCTTGTACTATCACAAGCTTACTTATACATGACTGTGTGAATTATTCATTTTTATTAAAAAAAATGAACGAAGAAAAAAGTGAAGACAAAAAATTAAGAGAAACATTAAAATATAATTTAGAATAATTTTTGCAACATGAAACTTTTTTTGAGCTTTGCATTATTGATTTTAAGGTGGTATTAAATTCTTTTACTTGGGATTATGAAAAACCTTCAAGATTAAAGTGGTGCAGGAAACGAGTAGTGAGATGTAAGTTGTACGAGGTAAATGTCCCAATTAGTATACCAATTAGGAACAGTACAAGTCGTCGCCCACCGTAACACAACTATAATTAAAATTTGAGTTTAGATATAATATTGTTTTGCGAAAAATGAAACAAATATTTTCTCACTTTTATGTTGCAGAAACATGTCCTTGTTTATAATTTGTTCAACTGTTTCATTTTTAGATGTTTATTTTAAGTGAGCTCTAGAAAACTACTTCTTTTTCTGCTCGAACACAAAAAAACATGGACTGATGTGTTTAGTAAGCTTTGTTAAACATGGTATTTTAGTTGGGAAAATCTTGTAAGAAGTGAATTTTTAAATACACTGTTTTTCACTATAACACATTTTTTTACATCACTCACTGTTTCGTTATTACTGACATTTTTTTCTGGATTCTTTTAACAGATCGACGAGGAAACTCTATCTAAAAAAATATGTCGTCGAGAAGAAAATTTCACTTTTAATCTGGACATTTTGTTCAATACAAAAAAAAATGCTTGCCAGCATATAGTTGGAATTACGTTTCAAACTTTAAAATTTACACAGACCTGATTTTTTCACGACCCAACTAGTTGGCTGCCAAAAATAAAGTTGTATTTCACTACGTAATTATGCAAAAGAAATTGACTGGGCCATTATTATAAAATAGATCTTTGTTTTATACGACTTCCATAGACATTTGGAACGAAAAGATGTATGAACGACGCTATTACGTTAGTAGCACACGAGATTAAGGGGGTGCATAACAGAATTTACACGAAATAAAATTCTTTTGAATTCACAGAAAAAAGTAAACAAAAGAGATTTTCATACTTTGTTAAAAATAATATTAAAGTTCGAATTTAGTCAGGCGGATAAATTATTCGATACTAAAACCAAACGGGTCTAATATTGTAGTTATACACGGTCATATATGAATTAATTATCCTTAAAACTTCATACTGCACTTAATGAAGGAAAGTGTGTCTGCCTCGGTGCACTTTCAGAAATAATAATTATTAATTCTTAATTCATTAATGATTAGTTATCTTTGTTATTTGCTATAAAATATTGTTTGTTACAAAGCAATCTCATAATTAATGACACTTAAATCTAACATGTATTGTAGTTACATCAGAACAAAATTAACACTCTAATTAGAGAGTAGACTTAAACGAAATGATTGTTACATTTTAATCACTGTAAGCTCATTGGGAAAACAGAAATAGTTGTGATAATATTTCATCGCATCGTTATCATTGGAGTAATAAACTGTGTTGATATATTTTTCAGATAATTCCTGTAAGACTTTTTGCACATAGCTAAACATCAACACATAGTATAATAATGTTACGTCCTTAGAGAACAGCAGAAGGCATGAAGCACTACAAAGTATGGCTATTCTTAAGCAATTTTATAATATTGGTAAATATAATGTTTCATTTGTCTGGTTACGGTTATACTTATAGTTTGTTGTGTAGAAATTTGAATGAATGAGAATAGACGATCTGCAAAAAATATTCTGCAAAAAGAGCTACTGATATCTTATTATAGATGTTAATATTAAAGTTTTGCATATAATTTCAGCTTTCCGGAGGAATAGTCTTGTTTGTTGGCACCTGGCTTTTGATAGATCCCACGAAAGATCACATTTTGGAACTTTATTTGTCTGGGCTTTTGCCTAACGAAGCGTTCAATGTGATAGCATACACACTTTTGGGACTTGGGTGTGTAATAAGTGCTTCAGGAATTTATGGCTGTCGAGCTGCCATAAGAGAGAATCAATGTATTTTAACTGCAGTAAGTTGTGCAACAATTTTATCACTAAATTGCTGATTCTTGTTCTGTTACGCAAATATTTTGACAAAATCGCAACTTTTGCTTATGCACATATCAGTGGAAAAGTTGTCCGAACAAGTTATCATTCATAGTTACGAGAGAAACAGAGATATCAAAGCTTTTATTATCCTTCTCGCTAGAACCGTACCTCAAAGCATCAATACAGTTTCAATATTTTTGTAATTTCGTACTTGCAAAAGTAAACACATTAAGGAAACATTTCAGCGATAGCAATATTCGTTAGTTACGACTGTTTTGAAGTTATGGACAGTTTTTATAATGCGGCACACATGCACTAATGGTCCGTTACAAATCAGTCCGATATCATTCGGAAAAGTTTTTCTATCGAGACTGTTTGTTAGTATACATGTTTGAAAAATACCATTACCCAAGGATAATAAACAGGGACGAGGGAGAAATATATATAACAAAAATAACACAAAATGACCAACTTATAAATTAACTAATATTTGTTTGATTTTTTTTCAGTATATGTGCTTGCTAGGCATACTGATCATCCTGGAAGTTTTTTCAGTGATATTCACGGAGTTTGCAACAGGGCGAATTTTATCCGGACTAGAAGATAGACTTATTAAAAAATTAGACCAGTACGGGCATGATTCAACCAGCGCTATATCTTTTAGTCAGAGTCTTGATTTCGCACAATACAAGGTAGGAGTTTCAAACTTTTTAATCCAAAGGTTTTAGAATTATCTTGTTTTTTTTATTTATTGTTTCAAAAGAAAGAAAAATGTCAGACAAGTTTCAAATAGCCCATGAAATTTCAATGTTTTCTTTTGTATTTTTTTTCTTTTTTTTTTTTTTTTTGAGTAAACTAAAGTAAAATATTAAATTATCCGAATAAAACTTGATAACATTATGTAACGTTTTGCTTCAATGAAATGTTTTATTAAAAAGAAAAAAATTTGTATGTTGAATTTTGTATTGACGTCATACTCTGTTCATCGACGGTTTTGTTTGCCAGTTACATATTAATCGAATATATAAACTCTGATACTTGTCTATTTGTAAAATGTGACATAAAAACAACGAAACAATAATACTTAATGGCAAGAAGATAATGCACTGAATGGTTCTTTAATTATCTTGGAAAAAATAAATCTAATTGTTCATTGTCCCTGCGGTCATACGTATATAATAAACTAGCTTTTACGATAGTTATTTGGAACAATTTAGTACTCGAAAGCATTATATAAATATCAAGAAACGGCAATAACTGTTCAAGTTTTCGTAAAATATTAAATGTTGCACAATCATAATCATTTATTCTGATCTCATACTGTGGTAAATTTATTTTAAGATTTGTTGTCTAATATCTTTGCCATGCTGCAAAATTAATTCAGGAAATGAATGTTTCCTTTATTTTGACAATTGCATAAGAGTTGTTATAATAACGTATGGGGTCCAAAATTGAAAATTTAATGGCTCTTGAATTTTAATCACAGTTTAATTGCTGCGGAATACACAGTGACTCAGATTATAATGGGACACAGTGGTGGAGAGACAACGAATACAGCGGCAAGAAACGACAAGTACCATTAACTTGTTGTATTTTGAAAAATGCGGAGGTAAAATTAAAAAAAAATGATGTTTTTTTTTAAAGATACGAACTTGATTATTAAATTTACAATTTACTTTTGCAGACCAAAAATACGGGAAGTCCGATGAGTGTCATTTCACGAGTGTCCACAGATGTGAGCTTACCATGTAAATTTTCATGTAATTTAACTGGATTTATATATTTGTTTTATTTCAAGCATACTATTGTTTTTAGTACGAAAAACCTTGGATTCGTCCGCAACCGAAAGATGAAACAGCCTGCCAAGATAAAAACGTACATGCTCATAAAGGTTTCAGACACATAAGTGTGAGTTATGAAAATTGTTTATTTATTATATATTGTAGTTTTTTACTTATCTTATTTCCATTTTATTTTATTTTAGAGCTGTTGAAAATCGAAAGATTATGCTTTTTTAATTTTATCTTAGTCGCATTGATTCTCGGTGATTATTATTGACTTTTATACAATTAGAGTCAATTTATGGAATATTAATACGATACTTTACACACGGAAAAAAAGGGAATTTAATTTGAGTTGCTAACGAAAGGAAAAATCACTCCAATTTATAAATTCAGTGACATTTATTTGAAAACTATAAAAAAGTACACAGAGCAAGTGAAATCAATGTGTACTGAACTCTCAAGTAAAATTCCTATATTTTTCTCCGTGCAATTTCTATTTTTTTATGAACGAAAAGGACGACAAACAAAACTTTACAAATATTAGCGATAGTGACACAGAGTTTATAAAATTTAGATTATACATAAAATTGAAAATTGTTTTTTTTTTTTATTTTATACCCGTTCTATATTAGTTCTCACAGATGTTAAACGTTCAAACGACTCTTCTAGGGATGTCTTAATGAAATCTCCACATGGCTTCAGTTTGTAACAAACGGATTAATAATGCTCGCTATATTCATGGCGGTTTCGCAGGTAATTTGTGAGTTATTCATTTCTCAAATCATGAGACATTCAGAAACGATGATTATTTTTTTCATTAGTTAATTAGTACTGACATTTTTCAAGTACCATTATTCCTTAACAAACCGGGGGTTGGAAATATTGTTGGAATATAAATTTTTGTTCTTTGTATTTGGTGGAATAAATTGTAATTATTTTCATTCTTTTAGTATTAATATGTTATTAATTGGCTTCAAATTTATTAAAAGTTGGAAAAAGTCGTAGATGATGTTATTGCTGGATTCAAAAACATCACAGTGGAAATATTCCAGACGTCTGATATCTATACAGATACAGATAGGTATCATCAGAACTATTCCTCTAAATTCAAAGAGCCATCAAAATATTTATTTTGTCGATAAAAATGACATTACAGCACTTAATTTCTTTATCGAAAGTAATGTCTTTTTATGAACAACGTTTAGATACTCTATACTTATGAACCATAAAGAAGATACATTCGTTCTTAAATCTTAGGTACATTTTTATCATCAGTTACTAAATCTTGTCTAAAAATTGAAGTAGAGTTATTTCAATACTAAACCTCATTAAAACCCTTGGTATTTTTTTGTCTCTCATTGAAAGAGTTACGAGTGGCCAACCTTTCGTTGTTTGTTAAGATTTTAAGGTTTCATCTATGGCAACATGAATTGAAGACTCGGATGCAATAAAACTTGCATTTTACAAATCTAAAAAGATCAAGATCATATATTTTTTTTCAATATATTTCGAGTGGCAAAGTTGATTTTTAGATCCAGAGAGCTTGAACACTTGAAGAATATTGAAATAACAAATTTTTTCCATACTTTGATACTTCGGTTATTGCATCCGAGTTTTCAATTGAAATTTTATGATTTTATAGGACAACATTTATTCTACATACATGTACTTTACAGACATAAAACAACAACGTATTATATAAGGTTGACATTTGTAGACATATATATATATTTACCTGCAATTAAAATATCTAAAAAAGGAATTCAGTTTGGAACCAAAATTCATAACGTATTCGTTACTTTCAGATTGCTGGATTCATTGCTGCCATATATTTATGTCGGAGAGTGAGAAGCGCGAGTCATGAAGAAAATTAATCATGAAGCCTGTAAATTATTGTTAGATATGTCATCAAATTTTAAATTTCGATGTTAAAATTATTACATATATTTAGGTACTCGAGAATTAGAATGAAAACTAATTGATATTATTGGAGCGCAATTTTGAAGTCAATTGAAGTGAATTTGTTATACTACGTCATTATAATTTTTTATTCAAATAGTTTGATATAGTCGAAAGGGTTTCAGTGATTGTAAATGTTTATATGTGTTGCTTGAAGATATAATCTGCATGAACGCAAAGTCGACGATAAAGCAAGAACAAATCACTTTGTGTCTTTTTGCGAGAAGATGCGGAGTGAGGTGAACTTCGATGTTTAAATCTCTAGAATGCTGTTATGAATTTTATAAAAACATTTTTGTAGTATTATATTTTATCACGAATTCGAGCGATTTAAACGAAGTATACTTTTTAAACGAGTGTATATTTCACTAATTTAAAGGTCATTGTGTTTTAATGTAACTTAAAATTGTGTAGATAGAACGATGGTTACAATTAAATGAAAAATATTGTCTGCGGTGTATTTTGAAAACGTGTGTTACGTTGAAAGTTTTGCCCTAAATGAACATTTTCAATATGTATATCCTCATGTTGATGAAATAATTTTCACATTTTGGCGTCGTTATAATAATTTCGTTACAATTTGTGTCACCGTTAATGTTCGTTTCGATGAAATTTGTTATCATTGCAGTTGTAAATATAACATTTTCAGATAATATATATTTTTTAACTGAATAAAATCTAGCATTATTCTTCCGGACCAATTTCCAAATGATAATAGTAGATAATCATCAATTTAAATTGCAAATTGCAAACTTATAAAATCCACAGTCGGTCAGGTTCAATGCATAAGATAATTTGTTTTCTGTGATTTTTTCTCTGAACGCGATATGGAAATAGTCTTCTGAATGTTGGGAAACTTAGTTGCAAAAGGTGATGCAGATCGCTGACTTACCAAATGCTGATTAGCACTTTTCGTGTACATTCGCTTAAAAATATATCGGATCATCATACCATACAACATAGCAACCCGTCTCTGAAAAATGCCACTGAAGATGCGAACAACTTTTTTTGCAAAAATTCAAAGAGTCTGAAAACACACAAATAATAAAACTCAAATACAATTTTAGCTTCAGCAAAAGTTAAGCTTGGTCATAGAATATTAAAAAAAAAATTATTTTTCCATAATTTCCTATCTCCTGAAAACTCTTACCCCGTCAAAAAATGGATTCAAAATTCAAATATATGCACAAAATGAAAACAAATTCGCATCTGCAATAACTCATCAGGCATTGAATTGGCAAGCCTGGTCACCATGGGGCTTCTCTCATTCACGTCTCGGGTAACGGCGCGGCGCCGTCGCACTAGTGAAACGTCTAGCGAGTTGGTTCGCAAACCCCGCTTACTCAGACCGATAAAGCATCGATGGGCAGCAGCACTTGTCGGCAAAATTCGCGACGGCTCGCGGCATCTGAATGAAAAGTGCAGCATGTTTGCATGACAGGACGGCGTCAGGATTGCGTAAGGCCCGAGCGCGTGTTGCTGTCGCGCAAAAATATATCGCAGCATCCGAAAGAGAGCTCGAAGTCTCGCCGAGTGCAGCGCGGACATCAAACGTCGGCGCGCGAGTGAGCTGATTCTGTGCTTCGGGGAAAATGGCCGTATTTCGTGCGACCGAAAGCAGCGTGCGAGTGAGATTGAACGTTCGCGCGTGATTTCGCGAGTCGACAAATTTGAAGGCCAGGTTTTTTCGTCGACCCGCGAGAGACCCGGAAAGTGAATTGCAATGTGAGAGGGCAACCGCGAACGGTCATTTATATGCAAGTGTCAAAAAAGCGAGGTGCGTCGAGTGCGTGCCGAAGATCGATTAATTCGGCTGGGCAAGTGCGGCCGAGATGATACGGCCGGGCAATTTTTAAAACGGTCCTGTCTCGAGAAAAGGAGCAAAACAAAAAAATGAAAAGCGGCGTGGTGCGCGTTGGCACGGCAGCCGCGCTCGCCGTGGCTATTGTCTGTTTATTTTGCACACCGCTACTTGTCGATGGTACGTAACATGTGTTTACAAGCGCGTAATCGCTAATATCAGTTGGCGGACGCGCGACCGCTTTGAAGGCTTTTCTTTCAATTTATCACGTCAGCATGGCCAAATTGGTTTTCGCGTTTGCCACGCACGTAACGCCGTTTAACTTGGTCTTTCATTCAAGGATCTTCTCTAGTGACGTCACTGATGCTGCATTCAACGTCCGAACTTAAATCATTCCTCGGGAGTAACGCACGCGGTTTTTAATCGGGTGGGATTGTTTCTTCATATGTTCCATGCGAGCAATTTTGAATTCCGTTTGGCAGATATGTAGATGTGTTGCAAATGTGTGTGGAACATGTGACGAGATAAACATGAAGACAAGCACTTTTTATCACACGCGGTGTAACGTAGTGGTAGACGAGTTATTAATTCTCTCGCCGTGTTGAAGTTGTATGATAGTTGAATGAATTAACTCCGCTCGTACGGCTTCTCACGGCGATGAGATAATTCAATTTGGACAAATTTTTTTTTTTCGATTTCGGCCTCCTGCCAATCGCATTTCGATGCACATTTTATTTTTAACAGCTATAATCTTTTGATGTCATTCCTTGGACAATGATTTCATATATGCAACATGGATGTAATATCTATGGTAACATATAAAATGCATCTGTGTCTGTATTTATGCTTGATAACTTTTTTTTTGTTTTCATAAACGTCGCATTTATTTGCGACATTTTGTAACATTTATACATGTATAAAGACAACAAATAAATACGACATGTATGTAACCTGCATGAAATTAACGTCCGCTTAGCTGGCCAAAAAAAATGTTTCTTTTGAGCGCCAGACTATTTGGGCGCTAGAAAAGTTAGGCGTCACGTCTAATTAGCAATTAAACTTGATTCTTTTTCTGGAATATTGATATTTTGATTGCTACGTGGATTGCTACGTGATGGCACGGTTCATGTAACCCGAAAATGCATAGTTGCACTTTTTCATTCATTGCTCGTCGCGAGTCCGCGAGCGGTTGTGACATAGAGCAATGAACGCGAATTAATCAAGTTAATGACTGAGCCGGTGACTTATTTGATATTTTATGTTATTGCTTAATAATAGGACTTTGACACGAGTGCATTTCAGGTGCACGATTGCAACGCCCTAAATTAATAAAATAGTTAATTATAATAAATAAAATGAAGTTTGTTAGTCGCGGACATGAGAATGTATTTCAATGTTTGAAATGTGTGTATTTCTTATGACAAAAATAGTCGATAAGCGCCGGGTACTTCATGTAAATTTTCTTGCATGATGCGAGATAATGATTTATTAGGGAATGATAATGTCAATCTGTAAACGAAAATTAGAAAGGAAAAACGAATAATAACAAGATACGTTTGCATATCCGTTACTATATGATATCTTTTGTAATAACTTTTGTCACTGGGGGGAAAAAATGTTCGCATCTTGACTCTCTGACAAATAACCGGTTGTGAGATCATGAGGTCAAAATCAAATGTTTCAGATATTCAAATAAGAATTATAAGCCCATTGACGCAAATGGGAAATTTTATAAACAGTCGTTTTTGCACATTCGTTATTGTTCATTCAAATTTAAATGCTGCCAACTTTTTGTCCGTTGATTCTATTTTTTTTCATTATGTCTGATTTAATGTGACGATGCAGTCTGAATATTTCGCAAACAGCACGTACAGTCTTAAAAATCAAACGATTCGGCTTACTTTTCTATTGGGAGAGCGATTTTGATGCAAATGAGATGTAACCCGACTGACATGGTATTGCATTATACGTTTTTTCGCGGTTCGAGTACGAGGATCACAAGATACGATTTATCAAATTCTGATGTTGCTTTATATCATGTTTTATTCGAGGTAGTTCTAGTGAAACGTTTGAAATAACATTTTTCAAATGACAATTAGTTTGACATGATTTAATTTTCTATATCTCATCTTTGAGATATTCAAATATTCATTTGAATCATTTTTACATGTTGTAAATTGAAAGTATTTTTATTTATTAGAACTTGGCAAGATTAGGTTGAGTAGTTCAAAAATGATTAAACGGAGTTCAATAAGTCTTCATTCCATGTTTTAAGTGGGGTACTTACAAGCCCGAATATTGGCTAACTTAAATAGAATGCAGTTAAGCATGTAATTTAGGGGTAAACTTTTGTCTCATAATAATTATTCAGAAGAGCGTTTCATATAATATACAAAGGGTTTGGGGCATTTATATGTACATTTATTTGAGTTCTCCACATGTACATTTGCCAGATGAATGTAATACTTTTCGTTTCGAACAGCACTCAGAAGTGATGAATTTAGTTTTCGCTCAACGACACGAAAATGTGTATGTATGTACAAACAGATCGAACACACATAACGCTTGCGTACGAGAGAATAAGTTAGACATATACATCATCTATTATATATATAGTCGAGTATCTGCATGTTTTAAAAAAGAATGCAGAGCGTTTATATAGCAAAACACCTATGCCAGAATGAAACATTTTAATGATAATAGAAAGTACAACATTTATCTACGAAAACTTGCCGCGCTTGTAATTGTATTGCCTATAAAAGTACGCTATCAAATGTGTTTGAATTGAATAAAAGTTCAACTTTTATGAAGTTCCTAACAGGGAACTTTTTTGCATTGACATGAAACTGCATATTTTCACATCGAAAACAATTTTTTTTTTCTAATTGCATGTTTTTCAATCCTGTAAAAAGTCTTCTCTGGTAAACAATTTTCATAATATGTCGTGATGTAAAATTTGTAATAGAAAATAACGGTTTGAAGTATTTGAAATGAGGAAAGATAAAAATTTGCAAATAGAAGTAAATTCTGTTTCAATTACATCTAATGCATTCGATTGCAGACAGCGATGCAGCTCGCAGACGTGAGAAAATATGGGCTGAAATGAAGGATATATTTATCACAAAATATTTGCACCGACAAACAAATGGAAGTTAATTATAGGTGGAAAAAACGCTGTATGAATGACAATTGATTCTCACCTTAGTCAAGTCTTTATATCTTGACAAAATTCAACGACATTTCAGAGCTCACAGTTTGTGCCTTGCATGCAAAGCAGTTTATTTTCATTGGTAATTGCATTGATGGAAAATGTCTCGGAAAATGCCATAGCATCTTTTACGTGTGGGAAAAAAGTTGAAACAATGTCGAAAGAAACCTTTTTTTAAATTACGATAAATTAATAACACAGAATTAAAAACCGTTGCAAGTCCACTTTACTTTTGTCTTGTTTGAACACAATTTGGATCCCATTACAATACGCATAACCTCGTAACATTTGTTTGTGTTTGTTACCTAACGTGTAAAATAGCAATAAGTTTTCACTCTGGTTATGTATCCAGATAAGAGAAGCTTTCAAGAAAATTGATAATTTACAATGTAATCTTTTCTTGGTTGAGAAAACTATTCGCTTCTGTATACAGTTTATCTGGATTGTTTTTTCAGCCATCTTTTAATTAGAACCAATACTTGGTATTAATGACAGTAATGTTTAACATTGTAGAACTTAATTAATGAAACTTGTGTTTGATTAAGTAGAATGATAAATGAAAATGACGAAGTTTGTTTTTGCGCTCGGGAATCATGCGATGGACAACATTTTTTAAATGTGCATTTATTTGAAGCGTGCATCTGAGTATGACATAATAGCTTACGTTTTCTGATGCGATATTTACAAAACATTTTAAAGATGATTTTGTCATAATGTGTTTTTTTCGTATTGTATTTTAGATAGCGAACTATCTAAAAAAATATTTTTCTTATTTTTATAAACAACTTTTAAACTTTACGCACATGTATTAAATTTTTTATCAAAAAAAAAACAAACAAACAAAAACAAACAAACAATCAAAGTGTATAATAATGATCATAATGTTGAATTAAATTATTTCTCACCTTCCACTTATTATAATAAAAAAGTTAGAATCTTGATGAATCGCATGTGAATTACATATGTGAATCAAACATAATTCTCATATGTTAATACCATGGGAGTCAAGTGTCTTTGAAATTACATTTTTTTTAATTGAATTTAAAACATCAGATATAAATAATAGAAAAAGAATTATAAATAATTAACTCAATTAAACTCAGTGTTGCCCTGGTCAAAGAAAAGATATTTTCTACGTCATTCGGATAAAATATATATGATTAACTGTGACTAATTTTTGAAGTGTAAGATAATGTAAACCAAAATCACAAATTACAGAAAATCCATGAACCATCGCTAAATTAGCATGTCACGCTCTAACTAGAACAGCAATACAATCTCCAGACCGAAAAATGAATTTCATTACCGTGCTATATCATTTCATTATCCTCCTTTTTATCAGGCAAGATTATTGAACTCTTTTGACTTTTTTTCTGAACGAACTACACTGCTTTCGAAATTGGCTTGATAATATGGAATTAATGTTCTAAATTCAGGGTTACGCTAATCTCAATTTAGATCAAAGCGTAATCACACGTCCCGAACAACAAACTGGATATTCCTTTTTTTTCAAACTCTTAAAAGATTCAAAGACCGATTTCAAATCTATAAGTTAAATATTATGTCGGAGTACAAAAACATCCCCGCGTAAGTTATTCCTTATCTATAATTAGAAAGCACTTTTCCCATACGAAATGCTATTACTGTAGAAATCAGATTTCGATTCCTTCTCAGCCAACCACGATGCGGATTGTGTGCTGATCTTTGTCAAGGCCGAACGTTCGGGAGTTACATATTTCAAATATCTTGAGTTCAAGGTTATTTTCTTTTTGCGTAGATCCTAATACCGAGTCGCTCAGTCAGCTTCCTACCGATGACAGAAGATAGCACATTAAAGTATTAAAAAAAACACATGAACTTGAAAATATATCTCTCTTTTTGCGAGAAAATTCTTACAGACACTTGGTCTGTCCCTCATCGTAGACTCCCCTTGCATGAACGAACGAGAACGTGACTAAAAACTAGTATGAAAGGCGATGCGATCCGTCTTTATTCACTATTTTAAGGTGATATACACTTTCTTATCGACAGCTTCTTTTTTTCATATATCTATTTTTCATGTACAAGTTGTGTCTTTAAAAGGTACCCGAGCAAGTTTAATGAATTTGTTTCAAGTTGACTGGGAATATGTATGTTATCCGGTTCTGAATTCCGGAGGGATAAATTCAGACAAGTCGATCAATGCGAAATTTTCACTGCTCAACTTAATAAGTCATAAGGAAGTATACATCACGTTGAATAGACGCATAAAATAAAGAATTTATACAATCCTTAGAAGATGCGAGACGTCGTAAATCTTCGCGCGAGACACTTGAGGTACACAATTAATAAATATTTTAAACGCAATAATATTAAAGACAATATTAGTGTCTGGAAATTGCAGAAGTGAACCATAGAAAAATCAAACTGACTAAGTCTTTTTCTTCGTGTGACTCAAAATGCGTGTTATTATTATTCTTTGTTAGGTATCTGAAAAGTTTTCTTTTGCATCGAAATGTAATCGAATCACTTTTGTTTAAAAAAGATGCTTTCTCAACACGAACGATAATGTTATCGTGTATATATTTCAAACGTAAATAAGAGATTATCGGATACGTTATACAGAGAATGATGTAATTAATCCAAGAAAATCCAACTCTTATCTGTAATGGCAAAAGGTTTTGAAAAACAAATATAAACATTAGAGAAATGTTGGATTCACAACTTTTTGTCAAATTGTACTTGTCATAACTTTGCAAGTCTAAACTTAAACGAGTTCTAGTTGTTACATTTCAATTCGATAATTTGTATCGGGGCGAGTAGCAACCGATTCTATTTTTAAAATGTTCAGTGGCCATTTTTTGAAGCTGATCTGCTTGGAAGCAGTCGAGATGAATTCATATAACTGTTCAAACATATCCTTTCATTTTTGTTACAGGTCTGAAGTGCCATTGTGATATTTGTACTGAGAGCAATCATACGTGCGTAACCGACGGCTACTGCTTTGCCAGCACGAGCCTTGATCAGGATGGTATCACGTATGCTTACAGGTAACAATGTATCGGAATCCTATAGACGAATATTGGAATTTTTCCGCGTCTACGACTGTTTTTTTTCTCGTCTCATCCCCGTTTAATAAATAGTGATTTTATGCGGTCGTATTTGAGTACTGAACAATTCCAAATCTTCCAAATCAATTTAAAACATCATTAAAATCAATTGAACTAATTATTTCAAATTATTGTTCATTTCTTACTTGGAATACACTGGTTAAATGTTATGAATAATTAGCTGGCAAATTTTTAAAAAAAGGTAGATGATACAATTAGCAGAACGAAATTATGGTACGATCGATTTCTTGTTATTCGAGGAAGTCAAGGTTTAACTTCTTCTCCTACCGAGTCATACGTTATTAGCGACTGTTTCGGCAGTTAGCGATCAAAAACACGAAGTTTTATGTTGTCGACAAGTCGTTGCGATGGAAACCTGGCTAATTTTGCATTCAAACGACTGCGAAATAAAATCAGTTTCATTATTTTGAATGCAAAAGAGTTTAACTAAGGTTTAAGTGAAATTAAATCAAGAAGAAGCCCGTCTCATAAATATTACCTTTTTCAGAATATCCGCGATTTGAGAAATTATATTAAACAAAGAATTACAATTTCATGAAGACTTAAAATAAGTCTTAGGATGAGGGAAACGAAATACGAATAAAATAATGAAATGTGGGGGTAGCCAATCGATTTTTACATTAATTAATCATCTGCGGAATGAAAATTGTGTAAAAATAGACAAGTAGCGGATTATTAAATTATAAACTTTATGATGTTAAACAAACACTTTGGTTTCTGTTCTATTAAAAACATAATTCGTGTCTGATGTGCTTTTCAATTATTAAAATTTCAAATTGTTTTTTCAGTACTGACACATGAGCATAATATATTTTGGATAATAAAATCCGAAAGAAAAATTATATTCGTAATTGATACCAAATGAGAGTGTTTTATTTTTAGATAATCATCTCAAATTGAAATACCAATTTCGAATAAATAATAATACTAGACCGACACAATTTCGGTCAACAAAAAATTAACGCAACAGAACTACCAAATGTTCTCTTTCTAATTACTTTTTTGACATTTCTTCAATTGATTTTATAAGCAAAATTTGTATTTGTGTAGAACAATACTATTTTTTCTGTTGCTTTTTTGTGTTTTGTAATACCGTTAAACATATAAATTATTTACATTATAAGAAAGAGCACGTATACGTCAAAAAATCTATTGAATGACAGATCAATTAATGTTAATTTCATTTTAATAATTTTGTTTTGCAAAAATGAAATTAATCAGATGAAATTATAATGTGGCAAAAGGTGTCTTGATCGAAAAAATTGGTTTCCACCGGAAGAGCCCATCTCCTGCAGCGGCAAACCGGGTTCTGGAGTTTGCTGCGATAAAGAACCATACTGCAACCTGAATTTATATCCAGTTTTAATGTCACCTGATGCGTCCAAAGCACCAGAAGGTATTCATTTTCGATCGAGAATTACCAGCGTGTGCACAATGTTTTGAATAATAATAACACCTAGATGAAACTTAAGACGTCACATCAAGGAAGAGCAAAAGCGTTCTAATTATTAACGCTATAATTATATAAAAGAAAAAACAAATTCATCTATTTGACTTAATAGTGTGTTGAGTGTTGCAAATTATTGTTCATTAAAATCCTAAACACAATGTAGAATCAACTTTTTTTTTCAAATTTGAAAATATTAATGTTGCATCAAACAGTGTAACGATTGAATGAACTTTTGTAAAAACAAGTATTGCCAGTCAATTAATATCTTATTAAATTCATTCAACTGCGATGGAATTAATATAAATTTGAATAATTGCTTTTCCATTTTATGCCCAACCGATATACATACTTATTGAATAGATTAAGCTTGTTCGTTATATATATATTTCGGCATAAAACTGATACGAGTGTGTGATTTGACTATCAAGTTAACAACTACTTTTTTGCATTCTACAATGTTTCATCTACTTAACGGTTTTTTGCATATGCAAAATATTTGCCACGATAAATAACATTAACAGAAGGGTCATCTACACAACGAACATCTGGCTACCCCCACTACAGGTACAAAAGAGTGTGGAATTGCACGGTGTTAGAGTTAGATTGTTTTATCGCTACAATGACTTGGCCCTCTTTCAATTAACAAATTGAACTTTTCCTGATTACATAACAATCTATTTGTAAAACAACAAAAAAAACCGTATTACAAGTTTTGTTTGCGTTTTTTAATGTTTGTTTTATTCCATTGACCAAACGCAATAACGTCCCTTCAATTGAAGCCTGAATTTTGATCCCCAGTGTGTATTGTGCTGTGAATTTTGTTTCAGTCAATTTATATTTTAGGACGATATGCTGATAATTTGTAAACTAAAGAGTTGCCAATATTCGAACGTCAGGAGTGCTGACTGACAGCAGTCAAGCAATTATCTGATAGAGTGATTATGTAAATTGGTGAAATCAGAGATCACTTTTTTTTAATTTAAAAATTGTTTAACATGGGCTTGAAGGTGCGTGAAAAAACAACTGTCGCCGTCGCAGCCCGAGCCGCTGATCTTCTGCATGACGAGCAACTCAATAAACACGACCTTTGTCATCGAATGTTGCAAAGAGGACTTTTGCAATCGTGAACTCAAACCCCAGCTCCATCCTATCAACAAAGAAGGTACTGTCTCCCTGTCCTGAAAATAAGCGAAACCTTCGAAGTGATACGGCGATGCTTTCGACACAAATACTTTTCTCTGCTTCAATCATTACAATTCTGTGCTATTATGCGCTACTTTATTTACTGCTACAACTTCATTTTTTTTTAAATTAAATTCGTCAATTATGAAAACATTTTTTTCACAGTGATGCAAAAAACGTCCAATGTTGCGGTAGAAAGACGCAATTATTTTTAACCTGAGCTGATTAACTAACAAAAAAAAAAGATTGAGTTATAGAATTCGTATGATCAAAATGTTAATGCGATTGTGAAGTTGCTCAACATTTATTCAGAACCAGAATTTTTTTCTACAAGTTCAGAACTAGTTTAATAACTGTTTCTCTTATTTTTTTTTTTCATTCAAACGTTAATCAAGCCAATATTTCTTTTTTTTGAATAGTTTGTTTAACATTATTTATCAAGTGCGGAATTCTGAGTAATTGTTTTTGACGCGGAATATCTTTGTGACGAATTAAAATTGTATCTTTTGTACTTTGTTAAGAGAAAATTATCACCCATTCAAGCAATATTTAGAAAAACGTGAACTTCAAATGTGTTATTCGTTTGAAATAACACCTACTCGGTTTAATTCACGTTTAGTTACGCTCAAGAGTGAAAAGACTTATTCCATCTTTGATTACAGATGTAAATCAAATCTTTTTTATTTTGTACATGTTGTGAAGTTGAGAAAAGAGTAAAAGATAAAACGAAAAATTGATGAATCAAATTATATTATTTTGCCTACCTTCTAAGGTTTTGCAGTTGTATTTTTATGTATACCCCTAACCTTTCTTCTGAAAGCAGAAAAATTTATAAGCAGCGCTAGCATGTTACTGTATTTCTTCGGTGCCAACTATATTACATTGAAAAACAATTAACTAGTGCAAAATAGATCTTGTCGTCGTAGCTACAGTAGTTGTATTATTAATATTTTAGCAATTAATTTACTGCTACAAACTGTAAATAATCGTTCTTTAAAAAGTTAATGTTTATTTCTTCTAAAGTTTATTTCGTCTGAAGTTTATGAAGTGATAATTAAAAGTTGTCAGGAATAATCAAAATAATTTTAATATTTATGACTTTAGCTTTCAACTTTTTGTGTAACAAAAAAAATTGCATTAGTAAAAATATTTTTGTACATAATAGTAAACTTTTTGCATTAAATCCGTAAATGCAATAATTACAGTAATATTGTTTATAAGGGATATAAAATTTATCATAAAATTAATATTGTCTTTGATGACAAAGATAACGAGTTATGAAAAAGTTATTCGTATTTGTTTATTGAGAAAATGTATCTTGATATCTTGATAAAAATAAAATATACCTGATTAGTACAAGAATATTTTTATGTGGTGTTTTGCTTTGCTTCAATCAATGTTTACTCTTCTATTATTATCTAGACACTTATTTATTATCTAGAGACTTGCATTTATACACTTATGCGAAAAGGCTTGATAAAGTTGTATCTAATTGGGGTTACTGATGTTACTCTCTGAAATTTCTAAAATATTTTGAGAATCACCTCTATCACGTCTGTAAAAAACTGATTGTGAAAAAAGTTTGTGTAAATTGACGGCAGCAAGCTTAGTGTGTATTAAATTATTATTTGACAAATTGTAAAACGAGATGTATGAACCTGCACCTTATAATTTTGAACGAATTGGCTTGTATAACTTTTTCAATTTTGGAAAAGGACTATTCATATCTTTCATTTCCTTTTGTGAGACAACGCAAACTTTTTAGGTTTCAATGCTACATGTTTATATATCTATACGTTCTCGCTTCTTTGTTTATAAATATGCATGAAATATTTAGTTAACTTTCTTCTATGTTATACATGTAAAACTGTAATCGAAGGGACGTATTTTCAAGACAATGATTTGGTTTCCATAGAAGACTACAGTATATAACATTTCTATTCTTACAGATCTAAACCACAATATCATCATTATTTATTAAACTATCAATTTTGTACACCAGTGTGACATGTTGCACTTTTTTTTTGCTAGGAAAATATTAACGGGCACACTATAAAATGTAGACAAGCACAACTAATTTTATTTAACAAATGAAATAGCTTTAAGTATTGTTTCAATTTTGTTTCAAACTCTCTCAAATTTGAATCTGATGAAATTCTGTTATATATTTTATATTTGTTTGAACTAACATTGAACAGGTGGAGTTTTTAGACAATAAAAAAAAAATAATAATAAAATCAACATTTGATAAATATTTCAAGTTGTCAGTATAGGTTATTTCATTTGTAACTGTTCTCAGGTGTTACGATAAGACAATGTTTTTTCCGGATCCCAACTATTCTTATTGGTGCAACAATAACAATACTTTCTACGGTCCAGGGGATGTTGAATACGTCATTTCTTGTTGTAATGAAGCAGATTTCTGTAACCGCGGTGTCAAGCCGATTCTTCCGTCGAATATCTCGGCAGCTCGAAGTTCTTTCGACCACCTCAGTGGAGGTATTTAAAACACGGTGCCAAGATTTCAAACAATGCAAAGATTTGTAAAAATGTTACTTTTCATTATCAAAAATAATTTGTCCATCTATTATAACGAATATTGTAACACAAAATTATCAACTGATTTGCTTAGTTTATCTGAAATCATTATCAACCAAATGAAATTGAATCCAACAAATGCAACGAAATGATTAGAAACATATAGAAATCACCTAATTTTGTCTGTCTCTTAGTATAAATCTGAATCTATTTTTGAATTGTGTCGAAACGTGCGTCTGCAACGAAAATAAAATTTGCATTATATACGGAGACGAAATAACGTCTTCATTATTTTGTCTTTTCTCTTTGCACAAAATTTGAAATAACTTTTGTTTTTATACATTTTGATTAATCTTTGCAATGAAAGTTGACAAATCTCGTGAATCAGCGTACTGTAAACAAGCTTTGGTGAAACTATTTGATCTGTCTTTCAAAACCACCATGACCGAACGATTCGATCCATTTAAAGTAATTTGACCAAATGTCAGTTACAGTGCGCTTAACAGATAGGGCTGACTTGGCCCTTGCCACTTCATCGTCAATTTTTTTATCACTTTGGGAGCTGCCAATCAATCTCCGAAAAAGTCAGCCGATGAGAGGAGGAGAGACTTTCAATTGGCGTTATGAAAATTTTGTAGAATTCGAAAATACCAATCATTATCTCCAAATGCCGGGCTATGAATTATTGATACTTCAGTTGATGGTCATTCACTTGACGACTGAATTATGAATGAAAATTGTTGAATTATAAATAGGGATAATAGAGGCATTCGTATTGATGTATGAAATTGCCGGAAGGTCAAAATCACCGCAACACTGTTCAGCCAATCAACAGTTTACTTGATAATGATGGTCGGCTGTTATTTTACGTTTTGCCTCTTCTTCCTTCGCTCGTCGGCAAGGGTAATTCGCGGACTTTGCAAAGCTCGGGGCTGTTTATCGACCGTATCACTCACAGTCGTCATCATGCGTGTTGCTCAGAGCATTGTTTCATCGTGTTTTTCATTTATTCGCCACAAAGGCCAGCATGAAATTCAACCGTTTGAAATTTCACCTCGCTAGATGATCATAGTTCAAAATTTTCCATTTATTATTGCATGATATATCTTATTTGAAAATAATTCAAATTTTGCTATTGATTCTGATGATCTAGGTTAATCACAACCAAATTTAATTACAAAAAATAATGTATCGTTCTAAAATAGAATTCTCGTTTGTTGGTTTATTTTACGATCTGAATGTTTCCAATGTAGCTGAGTATTAACAATAAGCTCAAACATTTTATGAATTGTGAAACTTAGCAGATTGCATCTTACGATAGTATTCGAGTTTTGCTATTAAGATAACTGGTGATCTACAATGATTTCCCAGAGCTTTTGTAATTGTACCAAGTTGTAATGACTGTTATGAGGCTTTGAATTATGAGTGAAATTTAAATAATACATTAAATGCTTCATCTCCATCTTGGCCACGAGTATCAGTAAACTTCGAGGTAAGACGAGTGCAAGTGCCCTAACTTGATATCATCGAGTTTAATTCAACCCAACTATCCCTTTTGAGTGCAGTATTTATCAATAATCAAAATAATAATCATCAAATTATCAAGTTAATCAGATCTAGATCAACCGGTGGAATAAACAGCGGGAATTATTTGAGAAGAATAATTGGACCCTCAATTGGAATCCATAAAATATCGACAACGAAATTTTGCAACTGACCACATCATAACATTCTGGCTTAATGAGCATTACTTGTTTACCATCACTCAGTTATGAAATCCTGCTTCATGCATGAATTTGCTTCTGGTCAGCTTAAACAGTAGATTTAGTCTAAAGCTTCTTGGATAGTCATTAAAATGCTATTTACATACTAGATAGTTATCCTCAACTTCAATTCAAACCGTAATAGTATGTTTTATTTTGTTCTTTATTTTTTTTTAATAAAGCGTCAAGCGCTGATGGAAAGGCAGGTTGGGACACGTGGAAGATGGCGTTGACAATAGCGGTGCCAATCTGTGCGGTTTGTGTCGTTGTCATGATCATCTATCATATACACATGACAAAACAAAGGCCATCAAGACTTTTCGGTGGAATATTATCGGATGACTCTTTGGAAGCACCTGATCGGCCGATTCTCGATGGAGTCACAATCAGAGACATGCTGGAAATGACCACAAGTGGCAGTGGATCTGGTAATTTAAACAAAATAACTTTCAAAATTTGCGAATAATTGAACATGGAAAACGGAAAGATGATCAATTTCGTGGAATTTGAATTGCAGTAGGCCTACCACTTTTGGTTCAACGAAGCATAGCACGCCAGATCCAGTTGGTGGAAACCATCGGTAAGGGCCGATTTGGCGAAGTCTGGCGTGGTCGTTGGCGCGGAGAAAACGTGGCCGTGAAGATCTTCAGTTCGCGGGAGGAAAGGTCCTGGTTCAGAGAGGCCGAGATCTATCAGACTGTTATGCTGCGCCATGACAATATCCTTGGCTTTATCGCAGCAGACAACAAAGGTAACATCAAGACAGTCTTGCTTTATATTCTAAATAAATTCTGCCCTATTTGAATCCTTCAATCATGGTAATGTATTTTCAATTGGAGTGAGAAGCTGGGAGATGAAGGAATATAATGTCTTTGTTATGATTCAGTTTCAGAAATGTGTTTGTTACCAAGTGTTTGGTGAAAATTGAAACGACGACTTAGCTTCAAAGAGCAATTTATTCGTAAGCGTTGGAATGTTAAGCGAAAAATGTGCATTGCAGATAACGGAACGTGGACGCAGCTTTGGCTCATCACGGATTATCACGAGAAAGGATCGCTGTTTGACTACCTCAACCGATCGACGGTGGATACTAATGGAATGATCCGTATGGCCCTATCGATAGCCACAGGCCTGGCACATCTTCATATGGAAATCGTTGGCACACAAGGCAAACCAGCGATCGCTCATAGGGATCTCAAGTCGAAAAATATTTTGGTCAAGACGAATGGTACCTGTGCAATCGGTGATCTCGGTCTCGCTGTCAGACATGATGTCATCACCGATACTGTCGATATACAACTAAATAATAGGGTCGGCACCAAACGCTACATGGCGCCTGAGGTATGCGCAATCGATCATGTACGATTTATTTCTTATATTAAATAAAAATTCAAATACTAAATTAGAATACATTTTTATGAAATTTCAAATGAAACAAATGGGACCCACTGAATAGTATGCGAGTGTATGCGAATTTTGTCTATTAAGACCATTATATAAACGATCAATTTGTAAGTATTTTATTTTCGATTGACATTGCCTGAAGAAGAAAAATGATTTTTACAGACGGAATTACAAAAATTGTTCTTTAACTGACTGTAATAATTCGCAGTCCAAACTTTCTGAATGTCTCGTTATAACCTCTTTTTAAATAAGTAAAATTTGACGTCAATTGTCGTGTTTATATGACACAGAGCTAATTTCGATTTGACAAATAATTTTTCAATATTCAAAACAGAATATTGAAAACAATGATTTCGAAATGATTTTCTAATGAAAAAAGTCCTTTGTTTTTACAATTCGACGTAAATAATTGTTTCAAAAAGTACTTACCGGTTGTACAAACGAGCAATCGTATATTTTTGAGCAAAAAGCTTGAATTAATAACTTCTTCGCCTGCTTTAATATTTCGCAATTGAAATAACAAACGTTAAAAACTTCATCCAAGTCATTTGTTAGCTTTTTGTTTCATAAAGTACTTCAGAAAACACTTTTTCCTTACTATTTGTCACTTCATCAATTACTGCCCAATAAAACAATTGCGCTCGCAGCGCTGCAAACGGCTTCTGTGGGTCTTAATTTAATTTTGAAATTTCGAAAACTTTCAAATTTTGTTTTTAAATTTACAGTACAATCATTATTTACAGGTTCTTGAGGAGACAATTAATATGAATCATTTTGATTCATTTAAACGAGCTGATGTTTATGCTCTTGGTCTAATTTTTTGGGAAATCGCAAGGAGGTGTAACGTTGGCGGAAACCACGATGATTACCAACTTCCATTTTATGACCTGGTGCCCTCCGATCCCACGATTGAAGAGATGCGAAAAGTCGTTTGTACGGAGAAACTGCGACCTTCAATACCCAACCGGTGGCAATCGATTGAGGTAAAAGAAAAAACTATTGAACATTTAATTTCTATCTTACACTGAAAATACATCAGTTCTTTTATGCGCTATAACTAATTTATGACGAATGTAATTTTTTTAGGCACTCCAAGTTATGTCGAAAGTAATGAAAGAATGCTGGTATCACAATGCTGCTGCAAGATTGACGGCGCTTAGGATCAAGAAATCTTTGGCCAATTTTGGAATCATGGAAGATTTCAAGTAAACGATAGTTCAGTGTTATGACATTTTTTATGGTAATTATTTTAATCAAGGATGTAACGAAATGTTAGAGAGGACATGTTACTGAAAAACTACGGAAGAGTGCATGATGCGATTGCAATGTTTCAACTGTAATCAGTGCTAGTTTTAAAATTAAAACTTTTCTAATTATCGTGAAATTTGTTTCATCTACATATTCGTGTGACGGATTATTCAGAAACTGCACTCCGAATGTCTACCTTATGATCCGGAAAATTGATATTTGTAAGTTGTGCAAAAAGTTAGCTTATTACTTGTTACAGAACAAAAATGAACTAAATGGACTAAAATGATAAATTATGTGTTTATAGATTTCTAATTACACATATTTGCTTTTAACCTTTGAACAAAAATTTTTTCAAACATTCAGATTCTGTCAGTGATAGACATCCGGAGTGTGTTTCTTTGTAACAAAGGAAGGCTGATATTGACGGGTGCTAAGTGAAAAAATGGATGTGCGAATGAATAAAATCATTGCAAAAAATATTGAACAAAAAGTAACGTGTAAAATTAAATATAAAGGATGCGAACGTGAAAAACTGTTAAGAACATGTTAAATTGAAAAAAAAAGATAAAAGAAAAGGGTCTATATTTTTCGGGAACTGTGACTAGGTAATGAAATAAATTACTTGAAATAGAATCCATTAAAAATTAGGCACGTTACTCTGAAATGTGTGATAAGAAAAGTACTGTTTAAGCGAATATGATATACCTGAGCAGCTTGGAAAATCTAAAGTAGTTTTTGGGAATAAGAAAAGAAAATGAAAAATTGTAGAGAAGAAATTTGAAGATAAAAATAAGAAAGGTGTTGAGTAAGAAAAGAGCTCGTTAGTTAAGATTACGTCGCTAATATGCAATTAGACATTCAACGTTCATTGAAATTCACACGAATGAATTAACAAGACCTTTTTTTTTGTTTGAAAAATTCATTCGACTTTGTAAATTTGTGAATGTTATCATTTAACTGCTAAATAGTAGAAGAACAAAACGGTTGAAACAGGTCAAAGTAGTGAAAAAGGATAAGGGCAAGCGAAAATCTTTGTCATCCATGTAATAGTTGCCGTAAAGTCTGAAAATGTAGACATTATTGAGAGTTGATATATGGAGAAACGAAAGTGTTGACACACACTTAACATATTTTTATAATTTTTTTTTGTACGAATTTCACAACAATCTTCTTCCGTTAAGACAAATGACACGAAACTTTAAAAAAAAACTCAGCTGCAGTTATCACATTTATCTTAATTTTTGGGCTATTCACGAGAATACTTAAAGACTGATATCTCATAATATCTAGTTAATAAAAGCATGCCTCAAGAAGAACAATTTTTAATGACCAATTTTTTACAATGTACAAATAACCCTAAATATTTGCATTTGTGTTATTTCAAGTCATATAGTGTCCATATTCATATTATTGAAATGTACTCAAACTGATCAAACTTTTTTTTTGAATATAGCACTTGACTTATCATCTATACATTTTGATTTACATTCAGAAATAAAAAAAAACATTAACTCTTTATATGTTATTTTATTTTCAATTTTCATTACGTTTATTTCCATTCTCGAACAACTTTCTGTAGATTTAAGAACAATTATTTGTTGTAGCTGTTAATTAATGTATAAAATCTGTTTGAATTTCTTATATAGATTTTTCAGACGACAAGTACAACGTTGTGCCAATATTAAACAGAAAGTTAACTACAAAGTGAACGCCCAGTCATAAAACAATTTTTTTATTGAAAAAATCCTTTTTCTATTTTAATTTTGTAGATGAAAATTTTTCTACAATGTTTAAAGAAATTGAATTTGAATCTCAGTATAATACACATTAAATACTAACACATATTTGAATAACCGAACCCTTTATACATGAAAAATGATGAAAATTCAGCTGAGTTTTAAATAGTGGCAAACAAAATGTGAATGAATCACAGTTGAATCCATATCGAATATAACTGAAAACTGCCATTGAAACCAAATTTTTACAATTTTTGTTACAACTTTATGATCTTTAAGACGAAGCTTCGCATCTGTATCATAAATCAATAACGAATTCAGGATACAGTGATTTTTTCTACGATTCGATTGTACCAATGCGAATCATATAAACTTTCAACTTATGAAAACGTTTTTTAACCTATGACTTTAAACATGATATTTTCAAGTGAAAAAAAAATCAATTCGAGTTCGTGAATATTTGATAATACTGGCTTGTGGATAATATATATTTAAATCAATTTGGAAATAGATGTGATGCATTGTCTGAAACAATAATAATATACCGAAATTACCAGACGAGTTATTCGTACAAGGTGAAATCCGGCATAAAATTATTTCATGCAAATTACATTGAAGATTATATTTAAGAAAAATCTTTTTATCAAGAAAAAAGTGAAGTTTTAATATATAACACAACTATACATTCTTCAAATGAAGAAACATATCAAACGAGTAAAATAAAATGGGAAAGTGTCAGACAATGATTCAGACATTATTTAAAGAAAACAATGATAATTTTTTGATTAGTTGTTTTTAATTGAATTTGCATGAAATAAGTTTATGTTTGGAACTCAATCTAAACCAATTCATGTACAAAACATGGAACGTATTTAGTAACTGTAAAACTTGCTATGAATGAAATAATGCTATTTGCAAAAATGTGTGCACAGCACAGTCAATGCTAATAGCAATGTTTGATCAATGTTGATAGTTTTATTACATAGGAATGATTGGAAGACAAAGTGTAAAAAGTGATATAGTGAACTCTAAGGTTTTTAAAGTTAACAAAAAGTACCATACAAAGTACCGAGTAATAACGCATTGTATTTTAAATTAGGATAAGGAATAATTGTTTACGACTTGATCTTGTGTTTTAAGTTCGGTTTTAGTTTTTGACACTGGTAAACAATATAAGATGTAGCTTTGTCAGATTCGAGTAAATTTACTGATCAATTGTATACAATTAGTGAACATAAAGTATATAACTTATTATCTGGCAGCTTGGTATATTATATTTTATAAATTACGTATTATACAATATTATTCATGAAGTTAATCTATTTATAACTCCATTTAAACGCCATTGATCAATGATTCCGGAAGTACAAGATATATCACATGTCCATATGTTATTATTATGTCTAAATAACTGATTATATAATAATGATCACGTCTTTTCATATTATGATCTCAAAAAGATTTTTTAGGTGAAACATTTCATTAAAAAACCAATATGAAAAATTTGCAAGTAATAACAAATTCATTTTCAACTTATTAATCATTAGCACATTATAAGAACGTTTTTTTCAATTTTTATTTTTCAGTTCCAATACAATGCAAGGCATTGTAGTATGGTTGTTATCATAATACGAAATAATTTTAATTTGTGTTACACACAAGGCGCAAGGTTTAATACAATGGCCATCACCGAAAATTTACGTTATTTTTAACGTCTCCTGTAAATAATGTTGTACATTTTTATTATTATCATAGTGTTAGGATTATTATATTTGTAATTTCGTCTTAAGTGGGTGATCGTTCATGAATATATCTAAGTATAGTTAAAATGTCTATTCTTAATTAAAAAAAATAACACATGTTCAATGGAAATTTCATCTTTCTGTATGCAAATTTTACTTCTACAAGTGTTTTTATTTTTGTATGCAAAAATTGACGAATTGAAAAATTAGAGTATCATGAACAATCTTCACAACTTTTGATTGCTGCTGTTTTGTGTGACTTTGAATAAGTTTTTGTTCATAAAACTTTTCTTTTGCTGTAAAAACGTAAATTATATAACAAAATAATTTCTTTGAAAAAACAATTATGATACTTTTCATGAATATTCGTTTAAACTTTTGCTCAATCAACATATCGAACGTTTTCATCATCTGCAATAAAATATTTTTGAATTTGAATGTTACTAAGAATTTTTTTGTAGATATTTTTTAACTGGTATAACTGGTATAAGAGATATGCCAATACGTATGTAACTGCTTTATTTATAAATCGATACAGTGGCGAAACAATGTTAACCGTTTTCACATGTTATAATGTTTATTTACAACTCCTGAAACAAATGATTACAATTGTAATCATGAAATAGACTGACTGTTATGAGAAAAAACTTTTTCTTCGTGCAAATGTGTGATAAAATACAAATCATACTATTGCAACTTTTTTTTGGAACAATGTAACGAAATCTATTTAAAAATCTTTATTCACTCCGAATCAGTTGTTTAAGGCTATAAATATTTTGATGATTTTTGAAAATTATACTGATAATAAATACCTATACTGATTAGAATTGTTTACCATTTATTTATTATAAAAATCCACTGTTTTTATTTATCCTCAATATTAATAATTATCTCTCATTGAAGGTTTCATTTATTTTTTAGATAAATCATTTTATTAACTATTTTGATAGTGTGTTTAATGAATACTTGTCATATAATGACTAACAACAGGTTGGAAAAATTAAAACTACAACAATGTTCGTACGTACGCGTTTCAAGTTTATTATTAAATTAATCATTGATACAATGTTATCGGGTATGTCGTACATCGAAATTTTGTATGGGCAATAATACCTACCTAAGAAGAGTAGAATAGAATTAAAATTATTTAAATACAAGTTTGTGTGCAATAGGCGATAGAACGTAATGAGTGTTTCAGATAGTTGATAATTTTTTCGTTTAACTAACATGATAGATGAGAGAATAATCAAAAAATGATGTTTCGTATTACCTTAAATACAGTTTTATAAATGATATCATTTTATAGAATTCTATCGTTGACGGTCACCGCACATTTTAGCCAAAAGTGGCTTGTAAAAAGCGTTGATTTCTGCGTATTCAGATTTTTTGTTTGTTTGTAAAAACGGCTCCTCAAATCTTTGATCACACCTTCTCTATGATGCTTTGCGATAAATTGTGACTCCATGTGAAAAATGTTCCTGTTGACAGTATTATTGCATGAAACCTTCGTTAATCCCCATAACAAGTGTTATTTCAGTTTTACCAATCCTGAGATTAAAACTTAAAAGCTCAAATACAGTATGACTGTCTTAAATTGTACAAAATTTGGGTCTAAAAATTTGCAACTATTTAATACCGAACAATTTAAGCAGTCAGGACTGAAACAAGGTTTCATCTCAGTGTTAGTAGAAAAGAAGACATTGGAGAAAATTCGAAAAGGTCCCATTTCAGTCATTAGCTACGCAATCGTAGGTACGTATTTATTTATTTATTTATTTATTTATTTTTTTTTTGAAGGAAAAAAAATTGTTTTTAAGTCAATCCTAATGACGATCATCACTCGAAAACATGATAAAATAAATAATTTGCACATTCTTTGAATAATAATAAATTGACGGGATTTGTTCGTGTGCGCGTGTCTCTCAGTTGCCTCGTTTGCTTTGTTGGGTGATTTTATCTGGAAATGCATGATAGTCTCGTTTGCGAAAATAATGCAACTGAATCAGCAATGATCACTGGTCATTTTTTGTAATCAGTAATATCGAGACACACTCGGTCAAATAAATGAATGCCGTTGAAATTTTTAAGGGTTTTTCTTCTTTTTCGGTTCAAACTTTACACATTGGTTATTACTTACTTATAATGAAACGAGGCTGCGATGTAGAAGTGTAAAATATTTCATATAGTTGAATAAATTATAATTAGCGATTAGACCATCTCCTGCCTCGTCTCTTGGACAAGGTAGACTTGAGATCCAGGCACTGTAGAGGTGGTCACGAAACTACGGTGTTTCGCGCGGATTAGCGACAAATTGCTTTCCGCAGTATCAGCACGGTCTTCAGCAGCTTCCAATTCGCGTTGGAATCTACGTACTCGTGTCACGCTTTGCTGGGACACTCCTTCTTGTTCTTGCAACTGTCTCTTGTAAATAAGAACTTTCTGGTTGGACTTGTCGAGACTTTCTTGCAGCAGGACAATGTTCTTAGCGTCTTCTTCAACCTGAATCAGAACTTCTTTGATGTTGCGTTCCTTCTTGCGTAAGATCTTAACTGTCTCGGCATGTCTGCGCTTCTCTTCGTCAAGTTCAAGTTCTAGATCACGAATCTGAAAAAAATAATTCACGTTGAAAATATATCAGAACAGACATTAGTTTTTTTTTTTTTTTTTTTTTTCATCATTTTTGCTATCAAATTTCCAAAACTCACTCTAGCTTCAAGTTTGCTAATGATACGTTTGCCACCGACAATAGCGTTAGCTTCAACTTCTTCCAATCTCACGGACAAGTTCTTGACCTCAATTTCGAGGGACTTCTTGATGGCTTCAATTTTGACGATGCGTTCTTGTTCCTCGTGTAAGATTTCGACCGTGTGTTTCAGTTCATTCTGTACTCGTTGGTATCTCTCGTCGCTGACTCTCAATTCCTTGGTCACCTCTTCGTAGTCTCCAGCCAACGTTGCCAATTCTTGCTCAAGTTTTGCTCTGGAAGATGCAATGTTCACGTTGATTGTGGTCAGCTCATTGATTCGACTGACCGATTCTTCGTATTGTTGTTCGACACATCTCTTTGCTCGGAGGGCCTGTTGGAAAATGACAAGAAAGGAAATTATTGATCAATTATTATGAAAAACAATTTTTCATAACAAAATATCATGGAATTATTTAGCATTTTTTACTTACAGATTCGTAGTTGCCACGAACTTCTTCCAATTCGCCAGTCAAAGATTGGAGACGTCTCTGACTAATTCCCAACTGGTCCAGAGTTACTTGTAATTGACGTTGAACTTCGTCATAATGAGCTTGCAATTCCTACAATCAAATATGATACATTTAAACCATCAAACGTTGTAAAATAATACAAATCATTTCAAACAAAAACTCACGGTCAGAGTAAGCGACTGCTTCTTGATGGTCTTCTGCAAGTCAAGGTTGTTCTTGTTTGCAACATCCAATGAGAGTTCCAACTCGGTGATCTGAATCTGTAACTTCTTCTTGATGCGCTGTACCTCGGTCTTCAATTTAGTTTCAGCTTCCACAACGCGGGCATTGAGCTGTTCGATTTCAATGCTGGTTTGCTTGCTGTAATTTTAAATTTGGCATCAATTGATGATCATTTTGTTAACATTATTCATCACGCAATTAAAATTTGAATTCAATACAATTTCGATCATAATCCTATCTGTCTGAAAAACTCAGAATACCTCTTATCCATGAAATATTGACTTGACTTTTTGTCGTAACTCTGCAATTCCTTATTCAAAACAGCTGTTCGAGGTTCACTTGATTTTTCCACGTCCATTAGACTTCTCAACCTGTCATCCATCATTCTGTGATGATCACTCTCATCCCACAATACGTGGACCGATTCCCTTTGGAATTTGCGAATATCAGCCAACTCCTGACTCTTGGTCAGATTTCTCAGAGCACTTGTTTTTAGTTGGAACTCTATGGCCTTCGCAGATTTTCCTCTTAGATGTCTGCCATGTTGAAGAGCATCTTCTATCTCGCTCATGGCCTGCACTTCTTTCAACGCTTGCAAGTTCATGTCGGCTTTCGTTTCCGGGTCTAATTCGTCTGACTCAAGATGAGGGGTGTGAGCTAATTTAAACAAGCTGGGATCTGTACACTCTAACTTTCCTGGCTGGACCTCTTTTGTTACGTGCGTCGCTTCGATAGTTTTAGTGAGACTGAAGTCTGAACGTTTCGCAGCCTTCAAAATATACATTATACTATAGCCAAAAACTTTGAATCACGTTTTCTAATTAAAAGATGGATGATTTTTGGTTCTTCTGACTCATGCGATCATATTCTTCGAAATAATGCAATCAATTCAGGATAATTAATTTCAAATTGTAACTTCAATTTAAATCAACTTGAATTTATCTTTGAATAAGAGTTGGTTCAGTTCATGACTTGGCAACTACTAACATTATTCAGGCCAATTAAGCATCCCCGGGATATCACTAAATTTCATTTCCAAGCTAACTAATAAGAATAATGAGAGAAAATGCAATAAAAGTGAATTTACTTTATTCTGAAATTTGTCATAAAAAGATCAAAATAGTTTTCCATGGGCTCAGCTGAAAGTCGTCAATTTTAGTTGGACAGACTAAACTAACCGGGTGCGGCTAAATCGATTTAGCAAACGGATTTATCCATGGAAATTGTGAAATCATAAGATCTATTAAAGTAAATTTAATTAATCAAATTAATTTAATCAAACTTTTCACTTCAAAAATAGTGAAATGATTGAGTGTAGAAAATTAATGTTCAAGCACTGATAATTGTTTCTGATCTTTTGATGAAATTAAATTCGTATTTTGGCTGTGAATTTTTTGTGACATTGGTTAGTAAAAAAAATATGCAAAATGATAAGCACTGATTTTTGTTTAAATCCAGTCAAAGAAGAGAGTGAACAAAAAATGTATCAAGCCAAGAACTTTCTTCAACTTACTAATTCTGTCGGTAATGCAAAAGTTTTTATTCAATTTTCATTCAATTATGCGACGAAATTTTGAGAATCTTTCGGATAACTTCTGTTGTACCTTAGTTGATGAAAGATTATGCACTCTCTCGTTCGGAACACCTAATGCAGCCTCTTCCGCGGTATAAATTTAGATTCAGAAAATGTCAGACAATCGCCAAGTCACTAGTGATCACTAGTTTCTATTCACGGAACTTTCAAATTCAATCTCAAATATGACGTATAAGTATTATTCAAATCAGATCTATGCAGATGAAAATTTTATAAGCAAGTCAATTTTGAGATGAAGTTGAAAACTATTTGCTCTACATTTTATGTTTTTTTTTCTAATTAATTAATTTTTCAAATGCTTTTTTTTCATGAGTTTTCAAGAAAACAAAAAAAGTTTTACAAAATTTATGAAAATGAAATGGAAAGAGAGAGAGCAAAAAATACCTTAAAATGGTTTAAATGTTCTTTAGCTTTGATTTCAGCTGCAATAGCGTGTTTTGCTAGTTCACTATTTGAATACGAAGTAATAGGGTTGTGAACCCAGAAAGCTCTTCCATCTGTCCATGGAAGAGTGGGGTATGCGGTTTTTTCTCGAAGTCTTCTCTCTTTCTTGTCAAGATAGTCTATCATTGGCTGATAATAATTTATCCCATAACCATAATTCATTTCGTACACTGAAGTAGGCAGATGACGCCATCGTGGTTCTAATGGTACTTGAGATGGTGGTACACTTGCAGACATTTTTAGATTCGAATATCACGCAAAAATATTCGTATATTTTTATTTGAAAAATCGTTCAACTTTTGCACTCAGGTACTCGGATAAAATTCTAAAAAGATAGTATCCTTTTAAGCTAACCTAGCAATCGTGTGTAAGTTCTGGGAAAATGTAATACAAAAAATTTCTTCTTTCTTACAGCTTTCACACAATCGCGAGATCTTCAAATCTGAATAAATTTTCACTTGGTACTTTTTTCAATTCGCAAACTGGATTAAATAATATACTGAGGAGTCGTTTTTGTTTCGAATCAACCCGATAACTTAATTATAATACTAGTGGGTTACTCTCCATCCGCTGGATGAGCCGAGACTGATACCTGCTATGAAAGATGGTATCCTCAACCTCTTCGATATTTCATAGGCTTTACCAATACATATGTGCTGATCAGCATTGCACTTTAAAATATAACTTTACCTCCACAAGTGTAATTATAGAGAGAAGTAATGACCATGATCGAAATTATATTGAATTCAGGTCAGCAATGACCAATTAAAATGCTATCTAATAATTAATCACACAAAATTTTTGATCAAACATTATTGTCAGCTGATTATCAATAGCAAATCCTGCAAAAACGTAAAAGCTCAACTTTTTGTCATTTAATAAAGTGTGTGTTTCATTCATGTGTTAAATATATGACTGAAAGCATATCAAATTTATATACTGAATTAAGATGAAAGTACGTTAAGGTTGAATGAACGTTTATATGAATTAAAATAGTTAATGAAATTTGATAATGCTTCATCAGCTCATCAATTCATTTACGATTCATTTTTTTTCGGTGCTGACTATTAAATGATAGATGATGACGATGAGCGAATGAAAATAAATTGTTCTTGCATCATGCTTCGTAATCAATCACTGAAATAACAGCTGATCCAATCGACACTTCGATGATACAACATACAATGTCTGCGTACAATTATTGCAAAAAAGCTCACCGAATCATTTCAATTTCCTCATCCTTTTCAGCCAGACGACGTTCAGTCTCATGACGTAGTTGACTCAATTCAGCTGATAATCTTTGAGCGCGTTGTTCTTCAATCTTGCGACCCTATTTTCAACAAAAGTAAAAGTTAGAATAAAATCTGAAAATACTTTTAAAGTCAAACACACTCATTTGACGACGAATTTTATTTGAATTTCAACTAAACTATAGAAGTTATTTTAAAAAATTGAAATTGATTTCTCAAAAAGATATCTTTAAGGTGGGAATAAGAAATAGGTTACTCTCAATGCAAAATGAGAAAAATAATCAAAAAGAACTAACAGCTTCAGCTTCCTTGTATGCGGCAGCTAATTCCTCACGTTCATTCTCCAATCGGCGGAGTTCCAATTCGAGTTCATGCAGTCTGCGGTTCAAGTCAGACAGCTGATTCTTAGCGTCACCCAAGTCATCTAAAACAAGACAAATAATTTTCATTTGAAAATAACCATTTAAATTTCATTTTAATATTATTATTAGTATCTAAATCACTCAAATAAACAAAAGATGCATCTTAGTAATGTAAAACTAGAAACATTTAAAGAATTACAGATTTATTGATTCGAAAAAAAAATTGAAATTCTCACCAGCAAGTTTCTTGTTTTCACGAGCCAACTGTTCTTTGAGTTCACGAGTCTTATCAAGTTCAGCATTAAGGCGCATGAGTTCTTGCTGCTTGTTGCGAAGGTCACGTTGGCTCTGTTCGTACATAGCAATGGTTTCGTCCAGGCGAGCCTTAAGCTCGATGTTCGCCTTTTCAAGATGTTCGACGCGCTTTTGCAGTTCCCGAGCAGTGCTGTTTGCCTAAAAAAATTAAAATGATTCAAACATACATGTTTGTTATATATTTCAATTTCAAAAATGCATTCTTCCTTTTTCAGGTGAATTACCTTCTCAAGATCAATGATCAAGACCTCGACCTCGGATTGGAGACGAGATTTTTGTTTCTCAAGATTATTGATCTTAACGAGCAAGGTTTCAATTTGCTCTTCCTGTTCTTGAATTCGTGCAGAGTATTTACGGCGTATCTCCTCAACCTAAAGAAAAATAATATTTTGAATGAATTCATCAATGAAAATTGTTGCAAGTTTGTGGATGAAACAAACAAATGCAAATTACCTCTTCTGCACGAGCAGCTGCTTCAGTTTCATATTTTGATCTCCATACAGAAATTTCACTGCTGGCTTTCACCAGCTGACGCTCCAACTCAAGTCGAGCCTCGGATTCTTCTTCCAGCTGGACGCGGACGGACTCCATTTCAGTCTCAACCTAAAATACCGATTGAATTTTTAATCCATCGCTCTTGCAATCCCATTTTTATAATTTAATCTCATCTTTTTAATTATACCAACCTGGTGCAAGGAGGCCTCAACGAGAGCTCGGCGACGATCTTCATCTTCAAGCCGTCTACGAGCGTCATCAAGTTGACCAGCGAGTTGCGTTCTCAAATAAGTAATGTTTTCAATGTTGACCTGAGAAACAAAATTTAATTATTTTATTATTCAAAACAAGTTTTAGCACAAAAGCTTAATCGTGAGTTTCACTACATATTTTTTATCTGGACAGTTCTAGACTGAATGCGACATTTACCTTCAAGTCTTGCACTTCCTTGGTCAGCTCGATATTTTCCTGTGACAAGCGAGTTTTGTGACTCGTGATGTCAATGATGGTGCGGTTCAATTCCTCGATCTTGACATTGAGCTCAGATACGTGCACTTCCAATTTCTCGACAGTTTTAATTGACATCAACTTTTCCTTCGTAACGCTGTCCAGCTGCGAAAGAAGCTCATAAACTTCCTGCTGAAACTTGGATTTTTCCTTATCAGCCCTGAAACAAAAGTCGGAACAATTTAACTTACAAACAAATCACACAAAGTCATTTAAAAAACAGTTTTAGATTTATCTTTAAAGTCCTCGTTGATTCAGAAACAATTGAGTAAATATACCAATCATCTTGGGTTTCTTTTGTTGGTTGTTCGTTTGTCCAACCGATGGACAGCTTTGGTTATGAAAACAAAATCATCATGCCATCGTCGCACCGGGTGTATAAAATGCAGCGAAAAATGTGGTCTACGAATATTCGTCCACCTACGCCAACCAGAGGGTGTAAGGTGTCGTTCGGTTGATTCCGAGTATAGCAGAGATTCGTAGCTGGCAGCGTGGACTAATATGGCGCGCTAACGTGGGGTTGAGGATCGCTACGAGTCGTACGTTTAAAAATAGTCATAAGCCGAGAAGGCATTCGAGCAAATGGGAAAGAAGGATAGAAAGAGAACAGATGAAAGATCGAAAGAGTAAAATAAGAAAAACTGGACGTTTCAGTTGAAGTGAAAAGGGGCTTATAAGTACAGGTAAGATGGGACGTTAGCACAACAGGTGGAAACAACTCTGCCTCTGTTTTGCTGTGCGAAGTTCAAGCTCTGTGTTGTATTTATTCTTGAGTTTGATTGAGTCGATTTCAAACGCACCTAATTTTATGCGTTTCATTCGACTGCGACTTTTCTAAACCGTAACCTGAATAATGGGATTTAAAAATAGTAATTGGTTCATCGGTCCTAAAACACTGACATTCATTTCTTTTTTTTTTTTTATTTCATTTTCGATATTGAAATATCTGTACCTCACTAACGAACGACTTTCAATAAAAAGTGTTTTGCAATTTTTGTCGTCGAAGATCCTAATAATTTTTTCGAAGAAAATAATTTTGAAACATATATTCAAAAATTATATTTAACATTTTCATTATTTTCATTACACATATTGATTTAAGAAATTAAATGAGCGATGAAAGAAAAGTTATAAGGTTGACTTGTGCCTTGTTATAAATACTTACTTCGCGTTTTTATTTGTGTCATTTTGATTCAGAAGTTGGTTTTCTCTTACTGATAAAAGAAATAAAAAAAAAAGACTAAAAAATTGTCACCAAACTATGTTTAGAAGGCTAAAATTCATATCTAAACTTCACTTCAGGTGCGAGTTCTAAGTTCTGCTGTTGGATAACCGCCAGCTCAGTATGAATATAATTTGTACAAATTGTATCATATACATATAGCTTCCGCTATAATGTGCGGCCCAGCTATAATTATATTGGATTATTTAGATGATTCACCGCGAATAATGTAAAGACATCATCGTTAACGGTCAGTGAAATTTACGGATTGAACTGGCGTTTACGTCCGACCACTGCAATTCTGGATTCCATCAGTGGTCAGTTGAATGTTTATTAATATTACTCACAGCGCCACTGTTTACACATTTTCAATGCTATTTTCAGTTTTCAAGTGTGTAACACATTCGACACCTCAAACCCAGAAACCCGAGATGATACGGGAAAAATTCATATTTTATCATCTCATTTATTTCCGGTTATTTTCATCTTATTTTTAAACCCCTTTTTCTCGAAAATAGTTTTTTAAACTAGAGAAACAAAAAACTGCCTCTCGACATCGGCATTTTTATCACTGAATAAATTACATCACGAGAACTGTGATTAACTAAAAATAGTTGACAAAACGTTTGCCTTTCGAATGAATATTTTTACGCACAATTGAAACTGGCTTCAAAGTTTTCGCTGCCAACAAGTTTTTGTTTGACAATCGAATTTTCAAGACATCAATTTCGCGAAAAATGTCCGACACTGTTTTTGACTCGACAAGGACTCTTCGCTTACAGACAGATCGCATTACAAACCTGGCGCGAGCTTTCGACAGCTGATCAATTTGGTCCTGAAAATCGACAACGACTTCCTGGTGCTTCTTACGTAGAAGATGGGCAGTTTCTTCGCTCTCAAGATGAACATCTTCGAGAAGTTTCCTCAACTTCAACAATTCGGTATCTCTCTTCTTGTTAATTTCGAACTAAAACACAATTGAATTATTGTACACCAAATGTTTAAATCGTCGATGGCGCCATTTCTTTTCTTTTTTTTTTTTTGGCATCGTTCCATGCACTTAATAATTATATATGTAGTTTCGTGATTCACAGGTCGAAGCCACCTAGATAACTTATAAATATGATCGATATACGTCCGTCTGACTGATTTTAATTTGAGCAACAGGTGAAGTCAATAATTCATTACTTAATTTATGATTATTATTTCTGATCAATTATTAAAATTTATTTTATTAAAATTTATTTTATTAAAATTTATTTGAAACAAAAAATCAATTTACCTGTGATTCAGCGCCACCCTCTGCTTCTTCGAGACGTTCAGACAATTGGATAACTTGAACACTCAAGTCGGCGCGTTCACGTTCGATCTGAGGAAACAAAAGATGTATTAATGTTTAATTCAAAAGTTGAAAAAAAAGTGTGATGCAATTTTCACAACTGGAAATATTTATTACAAGTATGAATTAATTTGTATGACTTATTTATGGCGCGATTTATTTATATTGTCATGATTTTGAAATGAGAGTTCTCATTAAAATTATTTCTAGTTGGATTTATATAAACCGTAAGAATAACAAAACACAATAACATGATCTTCAACAATGTCTGACGTCAGATTTATTCACACTACGAATAGCATGATCTAATTTCGGACAGGTGAAGCTATATTCGGTACTTTATTCATATTACAAGCCATTATTATGTGGGTATTTCAGAAAAATATTCATAACCAATTTTAGTTGGCCGAAGTTTTGATTCATTTATTTACGATTAGGCAAATGAGTTCAATTAATTTTCTTCCTGTCAAAACTGTCATATTTAATTCTAACCATTTTTTTTAAACAAACAATTGCAAATTTCTTCAGTTATAAGTTTGTTATACAACAAAGTGAGTAATAAAACTTAAGAACATTTTCAATTAAACAAAAATTATTCTAAAAGATGGAAATTTTGTTTCTGAAATTATTTGATTCATTGCTGACATTTAACGAAGGTCTCGAGCTCTGCTAATGTTGACAACGATTTCAAGATATTTTTTTGCAATGATCCGTGTTACGTTTTGACTTAGAACAACGGAATGCAGGAACCAAAAGTCGGTTGAACCAAGGCCTGCGCGACCCAAAAATAGATACAGTGTGAGCTGGACTTTTCAACCTAGTAACTCTCCCTCCACGCACATCCGCCATATTTAATTTCTTACAAAAATAAAAGAAAAAAAAACATGCAAGTTGCGTTTACCAAAGTAACCAAACTTACAATAAAACAAGATCAACCATTTAACTTATTGTCATAAATATTTGTATTTTTTCATCATAAAAAAAAATGAAAAGACCATCTTTATGAAAGGAGTAAATAATTTTTTACTTCAAAAAAATAGTTACCCTTTGACGAAGCTCTCTCTCAGACTCCAGGTCATCTTGGAGCAGACGGATCTTGTCCTGAAAAAATCATTGTACTGCAAAACTTTCGTCTGGCTTGTTCCAATTATCTACATAAGAAATCTTGTTTGATCTTCCTCTTTATCATTCGATTTTTGCGACAAACCCCCCTTGTCAAGAATGTTAATCCCGAGCCGCTTGTACTGTTATTTTTATGACGCCGCGTTACGTAATGCACGACAAAAATATCTGCCGCGAGTTTACGAAGACGAGCCGATTGCACTCCGAGGAATGTATATCACAACGCGTTAACAATCTTGCCCGCCGATAAAAGTCCACACGCAAAAAGATCGGCAGATCTAACGTCACATCGCAAGTTTGATCCGAGATTCACTGTAGTCCAAATGGGCACACCAATCGTGGTCACTGAACTCAGCACTGGTCCCAATCACTTTTTTTCTTTATCTACAACGTTGACGTTGAAAACACTTTTCCATCCGTTTTCCATCGGGGTTTTATCATATCGTCCATCCGCCGAGACTTCAAACAAGATCTAGATCATCATCCCCCTCAAATGACATTAAATCCCACGACCAATGAAAAAAGACATTCAACAAATCGTATCTTTGTTTTCATCCTCGACTTTTGCAAACCAACGTTTAATTCTGCATCGAATTCGACTTCCCGGTGTGGGTTACATAACACTCAAACTAGATCAGCCAAGTCTCTAATGTCATTTGGGAGCGATTAAACGAGATTGAAAAAAAAGGTCCCCCCATTTTGAAACTTACCTCGAGTCTGGAGAGCGCGCTCAGGTCGGCACTGTACTCGATGCTGACATCGGCCGTGCCTGCACCACCGGTTGAACGGTACGTGTACTTAGAGGACTTTGCCACCGCGGACGACATCTCGTCGGTTCGAAGGTCTTTTGCAACTACTAGATCGGCTTCTTAATCTTGGAGAAACTCGCTCTCCGTCGTTCAACGTCCCCGTTGTATGTATAATTGTGGTTCTTTTTTTCTTTTTTTTTTTTTTTTTGGTTTATCGATATTTTTGTCGAGGTTCTCAACCAAGATCACCCGCTGGCTTCGGTCGGCTGTCGATTAATCCGGGGATCGTTTTTCAAGTCACCTCTTTCTTGTACCTTGCTGGTTTCGGAGCCGTCCAGCGCCCTACTCGTAGTGCGCGACCCGTCGTCGTTCGTATGGCGCGCCGGCCGATCCATGGCCCCGTCAAAATGATGGTTGACGCATGCGCTATAGATCCGCCGATTATTCCCCCCACCCCGCGGACACGAAGCCGCGATCTCCTTCACGAGAGCGGTTTATGAGTACTAAATGCATCGTTTTTCATGCGAGTGGGCGGATTCCAGAGACTCTCCTCTAACGACGTGCAATATCGTCTGCGAATGTGCGTCTGCAAGAGTGTACTTTTTCGAACTCTCTCTCTCTCTCTCTCTTTCTTTCTAGCACACCCTGACATGCGCGATCAAACGAACGGGCGACCTGCAAGTACATCGGCTTAGATTTATAAGCAGGCGAGAACCATAAATTTTATTTTATGAATGAACATTTGGTCACGCATTTTGTTCGGTTGATTAAATGTGTCGGTCCGGGTCGCGAACCTCGAATTGGACGCTAATTTTGAACCCGTACCAGATCTTGCCGTTGGGAATTTTCGCAGGTGTTTCGCGCTGTATTAAGTTATCATCAGCGATGACACTTTGGACGCACGAAAATAAATATGAAACATCGCGAGAAAGTGTGATTCTCGTGTTCAAATTAAAATCGTGACACGCGATCGGTGGACATTTATAATCAACGTGCAGCGTAATGACGTGGGAAACTACTCGTCATCGCGGATGAAATTCGCATGAGTCATATCCCGGGACGAACATTTTTTGGCCATAATTGTGATCGGGCCCAATTTAAAATGATGCTGCAACATTTTGTTCGAGAACTTTTTTCTTTTTTTCAGGATGGAAATTGTGTGCCAAATTTTTTGAGGGGGAGTGGAGTTAAGAAAAGATACAATTGCAAAAGAGTAAGCTGAAAAGCGAAGAAAGCATCTCTGCGTGACACTTTGTGTCTGACAGCGGGTATGATTAATAGAACTATTTTTGAATGGCTTGTCGCAGTCAGTTCCTCATACTGTACTCTCCTTCATGTGTATTTGTCTAATTTTAGAAAATGAAAAAATCATGGAAACGCGATGTTATTAATACTTACTCTTTCTGATGGAGATTTATGCATCAGTCGTATAATTTAGCAAATGAGTAAATGTTGTGATGAATCGTATAATTCAGTTAAACACACTCCACTCGTTGGTGGGGAGTATTTTCGTTGGTTGAGTTTAAGAAGAAACGAATGAAGTATCTCTCTTCCTTTTTTATTCACATACATCAAATTTTGTTTGTTTTGTTTTTTTTTTAATTCAAACTTGTGTCGGTACGATAAAAATTTTTGGCACGCCAAGTTTCGCTGCACGTTTTGTTACGACGATTGATTTGATTGCACCGCGCGTCATTTAACCTGCAAAATTTGCAGAAACGTCCGACTTATGATTGATTTCAACATAAAACATCCCGTTAAGTGTACACTTAAAGACATATTTGCTTTTGCTTCTCGATTGCAAATTTGTTTTAATATTTCGTTCGACAAATCACTGCTACCAAATTGTTTACGGTGTAAATTTCAGCTGCTTGTCAGTTCGGTGTACCTACAAATTGTGCGACATTTTGCAGTAAAACGTTTTATTAAGCGATAGAATTTTGTCCGTTCAATAAACCAGTCCTGTTTGTGCATCCGAAAATTGAAATGGTTTCGAGGGTTTTATTGCAGCTACATTGTGCTGCAAACATTGCAAAAGATGAATGAATATCCCAGACGTTGGAACATATGGCTGACCTAAGTTAGTTTGATCTACTCACACCTGTTGCGATTCCCTCGCTCAACATTTCCATTTACGTTTTACGTTGACAAACAAAAAGCATCGACATGAATTGTATCAAATAAATATAAACCAAACATTAAAAATCATTATAGTTTTCAATTGTTTTACATTTTATATCAAATTCATTCGAGCCACCAAACAAGTAAAAATAGAATTTCATCTTGTTCGGCTACAGATGATTTTTGTTTTTCAATTAAAAAAAAAATATATCCGGAAAATTGTTTGAACATTTTTTCACGACTGAAATAAACGAAGTTTTTTTGCAAATTGAATACAATTGAAAAAAAAGTCTATTTATTTCGTCAGGTAAAAACAACTTTCGTTCTATGTCAACCGTACAAAATTGTTTAATTTCGTTTTGACGATGAAATTTTGCTTTTCACTACATTTTCTGCGGCTCTCACTGTACCCCACTACCAGTTAGTGTCTATAAAAGGACGCCAGTCGGTGGTGTGGATACGAACGGTGGCCTGGCTAAAGCCCACCGAGTAATTTGAGATTGGCACCTCTGTTCGTACCATAGCCTCAACGTCATTTTCTTCATCTTCCTCTCGGCTGTGTCTTACATTCGCATAAAGCTGGCTCTCCCTGGCGGAGAAAATTCCAGACACTAAACTTCAAGACCAGAATAAACTTCATGTTATTTTCATGATGCATAATTATTTTACTATATTTCCATCAAAGATATATCATTTTCAATCAAACAAAATCTTGTACATTTTTGTGTTGAACAAGATGTTACATTTTGGTTTTGAACATTACTGTTATTGATAGTACGATAAAATTTGTTCCATGCAAATCATATGGTGCAGAAGGAAAAACAGGTGTATCGAGATCTCATTGCTCGAAGATCAAAACGACAAATAACGCACTTCTTATTCTTGTACGAACACGCTGCCCTAATTTTCTATAAATACTCTCACACTCTCTTCGACTCTGTATCTTCATGTACCATATTGAAAGATCTTGACTCTTGGCCGAGTGTTTATAAACACACCGTTCGATCTATCAAGTTGTAAAGTAAATTCCATGGTCCTCATATACGGAATTGGTATGATAACACAAGCTGATTTTCAGTCCGACGGAATAAGATTTCACGAACTCGACATGAGTGACTCAGCGTAATTTTTTTTTTTTTTGCACTGATGCCCACTTTGTTAATAATGACACAGAAACATCGTCTGATGTTCATTTAAAAAATAACTTTCCAAATTGTTTTGTTGCCAAGATGAAAAACAAATCATTTTCGAAGTAAAAACATATTTATGAGAAAATTTTATTTTCATTTGAGTTGGGTTTTTAAAGTCTGACTGGAATTATTTTGTACCCCTGATTTGAAACTGTGATAAAACAAAATTTTTGAATGATGTGATTGGCAGAAATGAAGGATCCAGAAAGAGGTCTTTGTGAAATTATAAAATGAGGAAGGGAGCGTTCCAGTTCGGTGTTTTTCGAGACTAAAGAAAATGAGGTTCTTATGGAAAATTTATTAATTTTAGGAAACTATTTTTATTTATACGTAAACCTAATGAAACATCTCGCAAAGACTACACGATTGAACCAGAAATAATTTGTGCTGGATATAGAATCGTCAAGTACATAAATATCCGCTGTCAGGCAACAAAAGTGTCGACAAGAAATTCTTGGGATCATTTGGTTTCCCGAAGTATATAATTTTGCAAGAAAAATATAACTTTAAGCAACCATAATGTAAGCTGGTATCTGATTTATGATCAGCTTCTGAAAAAACGTCTTGAACAAAATTGTCCAAGGCACTGTATGGTACCAACATTATTGAGACTTTGAACTTAGGAATCAACATGATTGATATTTTCGATTGACAATGAATTTTGGAAATAATTCTCAAAGTATATTGAAATGTTTATTTCAATTTAAAGAAAAACTTAAAAAGTTAGCTTTTCTTAAAAAAAAAAACTTTTTTGTATCACGAAACCTCTTTTTTCTATGATTTTATTTTTAATGTCGATCTGAATTATTCTTAACGTATAAGACTTGATAAATCTTTGGAGGATATAAATTTGTATGTCTTTTTTTTCATAATGACGATTCGTTCGGTTTGAAAAAGATGTATAAATTTATTTGTATCATGTATATTTTCAGAAATTTTTTTTGATTTTTAGACTCATGGAAAGCCTTCTAAACTGATACGTTTCTTTGACAAAACTTTTCTATTCAAATTCAGATCAAGGTCAACGTAGAAAATATTAGTACCATCAAAGTAAAAATGTATGACAAATACTTTACAATGCATTTTTTTTTAAATTTGATCAAAAGAGAGAATGTTTAATAACACATTCTCACCCATCAAACAAAATTTTTTTCACAATTTCAAATTGATGAAAAAATAAGTCAGGGCAACAGGAAGAGTTACAAAGTGTCGAGTGATCAAATAAAAATAGACAAACGTTTAAGTAATTTTTATTAGTGAAAAAGCTTCTGCTGAACAATTCATTACATTCACTTTACACTACAAGTACTCGCCGATTCATCAGTTCATCATTCCTCTTTTTATATCTCTGAGTGTGCTTGGTTTAGAAATGAGAGTCCCCTTGTTAAAAAAAGCTTCAAAATGTTTCAGAAATTTTTTTAAAAATATCCATCGCCGGTTATGTCCGAAAAAATTTCACTTTTGTCAAATTTTTTTGTTTGTTTTTTTTTTTCGTTTTGTAAAAGCATTCACCCAAGGATTATGTAATGGGCAGGGTTCGTGATTACATGTCTTGCTTATGCGAGAGTTTATGATACAAGATTATTTAAAAAATACTTATAGCAGTTTCAGTGGTCACCATATAAACAGATTTTTGTTTCACTCGTTAGGTATGAACGCATTCATTGTTTCAATAGAAGCTAGATACCAGAAATTTGATTGTTTTTTTTTTATTTGTTTTCAAGTGTTGTCTTAAAATAACGTTAATATGTGATACGTTATCAACAGTACAGTTTGCAAAACAAAAAAACTTAGTGAACGTTTATGAACAAACAAATACGACGAAATGAATATAACAAATAAAACTGTTTTCCGGTGAGAAAATGTAGTGAGATTTAAAATTGATTCTTAGATTTAGTTACAGTATACACATGTCATAAAAAAGGATCCTGTTAAATCACACGATTTGTTTGTTACAACACCGCGCTTTTACATATGTCTGTCCATTTAAAAAATGGTAGTTTTATATTGCATATTTAATCTCAAAAATGATCTGCAAGTGCATTGCCGCAGAAAGAAAAGAATTCACAGATAATACTTTTTTTGTATCTTCGTGAATTTCGATTTTTCGTTTCTGCAGCAGCTGTTGCTGACTTTTAATTATATCTTGTAATTGACTAAATTTGTTTTATATTTACGTCGCTAAGAAGACCGTCAGTACTCGTTCACTAATACGCTTGTTCAAAACTAGAATAATAACAAATCCTGCAGATCACGCAACGTTTGTGATATTTATTTTTCATTACAACGATGTTGATAATTGTGATATTTCTTATTTGCGTGATTTTTATTTAATTGAAAGCTTATATTGAAAACTGATATTTTACACATGTTTCGACAGTATAAAATTAAAATTGCCTTCGGTATTTTATTCATACAAAAAATCGATTTTATTTTTATTTTTTTTTTTAGTTTTATCATTTTTTTTCTTTGTTTGGTATAAAAATTTAAAAAGCGAAAACACACGAGTCGACAGTTTACAACATAATCCGTTACACTATTCGTTACACATGATAATCACTAATATTTACAACGTAAATAGTATATATCTTCAGATGAAAAATGTGAAAACAATTGTTCATTTATTTTTTTGAGTTGAATGTTTAACGCAATATTTACAAAAAGAGTTCATTTGTCATGTGAAAAATTGTCTAATTCATATTATCTAAGAAATTTCATCTACAAAATGTTTAAGTATTCAGTCCTCTCACATTTTCCATTGAATTTCGAGTCTCATTGGCATTGCTTCGAAATCGAACGGTGTTTATTGAATTATATTTTTTCTACAAGAACAATATTATTACGCTCAATAATATCCATTTTATATTCGAACCCTTATTTTCTTTCAATGAGCATAAGTTTTGTCTAATTAATGATTTTCAAACTTTTTATTTTATCTTACAAAGGGACTTTTGATTATGACCCAGTGTCCCTTAAATTATTTACATTGTATTAACATTTCAGTAATCATCATTGATCATCATTGATCTCGATATCACTTTTGAACAAAAATATACTGTGTATTCTATTAATCGCAGTTTGACTTATGCAGTGAACGCTAATTATTTATTCGTAGAAGATATGTATACTAAATTTAATACGATTAAGTTTTAGTTTTCACTTTAAGTACGCGAATTTTCAACTGATTAATTGTAATTGGCAAATCAGAAAAAAAGGAAGATACAATGAAAATAAATGAAACGAGCAAAAAATATCTGCTTCAAAGAGGGTTACAAAATGCATGAGATTTCGATTATATGAAACTATGAGATAAATGTGAAATCGCAAAAATAATAATCTAACCGCACATTGTGGAATTAATTGTGCTCAACAATTTTTTGTACTTAAATAATTTATTTTCAATCACAACTTTAACCACAGTCCTTGTGAAACTGAATTCAAATTTCAATTTTTATTTTCTTCATATGAAACAGGTACCTATTATTTTTTTTCTCAAAATAAAAACTTCAGAGTGTTATCAATAATGCAGCTAATAGTTTACGTTTTTTCTTCAAGCGTTGAATATTTTGTTGGTTTCTATACAGTAACAATTTTAAATGTACAGTATTTAGAACGTAATTACGTTTACATTACATTACGGATCATTAAAAGTCTACGCGAAGATGAACTCATAAGTTCGGCAGGATTTCATGAGAATTATCAATGAATTATAAAATAAAATATGTTTCTCCCTTATTACACTTGGTAGTAACGTAATTTTACGTGCTTCAACTATTTAAGAGTAAAAAATATAAAGTTTTAGAATTTGTTTCTGTTGAAAAGACATTTTATAGCGAGTTTTTATAGTGTGTTATTTATTTTAACTATTTTATAGTGCAGCTTTATAGTAAAAAAATTGACATAAATTAATCATGTTGCAAATCATAATTTTATACTATTTTGAAGATGCAAATGAAACAGTGCAGAAATGACAAAGCTGATGATGATAATAATAGAAAATAGAAAAATCAGAACATATTAAAAAAATGAGCATTTTATTTTGTAATAAAAGCAACGTGTAGCTAACCAAGATCAAACATTCATTAAGTACAATGTACCATATCAAGTAACAAATATCTTCTGATCCATTTCTTTGTCATTCGAGATATCCTAGATTATACAAAACATTTTTTTTTTATTTCGAATTGTCTTTTTCTGTTGTTGTTTGTACGAGTTAAAAAGATGAGTCGTTTAATTCCTATGTTCTTCTGCACTACGGACATGTTGATCGTATTTCGTATCAATCACAATTTCTACAAATATTGTAGTTTATTAATAAAACGTGCGCCTTGCATCTTGTGAACTGTCACGTTTTCACACATGCATACATTAGTTTTTTATATTTTTACCATTTGTGTAGGCCCTTTTCCCACAAAAAAATTGCAGGGTTTTTGTTTTTGTTATTCTATCACTGGAACTCTCCTCTCGTTTCTCACATAAAAAAAAACTTGTATCTATGGAATGGACTCGCAGAATTAACACTGATTATTCATTAGAAAATTCTTGTCATTCATTGCTATTCATACTGTCATAATGAGAGAACTTTAAAAACACTTGCTCCAAAGTTGTTTGGCTGAAGCTGTACTCCTCAATGTCCAATTCTAGTTTAGCTGCAACGAAGAAAATAAGCATCATCAGACAGTTGTTAAATAATAGATCAGCCAACCAGTCCGAATAATTTGATAACGTGAAGTACCTTTTTCTAACTGCGTGAAACACTCGGCCAGCGAGCAAACCGCATGTTGAGGTACAGAGAATACCAGTCTGTCCGCGAAACTTTCCTCCAAATTGGCGTCGGGGAAAATTCCGGCAACAAACTCTTTGAGACTGCTGATTCGGTTCCCAGAGGGTGTTGTTGGGGTACAGTCTCCTCCCAAAAGTTTCATCTCGAGGGTGTAACCAGCTCCGTACAAATTTTTGAGGTGTTGCGTTGAACCGATGCATCTCAGTTCACCTTTCACCATTATTCCAACTCTTGAGCACAAAGCATCTGCTTCTTCCATGGAATGAGTTGTTAATATTGCACCTCTTCCACCCTGAACAATTTTCAATTACAATTTAAAATGTCCTTTTTTTTTTGGTTTTTCATTTTAACAGTTTGAAGAAATGCTTGAAATTTACCTGAAAACTAGCAAGAATGGTATCCCATAAGAATCGTTTGGACCTAGGATCCATCCCAGTGCTTGGTTCATCCATAAGCACAACTTTGGGACCACCAACCATGGCCATTGCAAAACTCAGTTTACGTCTTGTACCCCCAGAACATTCTTGGGTCTGCTTGTCTGCATGATCGTGGATTTGCAATCCAGCAAGATACAGTTCCACGATCCTGAAATAATATTGATTGTTAAATTTGTTATTACATTTTTCATTAAAATTGTTTCGTGTGGAATTTGAGTCTGTTTTTTTTACCTATCAACCTCTCCCCATGGAACGCCTCTAATCGCGGCATAACATTCCAAATGTTCCCTGACAGTTATGTTTTTCCATTGAGCATCGTGTTGGGGACAGTAACCCATTTGTCGGAATGCTTCAGCCAAGTGTGAGTGAATATTGTGGCCCCCTATCTGTACTCTACCTCGCGAGGCCGCTTCTTCGGCAATGATAATTTTCATTGTCGTTGTTTTGCCCGCGCCATTGTGACCCAGCAATCCAAAAACCTCTGCAGGCTCGACTGCCAGGGACAAATTCCGAACAGCAAGTTTGCACGGCGGATCTTCGTCTGGTTTTGTACTGCAGCCACATGAAGAACCAGCTTCTCTTCTGACGTATTCTTTTCTCAGATTCTATAATTAAAATAAAAATGTTGTTAATAATAATTAAAATTGTCATACAAAATTATTTAAATCCTGTTGACTGACCTGTACTAAAACAACAGGCGGCTCCGCGGTACCTGCCATTATATTAAATACTTTTTGACGTTCATTTTTGACATCCACATCTTCATGTTCGCCAACGTCAGAATTTTCCATGATTTCTTCGTTTATTGCACCACCATTTCGCTGAAAAATGAATCACGAGTTACCAAAATAAAAGTTTGTCAGCATTAAGACTTTTCTAATTTTACCTGCCATGTAGACTTACCAGGAAATATTTAAAAAAATCGCTAACGTTCCCGCCGCTCTTTTTTATATCAAGCAAAAGCAGTATGAAAAACCATAATGGAATATGTAACAAAACACCCAATGCCATCAAAATAATCTCGGTGGTCAAATAATCCGACATTGTTAGGTGGTGGCATGCGGCATTAATAGAGCACATGAGGTGGACACGTTCTACATAATAAACGGCAGCGTATGGCACATACATTGTATTCAGCAATGAGAAAACAACGTGCAGAGCAAAAGTTGCTGTTCCACCTGTAAAAATTCATTTGATTTTACTATTTCTGTCATTAACCTATTGATATACCAAATACAGAAGAAAAGCTTGCGTAGGGACAGTTGGGAGGAATTATGACACCTTCATAATTTAAATTATTATTATCACCATCATAGATTAAAGTTATTATTGAATCTGTATGAATGTCATTAGAAATTAATTTGTGAATGCAATTTTGTTATTGTTATAAATACCCCAACTGTTCCCAGTCGTTATGAATTCCATATTTTGTAAATTCTTAAAAATTAAAGTTCTGATCTAGTGAAAGACTGTTTTCAGAAATGGTTATCCAACATTTGACAAGTCAACATCGAGAGACTTACCGACACCAAGCATGTCCATTATCATAACAAGAGCAAACGGTATCACCCCGAAGAATGTGGCTATGTTTGGTAATATGCTTTGGGCAGAGTCCATTTTGTCGAAAATATAGCTGAGACATGTAGAAAATAACAACGAAGATGGGCAGTAAAGCATCAGAAGACCACCGAGAGTTATCAAAGCTGGAAGTTCTTGCAATGACGGCACGTCGAAAAGAAAAATGATTCCCAAGATACAAAAGCAAATGAAGCACATAAGTGTAACAAGAACTATAAAATAAGTGATGAAATACATTGGGAACGACAATCCGTTAACGCGGAGTTGATTTTTTGCTTTTATCTGAAAAAGAAAATTATTGTCATGATTAGGGACTTGATCATCAGTTCTTTGGGATCAATTTGTTCAAAGATTAACAAATGATTTTCAACAGGATGTTTTATGTACCTCTCGATCGTAAACCATGTCGATGGCCAACGTGATTGGCACTAAAACAAAATCCATCCCAATGAAAAAAGCAGAACTTGCAGTTCCGATATTGAATTCTTGGGGTTGCGAAGTTTGTTGGAATGGATGGGTTTTAACTTCGATAGGCTCTATTATAGCACCGTCTTCCGAAAGAAGGCTGCAAATTTATTCGATAAATTTCAATTTCAAAGATATTATTTCTTTCCCACGACATTTTATCTTGTATAACAATTTTATAGTTTGACATTTGATTTTAAATTTACCTGTAGTAACTGTTGGACAACACATTCATCAAAATGGGTAACGAATGTTGCATTGTATCGTTGTACAAAATAGTCATTTGCATATTCAGCAGATCGTAATTTGTAATATTTACAGCGGCCATGTGTGGAGCAGCGCTTAGCAATTCCCCATATGTACCATCATATTCTTCGATGTTTCTGATACTTTTGCTCAGCTCATCTATCAGCGGACTGATATTGCGATCCGCGCTGTTGATGCAGAGCAATCTTGTATCTTCCCCATACGTACCTAAAAATAACAACAGATATTTAAATTGTATTCCAATTATTTCTGATAAAAATAATCGTTTCAAAACTGCTTGTTTATTGAATTACCATTGTTAAGTGAAAGACTCTGCATTCTCATTTCAACTGTCTGAATGCTGTTCAAGTATAATCCAAGCGCAACAAGAGCCAGGGGAGCGAATATTGTAAAATAAAGTAATTGCAAACTTCGAAAAAGTCTGAGAATTCTTAAACGCAGCATCGCGTAAAGAGTTTGAGTGAAGTTAGGCCGCACTTTGATTGGATCCAGCCCAAGACCAAGGATCACCGGATTCTTGTCACTCTGAACACCATCCGTTAAATCCGCAGGACCTGTGGACAATGTCAAACCATAATTTGAAATCATGTCAAATGCTCGATGTGAGGTGCCTTTGTTTTAAAAGCTTTTTTGCCATTCCGTTCATCTCAATACCCAACATTCCATATCAATCAAAATTATGCCAGTCAATTCATCATCTAATCAGCAAGTCAATCGCAATTCTTATATCTTCCCGGAAGACTTTTCAATTAAATTTGAGTCGACTTCTACGTGTTAGGAAATGAAAATTGCATTTAAAACCAAATCAAAAAACGACATCTTGAGGAAAAAAAAAAAAAAGAAAAAGTTATACTTGACATGCCTCGGGTCTTTTTTTTTGCATTCCGTTAAATGAAACAAAACAAAAATTTAATCAATTGAAAGGTTTTCATTTTCTACGATTTTACTGTATATTAACACCAATAATACTTTTGTCACTTTTTACAATTCTCAACACCTTTCATTTGGCCGTCATTTTGAATTGTCGCATCTTCATTTTGTAAGCTTTGATACGACGTACTTTTCGATTGCAATGACAGCGATCTACTAAGCGCACGGTTCCGGACCATTTTCTTCGACAGATTGTCCATTGTACACTCGGTCTCCTCGTCCTTCTCCAGATGTAAAAACACTTCCTCCAGTGTTGTCATGGACACGCCGTAACTACTGATCCCAAGACGGGCCGTCTTCGTCTTAATTTCTTGTTCAATTGCTGAGAACAATGGGGCAAAACTTTCGACCGAATTATGAGGCAAAATGAAACTCAGCTCCCGTCCATGCCGACGAGCCTTTTCAGCTTTTGCCACATGAGATGAAACCAAACGAGTGATAGCGTTTTCACGGACGTTTCCCTCCAATACAAGCCTGCAAAGAATAAATTCAACTTGCATATTCATACTTTTATTCTGACACTTTATTTGTTTTAGTTTTTTGTCTTTCGGTTGTTTTGTTTTTATTATAACAAAATTTTAACTCACGTCAGATGATAACCAATCCCAAATTTGTTCTTTAAAAACAAGGAACTTCCGCAACATCTCAACTTCCCTTTGCTAATGACTGCTTTTCTGTCCGCTAAGATATCAGCTTCGTCCATAAAGTGTGTCGTCAGCAATATGACTTTGTCGTGTCTCCTCGATTGCAAGAAAGACCACATTTGTCGTCGGGAGTAAGGATCCACCCCCGCAGTAGGCTCATCCAGAATAATTATCTTGGGATCTCCTATGATTGCTATTCCAACTGACAATTTCCTTTTTTGTCCTCCGCTAAGATACTTCGAAAACGTGTCGGCCTTCTCGATTAAATCTATGTCCTTCAAAGTTTTTTTCACCTGGATGATAAAAATAACCGATTTCAATGTAGCTCCCAAGAATAAAAAAAACTGGCATTTTTGATTTGATTCCTTCTATTCTCGAGAAAAAAAATGTTCCATGTTTGAACAAGTATGATTACTTTCTTTTATATTAAAAAACTTCGTTGCTTCAGCTTGATATTGTCCAACCGTGTTTAATTTGATAAAACTTTATTAGTTTGATTAAGATCTGATTCAATTTTCATTTCGTCAAAAATTTAATATAAATAGCGGCGCATTTTAATCATGAGTTCGATCGTACATGAAACTTTTCTCTTTTAGGTAAAAATTGTTATTGATTCAACCATACTTCACTTTCGACCATCGCTCGTGGAATGCCTCGTACAGCAGCGAAAAACTCCAAGTGTTCTCGGGGTGTCAGGAGGTCAAACAAGATGTCATGTTGCGGACAGACGCCAGTCATGCTGCGGATCATCTGCATATCGTTGGAATCTCTGACATCGTAGCCGAAGATGAGAGCGGTGCCAGCCGTGGGCGCAGTCAATCCCGTGAGAATATTGAAGAGGGTGGTTTTGCCCGCCCCGTTGTGGCCCAAAATTGCAGTTATCTGGCCCTCGTATATCGTGAGATTGATCCCGTTAACGGCCTTTATCTCTGGCTTGCGGCACTTCTGATACGACTTGTACAGATCCACAATTCGAATTGCCTCGCGCCCCTTCATCTCACGCACCACTGGCTCCACATCTCTATTAGCTTCCTCGCCGGGGATAAAGGAGTTCGATTCTCCGTTTGTGTTTGGGACCTGAAACGTTGAAATTAGTTTTCATTGATTGCATAAAATACGGTTCCGTTTGGGCTTCCAAGTTGGATTGTTTGATTTCGATAGTTGTAAAGAAAAAAAAAGTTACCCTTTGTGCTTTCTTCCGGTGCCAAAACCCAGAAGTGAAGCAGAACCAGAACGGCCTTTTGATTCCATATTCACCTGTTGAAAGAAGTCATACTTTGTCAAGCCAATCAAAAAGGAATGATTAAAATAATTGAACGCGCTGGAACCTTACTTGGAACGACGGAATCGAGATAATAAGCCAGAACAGCGTATAAAAAAATGTCCAGAGTCATCATCACTAGACTACCGCCGAAGGGTATTCCAGGGCCGGACCAGAGATTGTCAAAGTTCACCCCCTCTCCTTGAAGATCCAGAACGAGAGCCTGGTTGATAAATAATTCATGCATTACACTTTTCACATCGAGTTTTGGAATAACGATTATGCAAATAACTGTACATTTATTTATAGGCAACAGCGAAGAAAGTTGAAATAAGATTTTGTTCTTTACCTTGTCCATCGCTAACGCAACCCCGGTGGGACTTAAAAGTGAAACGACCCAAAATGATATCGAGCTCGAGTCGTCGACAAACACTTGAATAAAATACATGAGACTTAGGATTGTCACGGCGAAATTTCCGAGGACACCAGCAGTCTGCAAAAAAAAGAAATCATAAATGTGCAGATTGGCGTGACATTATTCATGATACAGATTTTTCATCAGCGTGAAAGATATTTTGCTTACTCGAGATTTATCGAAAAAGGGCGTTATCATGAAAGCGAACATGATGATTGAAAAACTGTAAAGAACCACCAGTAAAAATATCGGAAGGAAATGCGTGTGCTGAAACATCTGAAGGGTGAACAGAAGAATTACTGCCACCGCTGAGAGAAGCAGCACGAAAACTCCATAGATGATGAACCACGACAACCTAGAAATAAATTTACAAAGTATAAATAAGTATATTTACAAAAATATAAAAAAATTGTTTAGTTTTGTTTAATAAATGTATTTTTCATTTGATATCTTACCAGAATACCGAATCTTTGAGGCCCATGATTTTCATGCCTTCTTTAATTTTGTTTTCTTTTTCACCCACAATCAAAATTAGAAGGTACGTTATAAACTGTGACAGAGCAAGAACCATATACAACGGAATCACAACACGAAACGCAAGCATCCAGTCTGCAATAAATCATCAAAGAAAGATGAAATTATTTTCGTGCTGTTAAAATGTTACTTAATAAAACGAGGTGTAGCGAAAAATATAGCTCACCCGCAGTGTAAGCTTCTTTGGGAAATATTTCAAGTTTTATGTTAGGCACTGTTAAATCGGTGTTAGCGGTATCCAGCTGAAAACAATTAAGTTACGGATTAAGATCAAATGAAACATTAAAAAAGTTGTGGCGTAGGTTGGGTCAATTGTACTCTAATTTTGGTGATGTCCATTATCAATTGTAAGGCCATGAATCCGGAGAGAAAATAATTGTTGACAGGGCAAGATCCACCCGTTTCAATTGACAATACGCCACCAAACCAGTGACTTGTGTCTTTTCGGCAAGTTACTGGAGACGAGTTCATTTCTGTTGGCGATGGTGGCGCGTTTTGTGATGGATTCGTTCTTATTTCGTACCTGAAAAAAAAACACAAACAAAATAAGAAATTTTAATAAACTTGTTTTTTTAATTTTCTAATTATCAATTTGAGTTGATATCATTTCTTATTTAAAAAACAAATCATCTTCGTCAAGTCAAGTCTGATGATGAAACAAGAGTCGAAACAGCTAATCGTTAACGCATGCGAAGAATCATGTTGAGCAGATAATGATGTTTAATTAAAAATAACGTTATCGTTAAACAGACGTATTAATAACGCAACGAGACACTATCTTCGTGTGCTCTGTTCTCTGTTTCGTGCCATAAGTTATAGGGCATGAAAATAAATGTGCTATCAATTAAAAAAAAAAAAAAAAAAAAAAAAAAATTAAGGTGACATCTCGAGTATAGTACTTTATATGTAAAACCTTTGGCAATTTTACGTTTGAATTATTTTTTGATATCTTGAGGAGGCAATAAATTGTGTTCCAGAGGAAGGGTAAGTGGCGTTATGACGAGGAGATTTGTTTTTGATGTGAACATTTGCGCTTACGCTAAACGCTGAGAAATAGGCTGAGGCTCCTCGAAAATGACGGCTATCCGCACACTGTAGGGTTCCCTCCAATAAGCCGCTTGCAAATCGTCCTTCGTATCGAAAACGATGAAATTTAAAGGTAATTTACCAGGATGATCCCACATTGACAACCACAACGAATTCATGGCATTCAAGAAAATCTGAAAATAAAACCATCGTGTTATGAATTTCAAAGTTTTATCAACAGCTTATAATCATTTTAGAATTTTTGCTTTGTTTCATATCTTGATGTGTTTCTAATTATAATAGGGTCCAAACTCAATTTGCACCATTATTCATGTCACGAGATTGATGTGTTAATGACCAGTTTGCATTTATAATTATTCTAATTATATTTTTTAATGAAACAAAAATTGACTGAATAACTTCTGAACTATTTCAGAATGATAAAGTTGGAAAATAAAACATAATTATAGAATTTGAATACAAATTGAAAAGTGAGAAAAAAAATATATATATAACGAAAAAATTTATTGTGTACAGAAGTTGCTGTACAGTGTATAGGAAAACTGATACGAAAAACCATTTGTGTCTTGTTTCGATATTTATTGTATATGGTTTTGCATTCACGTTCCGATCCGATGACACAAATAACTTTCGTTCTGAATCACTTTTTCCCTGGTAAATAATGGCCCATTAACACATTTTTACTCGCAGATGAATCAGATCACGGCAAAAATACTTACAAGAGTTTCTGTTGTATTAGGCACCACGGCAATCGTGTTGTTATTGTACGAACGAAAATTCTCGAATATGTTGTGCTCGGTTCTGGGAGTTGTCATTGCAGGATAATTTGGATTCGGTATCAATACTTTGACCACTATGAGAATTCCCAGGGTGTAGAGTGGTAGAAAAACTTCCTGCAAAAAAAGAAAAAGGAAAAACCATATTTAGTTCAACTTGTCAATTTGCAGAGATGTAAAAGTAAAAGCATTTGAAAATGGTTCTTGTGATCGTTGAACTTAAAAATATAGCTTTCGAGCTTTAAAATTGAGTTATTCAAATGCACCTTGCAAAAAAAAAAGCTATTGGAACTGGTTGGTCAAGATTTAATAATTGAACCAGACTTTTTACTTCCAGATGATGTAACATGATTTAGTCTTTGAAAAAAGAAACAAAAAGATGATTTTCAATCCAGGCCTTTTGCAATGAAAGGGGTTCATTATTATCTTTGCAAACATTTCTTTCAACAATTTTCACGGCTGAAATGAACGCAAATTGATCACAGTTTATGTGAAACAGAGCTTCGGTGAGTACAACCGCTGTGAACAGTCAGTTGTGAAGCATCCTTTAGAATAAATTCGTTCCACTCTGTTGCCATGGCAGTGAGCAAACTCCTCGAGTTGTTTTTTTGGTTATATGCGACAGTATTTTGCACCAGCAAGAAATTCTGCTTAAAGACACTTTCGAGTTGGCGTCGGTGTTCTAAATCAAACGTGAGTGACTAAACAGAGAGAGGACAAACAACAAGTTTGTAAATCTTCATGTCGAAAAAACTCAAGTTTGATCGATCATAGCTTTCAGATGCAAATCTAATATTTCGGGATGTCCTACTTTGTCGATGTCGTAACCGAGGACTTGTTTTACGAAAATTTGACTCTGGGGGTTGTGAAGATTCTGGAGACTAGCCCGTGTGTAAAAAATGTACAAATTGATCGCAGGAATCCGTGCGAAAAAGCCGCCCTGGTCGCCTGGGAACAAAGACACGGTTGCATCTTACCCGAGGACCTGCGCAATTTTTATTGTTCTATCGATGGGTTTCTTTTAACGTGGAATTTGGAAATTGCAGGTATTTTAAACTTATCGAAAGGTCAAAGCTCAATAGAATTAAAATAGATTCCTTCCACTTAATCTAAACTGAGTTTAAAAAATAAATGTCAAAATGAGTTTCAATTTCTTGTTTTTAATATTCAATTAATCTGTCTAGTGGAATGTGCAACTCTAAAATAAACTAATTTCATCATGGCCAGTTTTATTGAATTTGTTTTCAGTTTTAACGTTAGTACATTCTTTTACTTATTGCCAATAATGCTGGGTAATAATCGTTAACAACGCTATTAAGTTACATGACAAAACAATGAAAAAAAAAAAAAACAAACTAAATACTGTTTTTTTCTCTCTTATTATGCTTTAAATTATTGCCAATCTGAAATCTTTGAAAAGTCATCTCATTGAAAGTTTTATAACAATTTTCTGACTTGTCTTAAAGTTTCAAACGCATTTATCAGACAATCAAAGCACTTGTTTTTCTTTCCTATAACAGGCGAAGAGTTTCCAGTTGGTCAGATGGAGGTGGGAAATTTGCTTTCTTTAAGACGTTTCATGGGCACTAAGGAACAACAACTCAAGGCAGAATCGGGCGGTCACGAAGATCCATGGATACCGAATTTCGGAGCGGGTTATAAATTGTTTGATATCGGCCAGTGCAACGGCAGCAAGATATTTCTCGTTTACAAAATAAGCCTGGATCAGGAAGAGCCGAGGATCTGGCTGCATCACAACTCGTCCAATCAATGGTACCATCTGGCTGATAATTTTACCAAGTACTTTAAAATGATGCTGGTCCATCTTGGACTGCCACTTTGGCAGCATTGTGCCGCCGAGATGTCGTTGCCCATGTGGGTCGAGCAAGTTTATTTGCTCGTTGCGCCGCATCTACTGCCAACAACTGCAAAGCCGGGCGAAACTATTTCGACGAATCTTTGGAACGATGGGCCGACCAACATCATTGATCCGGCTATATTCAAAGGAAAGGAAAATAAAAAGCGAAGCATCGCTAAAAAGTGAACGCCCGGTACGTGTACCGTAAATGAACTATCAATCGTAACCCTAAATTTATTCTGCATTGTGCTGTCAAACATTGTTTAATTGTTTTAAAATGAAATTATAAGTTTGTTGTGTCGCGTTTTAAAAATTGTAAATGTTCATTTTGAAATATTAAAGTACAAAAGTTGATATCTCAAATAATGAAAATTAATACATGAAGCAATAAAATGAATATGATGTTACTGTAATCCTTTTCCTCTGTGTATTTCAATTGGTCCAGTTCTGTAGAATGAATAGGCTTTGCAATATTTGCATCCAAGTTGTAGATTATTTCCGAATAACAATCAAAATCCAATAATGGGAGGATCAATGTTTTGCTACAAATTACCCTTGTTTGGTCAAACCTTTGAAAAATTCCAAGCCCTTGACATTTGGAGGTATGATGAGATTTAGTGGATTGAATAGTGTTATCTGCGGACTATTTCTATTCTATCGGCTACTGCGGCGCAAGTGGAAATTTGATTACAACTTCAAGTTGAATTAACTGCCTCATGAATTAACTGCTACAATACAAAATCCTGCCCAAGTTCTGATTAGTAGGACGCACCCGAATTTGTACTTTCATTCGGCGTTTAAACTGCCTCTCAAACATTATTTATGGGATAGGATTAAATGAAAAGCGAGCACTCTCTTTTTTAATTTTGCAAAATTTCACTCAAATTCACATATCTTTTGTTTCATTTCCTTTGAAACATCTTACATTTATTTTACCTTTGATCGTGTGAGAAGATAAAAGAACATAACTGAAGTATCACTAACATTCTATGATATGATAATAAACCTTTTTTTTCATTTTCTTTGACCATCCTCGAATTGCATAATTCCTATCGTGTTTCAAAGAATGTTGTGAAAAATTGCGCTGTAGAAAATGCTCTTTCTTCTGCACTCCGAGAACTGATTGGAAGTAAAATATTGTATTCAGAGTGACATTTTTTTTCATATTTTCGAATTGAAAGGAAAAAAACAATTAATACGCGTATACTCAATCTTGCGAGAGCATTGATTTTTTTTCTTCTAAAACTCAAGTACATTGACCGAATGAACTCTGACCTACTTTACAAATTTTAATACATCGACTTTTTAAAGCAGGGGCTTTCAAAAATTAGTTATGATTCAGACCAGTCAATACCGAGCGGTGGCTGATTAAAATTTTTTTGCATTGAGGATAATGTATTTATGATTCCAATTTCTCCCCAACAATTTGTGAGTAATTTCCACAAAAATTAAATGCTGAATTCATGCACAAGTTGTAATTTTTTTCATATGAAAAAAAAAAAAAACAAGAAATTCTTCAACAGAAATTTTAATTATGCAAAACAATGATGCACTCATGTCTGTGTTTGTGGAAAGCAGTTGCAGCGATTAACTTTTGAATATCTGGATGAAAGAATATACAATGCTTTGATGACTTACGAAGGCGTAAATGAAACGTTACAGAAATGAAGCAAAGTGTGTGTTTAAATTTAAATGATGCTTTAAAAAAAATTGTTGCGTCTTACAATTCACATTTCCGCTGTGCGATCATTATTCTTATTAACCTTAAAAATCAGCTCGAATTATAGTTCAATAACTCCAAATAAAAATATGGTTTTCTCATACATTAACTTTGATGCAAAAAGTTGCTGCTACTATTTTGGACTCTGTTGCTAAACAACAACATTTTTATCACAATTTATTTTAGAGTTCTCTATGTCAATGTAAATCACAATCTTTCAGTTTCAAAATTCAGCTCCACTACATTTTCAGCTGAGAAGAAATTGTCTGGCTTTTAACTAGCTGTAAACCTGTCGAGCGGTTTATGAAACGTTGAACAAATTTAACGTCACAAAAGTGACAGCCTTGTTGGAAAAACATTTTTTAGACTTGCAAAAAAGAGATTCTGTTGTTTCCAGACGTTTAATTACCCCAAAAACGATAACCCTTTTTCAGGAGTACATTCAATGTTGCATTAAGATTACGTATCTTTTTATCGAGCTTTTTTTTTTGTCCACAAAACATGATGCTGCCGGCACGAATGTTGCGCACATCTGCTTACTTCAACATTGTGTGACACGCGTTCAAACCGTCCCTTTTTTTGATCGCAAATTTTTCTTTTTTTTTTTCTTTTCTTAAATCAACTGTTTCACTTGCTTTTGCATATGTAACAAAATGAAAATTTATCTACTCGGTTTTATTTATGTAACTTTAAACACGTAATGGATTACCAGTTTTATTCCTGGTGGTATCAGCAACTGACTATTGATTAATCGAAAATCATTCGAGTGCTAATCGTGCTGATTCATTACCTTCCCACATGTCAAATGTTCGATGAAAATTCAACGAGCATATTCGCTGGCAATGTATAAACAAATTATCAAAACTTTTAAGCTTAACGATTATTAATTTCCATTGCGTTATAGAGCAAAACCAGAATTCCAATTTTTTTAAGTTGTAATTACTCGTATATGACAGTTTCAATGCTCGGCATTACAAAACAGAATCCCAGATTACTGTCATTAATGTATCTTAAATCAATTTGTTGAATTTCATTCATTAAGAATAACCACATAATGGAAACTTGGGGAAAAATAAATGTTGCGTGAATTGCGAAGCTTTCGTGAAACTGTACAGTCGGTCGGTTTTTTTTTCATTCACATTCACTGAGTTGAAAGTAGAAAAAGAATACAAATTAACTAATGAAAAATTCATCTGTAATTTAAATTTGCCGCACTTACCGCTATGGTCTTTCTTTTCTCCCTTTTCTTGAGGAACAGATTCCTAACGAGCATGGCTCGTAATTGAGACAGATACACCCCACAGGATCCCATGTTGCTGAACTGAAACAAAATTTTTGTTTCTCATTAACAAGCCGAAAAATGTGAACGGAAAAGAAGAGCCGAGTTATTTTCTTAAAAGCATATTACAAATGCTTTCAGTTTGGTCCCTTGAGGTAAATTTCTTTGCAGTTCATGAAACTTCCTTACGCTTATTCACCATTTATCTTTAACACAAGATTGGCAAGATTTACAAGAAACATTTCAGTTCTCTCTGTCAATAACAATATCGACCGGTACAATTTCGTAAAGCGAAAGAAGTTATAAATATAAATCACACAATTTGGAGACATACATTTTCATTATAGAACAAATATTTTTCGTCCGGGGAAAGTCTCGCGAGAACATAAATCTCTTGTGTTCAGCAAGTTGGCAAATTGTATCCGATAATAAGGTTCCAAAACTCAAATAAAAGTTTGATATCTTTATGTGCTTAATTTTAGCCCTCATCAACCAACTAGAAATTTATATATTGCCACATTTATAGTTCATAAATCTCACATAAATATTGCACACATGAATGTATATGTGGCGTAAATGCTTTGTCTTACATGTATGTTCATTTTCACCTAGGTATACTTTCTACATGGGTATTGCATGAGACAAATATAATTCCCTCTGTAATTATTTGCTTAATCATTGTTTAACCGGTTTTTCCTTGATTCCAGTCGTGCGAGAATGTTTGGGCTTTTGTTTCAGGGCCATGCATAGACGTCAAATAAAAAGGTTACAATCAATATCGCTCATTTCATATGGTTCAAGAAATTCAGCATTGTCGTGTGTACAAAAAAGAAAAATAACAGAATGTCAAGGGCATGCAACTTTTATTCCCCGCCAAATGTACATACAACTATATCAAGAAACTTAATGATGACAATTGTAAATAGAACAAGATAATTACAATCTCGAGACTAATTCAGTTTGATGAAAGTGTTAAACGTCGCACTGTAAGCAACGAGTTTAACTTAATAACAATCATTGAAAGCCCCCCCCCCCCGACTAAGACCTTCCCAAGCATAATGAGATACGTGCGTGCAAAAGTGTACATCATTTTTTTATAACTATATCTTGGACGAGGGAGAAAAAAGTCACCTCCCTTTGATAAAAAATATACCTTGCATTCATATATGTGCATTAAAAATAGAACGAGGTTCAAGTTCTGCCCTATACCTGCACGTCAAAGAAAATGGCACTCTGACGTCAGGAAAATCGGTTCTCGTATGATTCATTACGTCTATTCTCATTTATACATTTCTCTTAAACTAAACTCTCTATACATAAAAAAAAGTTTTTAAAATTCAGTTACTTTATATAAACCGTTTTAGTTTTTTTTTTTTTTTTTTTTTTTCATCAAAATAATACAATAGTATCTTAACATAAAATAAACTTATTACACACTTTGGTGGATTTCAATTTATATTTATTACTGTGTATAAAATTATAATCAGCTTTTGTGACAATAATTCGTGATCGTTTTATCATAAATTAATTGAATTTCAAAATACACTGACACATACAAATACTGACACATTTTTAATTAACATAAATCTCTGGCGTACAGTGTGTAAGCAACTTCAAGTTAATCATATATTTATTATTCATAATGAGATGTGCAAATTTTCGTCTTTGGATTGTTTTATCTTTGTTCCTGTCGAAAATGAAATAACAGCCGTTTAAACAAGTTTGTTTGCTCGCATTTTTCATCGTATCTTTATGTCGACGAAAGTTGTGTCATCCCTGTTGAAGTGGATCATATGATATTATTCGATGTAACACAAATACATGTTTTGAATTCACGAAACAACCGGTGTGTTTCCCGTGCACGTACCTTGCAACCAAGACTGAGTCATTTCGCTGTCACACTTGAAGTGCCACGTGAACAAATGGACATGCACACGTGCTTCGTTTAATGAAACATTACATTCTCAATATTTGATAAGACGTAAGTTTTAAAACAAGAACACTTTTTGAAATAACCTTTTCTCCGAAAAATTGCACAAAATCACTCATTTTTAATTCTATTTTTATTTTTTTATAAGTTTAGATATAAAAATAAGTGATAATAAAAATGTTGTCTCGCAAAAATATAATTGAAATTTATTTCATTAATTAAGACATTCATTTTCATTAATTCATTGATTAAATTTTTCATTAAGGCAAACTCCGTTCAGAAAAATCAGGTTGTAAAAACGTATAGTTTATCAAAGGGCAATCAGTTTTATTCGCTGTCAGGAATGGAACTTCTCAATCGATTTTCATTCCTTGATATATTTATAGAACGTGTGCGTTGTCGTAGGGATCTTGAAACTCGGATAAAAAAGTGCTTGAACAAACGAAAGTAAAAGAAATCGCTGCGCGAAACAATCAGCTTCCCTTTAATGTCACTTGTGAAATACAACTCGACTTAATATCGAAAAAATAATGAAGTAGGCTATCCGAAATAATATAATAAAAAAAAACAATAAAAACATAGTCGTGCACTTGGATTATACCAATAATCATCATCCCAACTCCTAACAATCTATGAGGTTCAAACGTCTGCCGGCAACTCGAAAATGTGAGCAGGCGGATCAAAATAATTGTGAATAATAATTAATTTCAAATATTAATGAACCTGTAGTAGATATGGCTGAAACTTAGACGACAAGTGGATTGTTAATCATCTGGGTATTACAGCTCCTTGGTTCTCGTCAAATCCGGACTTTTTTTCATCCATAAACGAGAGAAAAACACATTAATTAATCGCTGTCATGACACTTTTTTGACACATATATTTTACCAGAAAGAAGAAAAATTGTTGCAACATTTCAAGGAGGTAGAAAAACCTCCTTGCTGTTTGAGAGTTGTTTGCTGATTGGATAATCAAAATCTGAGTTTGCAATTATTCAAATTGGCCGATACTGCAAAAAATGTGACGTTCATTTTGATCAACCGTTGTATAAAATGATAACCAAGAGACGTCATTGAACTGAAATTTTTCTCCCCCAAATAATTTTGCTCGCTGTGGATGGAAGGCCAGATAAGATCTGACGTATTATCGCACTTCCCGTTACATCCAATATCAGTATTGAAGTTACAAATATTGATTCTTTTTCGTTCACTGATTCTAGGTAAAGTTAAGGTTAATGTTTCCTAGCTGCTGTTATAGAACCCTTACGTAATACCCTTCGAGTAATAACCCTAAAGAGAACTTAACTAAATAAGGGTGGAAGCGTCAGCTGCGAGACGTTTGTACTTTAATAGTAGAGCATGATATTTATTATCGAAGCAAGTATGGATTGTAAAGTTGAACAAAAATGTCAACTATATATTTTGCACGAAGTTTTCCCATGAATTTAAATTGAACTATTGAAAAATAATTAATTGAAAATGTCGTTGCCAATTTTCGTTGCGATCCGATATTCACTGAATTTGAATTTTTTGCTGTGACGCGAGTAGCTTGTTTTCCCTATGACGAAGGTTTATAATTTGCCATCCCCTGAGGGGGTTCGAAATTATCGTAAGCGGCAAATTTCTAATGAAAGCCCCTGATAATAACGGGATGATTATAAGTTATGAAAATGCTAAATTGTGGCTTCGAACACGAATATTGGTGTCAGTGGTTCTCATAAAAAGCTGGTCACAATGAGAAACTGGGCTCGCAATCGGCGAGGCAGTGGCTCTGCAACCACGAGTATCGACCGCCGTGTGCTAGAACACTCCCGCGCGCACAACCGTGTCTTTCGTTTCAGGTTCGTTCGCTTATTCGTTTCGTCGTTACAGGTTCAGGTCGCATTTTATGACTGATCTATAACCATTTGCTATTATTTATCCTGACTTTTAACTTTTTACCTTTTTCACCATACAACATTTTTAATTCATCTGAGAAAATTTATTCAGTTGCAGAAAATTTTGCTTGCAACATTTCTTTTTGTTCGAAAAACAAAACGTTAATTAATTTTAAATATGATAAATCTTTAGATAACAATCAACTTTTCTGCCTTGGAAAAAGATTAGATTAATTACATTCGTCCCTGTGAATCTAAACCGTAAATTCTATGGGTGTGGGTTGAAATTATTGGACAGCGAACGTTATCGATATTTAGCGTATAGCAATAGATTATCGCATTTATAAATTACAGTTACCGTTGCGAGAAAGTGTATTGGAAAGTTTAAGCAGGGATATATGAAAATAAGAAAAGTTCATTCACTGCAGAAAAAAATAACGCTATGAAATAATCGTTTCGTCGGCATTTGAAATGATCATGAGGGATTTCAGGTCGATTACATTCTTCATTTAGAACTTTAGTACTTTTCTTTGTTATCTTGGGCTTATAATATTTATGAAGCTGTGGTTTACTCAATCAGAATCATTTTTTTTATGACTCCTAAATAGATGCTGATCGATAGTCTTCATAGAATGAATAACAATCAAACTGTCAGTGGACGCTAACATTGCTGAGGTATTGATTATACGAGTAATGTACTGATAATGTTATTGGGTATTAACGTGGTGCAATCCATCTGACTGTAACATAATGCGAACAGAAATTTCAACGTAATAACCATTGAAATTATAATGTTGCGTTCAAGAGAGCACTGAGTTAGAATTAATTTTTGAACACAAAGAAAAGAGTGCAAACATTTCATACAGTATTACATTTTCTTATTTTACTATTGTTCTCTACTGCTTTTTAATCTGTCATTTCCCAACCTTCGCAAATTTCAGACACTTGTTGGTGTGTCTCGATCGACTTTTTTACAGCTTTGGATATCTTGAACAATTTATAAAATGTGATCTAACGAAAGGAATTGTCGTACCTTATAAACTTTGATGTTTTTGCACGTTAAATTACAAAATATTATACTTTCGACAAAGTTGTAACATATTTGATAAACTCGTTCAAAAGATTCATCGAAGATCAAAGCATTGACTCTGACAAAAAATGCATCCTTTCGGTGCTATTTTGTAATAGTTTACATGGATAATATTAAAAATAAGAGTTCATAAAATTGAACTTATCTCAACTGAGATATAGTTAAAAAAAAAAAAAACTAAACAGGAAATAGATACAAGATGGCATTCGAATCTTTCAGTCGTAAAATCGGTCCGAAAACTGACCTAGCAAAGAATTCATGCACACAAATGTGATGTTCCTTGAGAGAGAATAATATTATTTTTTAAACTCTGTAAATTTTCTGCTCTATAAAATAAAAGAAACCGGTACTACTATTTTTTGATTGAATTTCGAGGAAATTAATTTTATTTTTTTATCATTTATATCTGAAACATTTTTTTTCTCGTTCAACTCAGACGAGAAGAAACATACATACCTCATATCTGCAATATATAAAGCATATATGACTACTTATATATCGTATATATAATTTATATATACCGGCATTTATAATTTCATATGTGCAAGCAATTGTTATTACATATGAACAATTTTTGCCTGGCAAACTTGTTTGAATGTCATTAATTAATAATTTTCATATTTAGAGTTAATTTTTTCCATAACAAGATCAGTTATTACATTGTACTATAAGAATTTTATTAGCTCAAGTTTGTCAGCATGACGAGCTCAAGTTTATTTTTGTCAACGCACAACTTCGTTCAATGATCATGCTTTCTGGATCTTAAGCAAACTAAATACGACAGTGTGAATGATCGAACGATGATGAAAACTTTGACATAAGTATAAACTTTATGCATACTCTAAGTAAATAACAAATATAATAATACATTTTCACAATGCGCATTTCAATAGCAAGAAAATAAATAAGTTACAAATAAATATAAATAAATGATTAACCCTGTTTGCGCCTATTATTAACAATTAAAAAATCAAGTCATCTGTAATTAATGTACACAAACTGATCAAGAATTGATATTGAACACCAATTAAGAAAATGTAATTATAAAATTCAATCTAACCGTTATGTTTAACTGAGGTAAAGCATTCCAATTACTTTTTTTTCTGCTTTCCTTAATAACAACCGGCTATAACAAGTAAACAAAAAAGTCCAGAAGAGCAAAAGTCAGATTCTCGTGAGCATCATTGATCGAAGAACTTTTTTGCATGAAAAACAGCACTCCTTCATTGTACACAATGAGTCTATATCTAACGTTCCACCGTGAATTTTTCAAACTCCAGCCGGTATCTTGACCTTGCAAAACACGGAAATTTTCACAAGCAAACGTTCTTTCTGTAGATTCATATATAAATATTTAATTTACACTACATGAATGAATCAATTCAAAACTTGAAGAAAAATAAATAAATAAAATTTCAGTCATGAGTTTTCAAATAGTTTGTAACGATTTCTAATCGTCATTTTTATGATAAAATATTATAAGACAAATTATCTCTTGCCAATCTTGATGTTCATTTTTTCGCATTCTCACTATTCGTCTTTTGTTTATTAAGAGTAATTGTTCTTGAACAATTGTTTAAAAATGAAAACTCACCGTGTTGTCAGAAGTTTTTCAGGAGTATCAATTGAATGAGTCTTGTTAGCTGCACCGGAGCACCTTTGACGATTACATCTTTGCACTTAGAGCGTAGCGGTCAAAATTGTATCAAACATCGTTAACTGGCACAAACTTCATTTAAGAAATGATGAGGATTTCAGTTGAAGTTTTTTGATGCAAGTCACTGCATCATTTAAACGAGTGTATGTGTACACCATAAACATGACCCACGCAACAATTGGTGTACTATTCTCTCGCACTTTTTGCCACGGTCAACACTCAAACGTCGCAACTTGACATGGAACGACAAATATTTATCTGATATCCATCACTTAAATGGAAGCAGCGTTACGACTTCCTTGCAGGTTGCGTGATTTGTGTCATGACTCTTTTTTTTTACAAATGTCCTATCGACCAGCCGAATTTGGCTCAAACTGTTGCAGGTCTAAGAACCAGGTTGCTGCTCGCAGTCTTAGTTTCCACCGGTTGGCCTACAATAAAATGTTTTCGATTAATCATCATATCAATATGAAACAAGTACATTTGTTTTTTTTTTCCTCTTCCTTTCATATTACTTTCAATAAAATTTGCATCAGTCATTTTGTCATAGTTGGACGGAACAAATTGATGATTTGATTACAAATCGAATAATTAATCTAATTTGAATAAATTAAAAAAGACGTAACGTTGAAGTTTATTAAAATTAATCGAATCAATAATAAAAAGAAATTGTAAATTCATTTGAGTATGAAGAAATTTAATTATTTACTTTTTCTATAATTGGAGATGTTTAATTAAGTTAATTGTTCGCTTTACGAACAGTTTTATCACGACGTAAAATTCAAACTATAGAATTTGAAATTACCCGCAACTGTTAATAATGAAATCATCATTGGAATTAAATGTTTCGCGAAAATGAATCGTAATTGGGATAAAATTGTAAATTAAACTTTAAAATATAAAACTGTTCGGAAAACACCAATTCATTCGTAAGTCGTGAACAAACTTTTTCGCATGATTGATTAACAATTTAGAAATATTGCAAGCGGGTGTATCCCGGCTGTTCAGGAAGTCACGTTGCAAACGAAAACATACTTTGTATCCTTGTCACGTTTGCAACGATATATCAATTATGTAAAAGATGTAAAGCCGTTTGTTGAATTGACTTTTTTTTATATTTATAAAATAAAATAATGTTGATTAAACAATATTCCGCAATAAAATCCCGAAAGATTCATTAATATTCAACGTTCAGACACTTCATTGTTTTATTATTCAATCAAAATTGTTATGTTAAAGCTCGAAAAACAATTTTTCATCCGAGATGATATTTATATTGACCATGGCAAACTCGCAAAATCCTGTTGAGAGAACCTCATTTGTCATTCATATATTTAATTACAATATTCACATTAATAATTAGAATACTGAAATACTAGAAATGAAGCATTTATATTGAATTAATTTACACCGGCATTTACCAAATCCAATATGAACATATCAGATTATTCAACCTTAAAAACATAAAGTTATTCGGAAGTTTATATATAATGCACCTATTTTATAACGTTCATCTCGTTGCAGTCATATTATACATTTCCAACAACGCCATCTTCTTTGGATGAATAATAAAGCGAGTATAAATTTGTAATATTAATCGGTCTGAAATTTTGATCATCATTCTCATGATAAATCATAAATTCATTTAATAGTGTGATAAAAATATGTATCGTTTGTTTATTTGCAATTACGCACCAAGGAAAAACAAAAAAGATAAAGATAATAATTTCAACCGAGCAGTTAGGAATTTATATGTTTACTTAAACCGTACATAATCCCTGCTAACTTTTAGCCGTGAAAGATATTATAACTCCCGAGGATTTTATTCCCACTCTCTTTCGTGGTTCGAAAAATGGCTAGTTCGTGTTTATATTCGCAATGCCTTCATATTAGCCATTTAGAGATCATATTTTCCTGAGTTAACCAAAATTGATGTCCAAGCTTAATTCACTACACATCGTACAATTAAGATTACATTGATCCAATGTTTGCAGAAAACAAGATGGGATATTACAGTGTACGATTTCGGCAGCCAATATTTAAACATTGCTACTATTGTTACATTGTTAAAATTTTTACGCGAATGAAAATATTGACGGATAAAACATGATGGCAATATATGGACCATGTGTACTAGTCAAACATTGGTCATGTACCTACCATAAATAGACGATATATCGATTGCTGTTTACGATTTTTATGCCACCACCAATACGTCTGTATATAATTTGTTGGATGTATGCACAATCTATATAATTCTATTCATAAGCAGAATACATTGTTACTCAGTTGACTATCTCCCATAAATTACGAAATGTCAGAAGCTGATATTTAAATGCGTCAACCCAAAAGTGCAATGGCTTTTACAAATGACTCCCACTTGCGACACCAAAACTTTAATTTGGTCACCGGTAATGAATGTCAATCCGTTTAATGCAAATTCCCTCAGGCGGAACAAAAATCAAATGACGCGTCTGTGAACGTCCACATCTTTTCGTCCCATCGTCAAAATCATACGAATGTAATCAAAAATCGCCCAACTAACTTTGTATCGTTAAAGCGAGGCTGGAGCTGCAGGGCTGAGGTGCGGCCAAATCACCATCTTGGCTGGGATCGAAATCTAGAGTTCGCAAGCCCGGTTACGCGCGTCGGCAGCATGTCTGAGTTGCAGCCGGCTTAGTCGAGCTTCTACCGCTGGACGTGCCTCGCAAGCCCCAGTCCAGGCCCTCGGAGGAGCGTCGAGCCAGTAGCACTCATGGCCCCGCGGCAGCAGGTGTTCCGGCTATGTTTCGCAGCAGCTTCTGGCGGATCGATCCGAGCGGAAACACTTTTGGTCCGCATGTGAACGCCACTTGTCAATCAAACGGGGTCACCGGTCCCCAAAGCCCATCGGGACCGGAACTCCGCAGGAGATGTGCCCTGTGAAGGACCCTACGACGGTTGTTCGCGCCACCTGGTGGAAAGCGACCAGGCTGCGCAGCTCCGCTGCTAACTTTCGACTGTAATTCCGGCTCGGTTGAGACCGGAAGGGTTGCAAATCCGTTAACGTACACGGAGCCTCGCGAGTTTGCACGCGACAACTATGTTTGGACACGTCGCGTAGAAACCGATGTCTTCGACTCGCGAGGACGGGACACACAGACAGACGGAGAGAGAAACAGGAGAGACAGAGAGACGAGAGGGGAAAGAAAGGCCTCTAAACTCCCCGACTGCCCGAGTTCTGCATTTGTCGACCAGCGACACCAGACTGCGGCCTGGTCCGCAGAGGGAGAACGCTCGCGGCGCGTCTGCGTCGTCACGATGACGCCGACGTCCTCCACATTGAGGGCGGTGCACACCTACCCGAGGAATTGCACTACGATTCCGCTCTGTCTGTTAAAACACGTTCTTTCGAACGAGGGGTTGCAAGTTTTCTCGCAGTTAATGACAGATGTGAGCAATCAACTGGACAAAAAAAAACGAGACACGCTCTGATATATTAATGGCCGCATTTATGCAGCCAGATGTGTGTCAGCAGTTGCGTTAATTAAAACATCTAGATGACTTGTATGGTCACGTATAAATGACATTGATGCGAAAAATCTGGAGGGTAAATAAAAGAAATCCCGATCACAGTCGAAGGGAGAGCTTCAGGCAGTTTGTCGGGTGCACGCGATTGAATTCCCAATTGTTTTTAATTTTATAATGAAAGAGGGTTGAAGGTCCGTTGCAGAGGTCTGCAAATTTTTGCTCCCGAGAGAGGACTAACGCATTGTGCACTCGAATGTCTGGTGGAAAGCCCGTCGGGCTTTAATGAGCATTGACAAAAAAGATGTACTCACAATCGAACTTCAATTCGAGTTGCAGAAAATCGTGAAACATCTCGAACGCCGAAATTAATTGGATTGAATTAATCGAATGGACTCGTCTAAAAATAAGAAGTTGTTACAAGTTTGCACACGTGCGCGCATTTGTCATGCAATAATTAGTCGCTTGAGAGGTATCAACGTAAAATGTATAAGCAAAAGATGTGTGTACCAAAAACTTGAACACGTGAGTCTCGTTTGGTATCAGTCGACTCATTCAGGCACACAAAATTACAATGATCCATCATAAAGTTATGTGAAAGATACAACTTATACTGTAGGTTTTTTTCTGTTGCGTTCAACAAATCGTTTCAGCTTGAATGTTTTTAAAGCTCGAACTTTGTGTTTCTTGTACCAGGAAATTTATGTATCGATTTTGTGGGCAAAAATACCAGCGGACTGTTTACACAATTCAGCTATAATGTAATTGCAATTTTAAATAATACATCAGCCAATTTGTTTTCTCTCCTTGCGTCTATACGTTATGATGCAAATATTCATGGCGTTATTTAAACTCAATTTAAGTAAACACAACGTTGTCAACGACGGTGTAGTTTTTTTTTTTTTTTTTTTTTTTTTTTTGTCTATGGGATTATTGAACAATGAAACAAGACATGAGATAGTGCGTGTTCAAGTGCGATACTATTTGCGCGTTAGTCCTCGTTTTGTCCTGTACGTGTACGGAAAACTGAATACATTTTTTTGTGGTGCGTAAAGCGCCCTCTCCAAATTGAGGGATTCAGCATGGCGAGTTTATTAATATGCATGGCTCACGTTCGCTGCTTAGTGACAATAGTAATTGAATTTTAATTGTACTTCGTACAGGGATGTGACGTTTAATTTATTTATGGGAAATGATATCGCTTCCTCTGGTAGAATTTGAACGAAAATTTAAAGAAAAAAAAAATTATTTTTTTCGTAGATTGGATTTTTAATTGATGGTTTATTTCATGCTTTTGCAACGAACAAATTTTCATCAAAAAAGGGACTGCTGTCAAATTATTTTTTTAAATTCTTATTTCAAAACTTAAAATTGTAGAAAATATGTTTTGACGTCAAAATGTAACATTTGAAAACAACAAAAACGGTAGTTTGAAACTTTAGCAATTAAACAAAATTAAACAATTTCGTTACATAAATTAGAATTCCTCTTAATTTATTTCGGTTGAGTTAAAATCACACTTGAGTGTCAAAAGAAATAATCATTTCGCGAGAATAACGATTGTACGCAACACTATTGTAGAACACCTGTTTTCTAAAACGATGAGTGCGACATTCCGTCGGGTTTAATTTTAGATTCCGTTTGGAAATATTACTTATTAACTGGTGCCACACGAATCTTATAATACCGGAAACTGACAATGAATCTTACTCTCGGATTCGAAGATAATAATTACAATAGCGCACATTTCCAATGAGACTTTTTGTTTTGTCATTTTCAGGGATTTATCGGTATCAATTCAAATTGAACAAACGATCGCTCAGAATCCGATAAACTTGGTGGAAATAAAAACAGGATTACTATAGATGAACTGAAACTTGTCTTGTGTCAATATGTAAATACAACCGAAGCTGTAAATCCACTGGGATTTGTTCACCCTGGAATTAAAAAATTAAATGCAATTCACACAACAGAAATGACTGTTAAAATGTAACATTTCAATGTTTGATTAATGGGATGCAAACTCGGAATGAAATTCGAATAAAACAAATGGCGCTTTGAAAAAATGAATAAAAAATGAATCGCAAGATCCGTAGTAATGGATTGGTTGATTGAGGAGGGTGTGTGTTATCCTTGGATCATTTCTGACTCACGGAGATGACCTACATTGGTTAATTTTGAATACGGTTCTTGAATCAGCACTTTACATTTGCGCTCATCGGGAATTTTGTATCGAATCAAATGAAATGATTAAATTTTCAATCGGACGCGATTTAGTTTAAACAAAATTGGCTAAGATCGTTTTTGGTCTTCACAATTTGTTTCAGTTCATCGTAACAAATGCGATTCGAAAATACATCGCAATTAATCTTAATTCATAGACGCTGCAGCTGTAATGAATAAATGTTTCACTGCAACATCCCATTATTTGTATGGACAAAAAAAATTGTGACAGAATAAAAAATATTTTCTCTAATTTGTTGTGGAATAACATGAAACAAACGTAATAAATCGTAATCATACATTACAAGGCGACAAATTCATAAAGTTGAGATACGAAGAACCATGCGACCTTTGCCATTAATGTCAAACATTATGTTTTGCCATTCATCAAAAAGGCCAAGTCTATTGAGCGCAAAAAGAATTTAAAATCTGTTACATATACTTTTTGAATGAATTACACATTAGTGAAGTGACCAAAAAATAAACATCGTTCTGTCAATCAAAAACTGCATACATGAAAGCAACAGTCGTCTGTAACAGGCTTATAATAGTCCCGAACTGTTTAAAAAAGTTTGAAAATAAAACGGCAATTATGATTTAACCACGAGTTGTTTATAATTATACATACTTTCTATCAAAAATGATTCTGTCAAATAAACTGTAATTATATATGACGAATTATATACGATTATATATGTTGGGTTATATATAATCATATATGAAGTTGAATACAATTAAATATAATGAGTGATAAATAGTTATTGATTATTTATATGTATATTTATTTATATACATATAAATAATATATATGATTATATATGATGAATTATATATAATGATCAAAGTAACAACAAATTTAAAGCTAGAAACAAAATAATAAAGTTGAATGTTAAAATACACTTTTTTGACCAATGAAAACGTCTCTAAAGTCGGGGAACTTCTCCTATAAAGTCGGTTGTGGATTTACGGACCGATGTCCCATCCCTTCGATAGCTCAGTTGGTAGAGCGGTGGACTGTAGTAGGATTGATTTAAGAGAGACATCCATAGGTCGCTGGTTCAAATCCGGCTCGAAGGAAAATTTATTTTTGCTCTTGTATAAACAAATTATCCGAAAAAATCGTTTCTAACTTTGGTGAAACTATTTTTTCCTTCTTCAATCGAACTAACGTTTATTACTGTGTCAAAAATATACGACTGAGGTACTTTCTTTTTAATAAGCAAAAAACATTATCTTCGAAGTTTTGTCTAAACCTAAGAGAATGGCTTAAATATGCTGCTCCCTTCGAGTACCTATGAATCGTTAAACATATCTTTTTTGAAAAAAACATAAATTTTTGTATCAAAATGCAAAAAATGAAGTGTCGACCGTGACAGGACTCGAACCTGCAATCTTCGGATCCGAAGTCCGACGCCTTATCCATTAGGCCACACGGTCCGTTGAAATGTTATGATATCATACAGCACAAGAAGCCACTAGTTACAATCAAGCCGCTCGATAAAAAATAAGTGTAATTTTTTTAATCATAGGCGCAGCCTGATAGCTTGAAAAAAATTTTTAATGGCATTTAGTGTATATTCACGGCTCGTTTGAAGATAAAAAACGTACCATTTCATAAGATATCGATTGAGCTACGAGGTGACATAACTGGTGAAGGGCAACTTCGTACGGCTGCCGTTGAGAGAAATCTGATTTATCGATAATCGGACTGCTGATTTAATGAGATTGCATCATTATGTTTTTTTAAACTTATTGGACTAATATTTTTAATTAAATAAAGAATATTGAAAAAATTTAAAAAATTTTATCAACATGAATCCGATCTTGAAAATATCTGTTCAAAATTTTTGAAATGACAATGAATGTTAATTTTTATTTTGTATTACAAATAAGTTTTACTTACTGGAAGCTGTGTTAAAACTTGAATGTTACACTATTAACAATAAGTCAACTCTGAGTATAACGATTTATTAGAGTTACTTTATCACCATGACATAAAAATCTTGTGTTTGTTATAAGCTTATTAAAAGTACATAAGCTTCGGATTAGAGGAATCAACAGAAACCACCGAATAGCAAAGTTTAAAAAAGAAGCGTTAATTTGCAGTGTAACCGATAAGCTCGAGTGCTTGGAATAATTAACATCATGCACATTTCAAAGGAGGAAGTAACACGTAACTAGTTGAATGCTACGTTATCATAATTGAACGAATTTTCTCAGGTGTTGATTCATACCAAAGATCATACTAAGAAATTTTTTTTGAAACATATTTTCGAGCACATCAAAAATAATGTCTACCAATTTTAGAATAAAGATTTTAAAATTATTCATTTTTCCCATCTTTTGGGAATACGATTTAGATCACATGTTAAAGCTCATTAAACATTATAACATACATGAACACTTAGAGATCGAATACAATTGTTTATCTAAAAAACGTTTATATTTTCACAATGATTTTCACATTCATAAATGAACATTTTGCTTACATAATTCATTTACTAATAATTAGATTTGGTTTTGTAAGTAGATTTTGATATTATTCCAATTAGTAGAACAAAGTGGTTCATTTGTTCATTTATTCCATTATGCTTTTAATGCCTGCTTTGAGGCAGGAAAGTTTCCCTCTTTACCTTGTTACAGGTGGTATTCTACAAAGATCTGTCCTGGGACCGCTGTTGTGAAACATCATGAACGATGCTGAGACTGCCAATGGTCAAGAATTTTAGAACGCTGTGGTTCCCTGATGATGTGGTCACTGTCGAGAAATTCTTATATGTTGTGGCATCATATTAATTCATGTCCTGGGTATCACCTATAATATCATGGAAATATAATGATTTTATAATCTCGATGCATGGCTCGTTATTGAATAGGTTCTTTATTGAAACATAAAAATAAAGAGCTGACTAAATATTGCGATATAATATTAAGAAACCTCGTAATTATCTTGATACTCTGTGAAGGCAATCAAAAGGCAGTGGCAAACATGGTTGCACAAATTTTGAAGAAGCTTCGATTAGAGAAGAGAACGAGAAGACAATCACCATGATACCAATCGTGTACGCAGCTAGTCAGTCCACCCACGCGAATCAATATCTGGCGGCAGTTTCGCGTGGGATATAAGTGGAGTACCTTCAGGGTTCAAGTTTTTAGAAAGTAATTAAAAACACGATAAAGGACTTAAAAGAAAGACTTATTAACATCATAAACATCTACAACTTTATTTTCAATGAAATAGTATGCTGCGTCGTAAATATATTATGTCACTTGTAAATCAACTTGACACTGATGTATTTCAATTCATACGGCAATATCGAAAATTACAACGCAATATTTTACAAAAGTCCATCGGTGTAGTTCAGTTGCACAAAAGCATACATTATAATCGATGCAAATAATTTTGAACAGATAATCATCAACGAGTCATGTGAGAAAAAAAAACTATTCATTTGAATCGGTGAAGATTACATCAATACAATTCATTCAATTATACAAAATTTAAAATCGTAAAAAACCTAATTTGTTATTTATAATATAGATAAACAATAAACAAGTAGGGCGAAATTGTGTCATACAAAAAGGAGTGATGTTTCATTTCGTTTTCACCAAACAATGTGTACAGAAAATTGAACAATCGTAAAATGAGATCCTGGCAGAGTAAAAATTTACAATCGAAAGACTGTATTTTTATTGATTTATTCATTTGTTATTCAACTTTGAAAAATAGTTGCACTTGCAAGTGCATGCAGTGGACAAGACAAAAATGATAACATCTGAGTGTATAACTTTTTTTACATTCTTATAAACAAAAGCCAAAGCTCAACAACAGTTTGCAACGTAACAATTCAAAGACCGTTATATTTTTAACATTATAATTTAATAACTGTTCGCACTTATACCTTCAAACTGCTTTTTAAAATTTTTAATATACTATATGTTATATGTGTCAACAACATTTCTTACTCAGAATATAAATGCATTTATCTCGTATAATATGGTGAATGCGGCGAATCAAGAACAAACGGTTCGTTGTGAGATTGCATGGATTGGTTGAACCGATGAAAATTTGGTGCCATTTACAAGCGAGTTACGAACCGCGCTAAGAGTTTCGAACAATGTAACTTCTGGGTTATTTCGCATTATCAACTACTACAGTTCGGATATGTAGTCAGGTGTGATCCTGAAACCAATTGTCCAGCCATTCAAACGTTAATTTATTCATGTACGATAAAATATTTGATTTCGATCGTTTTTGTTTTCTTCCTAGTCATTATGTGCAAAATGCAGCGCGTGTTTTTGTACTCAATCACAAAGAGTAACATTTTTACAGAACCCCTATCTAGAGCCTAAATGAGACAACAATGTTACATTTAATTGACACTAAGTTAAATTATATATTCCGCTTTTGATATCAAATCTTTTATCATCTTCAAAAATAGAATTTACAAATTGCAACGGGTCATGTTGTAATTCCAAGTTATATATCTGGGTACTAACGAAGTTATGAAAACTTAATGATATACTCTAATACGGGGTTAGTCTAAAATGATCTATCGAAATGAGGTACACTAGGTTTTTTCGTATCTTCTGACAAAAAATGATCATATACTGTGATAATAACAATATATTATTTTAGAAACCATAATATGATCGTATATGGATTGTATACCAAAAAACAATTGGTAGATAAATATGAAAATCAGTATTTATAGAAGATAAATATCATATATGATTTATGAAGATTCAAGAAGCTTGTATTCGCAGACAGTCGTATGTGAGGCATATACAAATAATGTATGTTATGCATTCATATATAACAACATAATTCAGACTTTTATGATTATATCAGACATTTATGACATTTATTTATAAAACATTGCCAATATATATACTATCCATGTATTATCAGTATATGGTCAATATATGAGTTTTTGTTATCTATTGAAAATAGACGTACAATATATGATCATTTTTATTAGAACTGCGATAGTTCATCACAAATATATAAGATTTTTTTCCTATAAACACTAAAAAAAATTGACTGTCAAAATCACCATTTAGAGAGTTTATCACAAGCCTGGCAATATTTTCTTTCATTCGAACATTTTTGTGACATTTTAATTTAAGGCAAACAGTTTAAATCATGACATTGGGAAAAGTATTTTTGACAGACCTTTTTTTAGCGATTGTACTGAGCCAGTTTACTACGGATTTTGTTTGATATACATCTAACGTTGAATGTAAAATAATCACATCGCGTTCGAATGTTGATATTAAAATTGTATAACGTTTGTGCAATCATTGATATAACATGTAAATTATTTAATTGTACTGACATTTTATAGTAATTATCACATGGGTTCAGATGAAAATAATAATAAAAATCCACGAATTTGATTACCATAAAAATTCAATAAATTAAAAAAAAATTCATATTTTTTTACGATCAAACTAAAATTCTAAAGCTTTTTTGTATAGTGGAAGACAAATAAAATCAACTGAAAGTTTAAATTTTCTTATTTACTTACACATAATAATTTCGATTATTTGATTAATAATTAACGACTTAAAGTATAACTCAATTAACCCAAACACACAAACTTGCAAAGAAAGTGACTACATGTTTTCTCGTTTACTGTTCATTCGAAGAGATTTAAGACACTCATTTACAATTCGTGTTTTCATAAACGGAAATCAATAATTTAACGTGTAACAAAAACCATGAATAACAAAGAAACTGCACTTTCTCTCAAAGAAACTGCACCTTGAAAATGTTACATAACATAGACTTCCACGCAAACAAAATTTAGTTTTTCATTAATAAATGTTGAACCCAAACTCAATACGCCTTTGTTTTCTCATTCCAATCAAATATACCAAATCGTGCCGTAGTTTTCTGTTTGTTCAAGGAGATAGATCTACTATTTAGGCGAAGCGTTTTCAAAAATATACTACGTCAGAGAAAAATATCAATTTTTCTTATACATATAATTGTACATCATCTGACTTGACATGAACTTGACAAATTTATAAGTTATTTATGAACAAATATGTGACAATTTACATTACAATGTAATAGCATTTTTAACGTCGTGAGCGAGAGCTCAAAGAACACCAGTAACAAGTTATGCATTACAATTCGTGAGCTTAATCGTAAGTCTCAGATTCTTGTTGAACCAACTTGAATCGTCGCGGGCTCTTAACGCAGATTGATCCGTGTCCGTCCTTAGCAAGACGATGACCCTTGCGTTGGAGATATCTTTTAATGTACCTGGCAACTAACTCTTGAGGTCGTTTTTGCCATTCGTTAAGTACTTCTTTTGGAGCATTCACCTAAAACCAACATGATTGTCAACAAATTATCGCTCTCTCTACATCCCCTACCATACAATTTGTCTTTGGATTATAATAAAAATAAAATTTGTCATTCACAGCGTTATTTTGATTACCTGATCCCCTTTTAATCGATCAACAATTGTAACACAGACGATGGCTGATTTGATACCAGCAAGATGAGTTAACGCTGCGAAAATAATACATTCCATTTCAATGTTGACAACACCATTATCACGTAAGTTATTGAGGTATTCCATTTTTTCATTCTCTGTGAATTCACAAAAGGCTCCGTCTAATCGGCCTTGACCCTCGTAGAAATCGGATGTGCACATTGTTCTGCCGACAACTGTGTCATACGGATCATCCGAATGTGTTAGGGCTTTTAGTTCGCGTGCTAAATGTTTGTCTAGTTTGGCAGGTCTTCGAACAAGTTTTCCTAAAATAGGCTGTATAGAAAAAGGTTTGATTAATAAGATGATACACTGATGGATCAAACATTTTTTATTCTCAGTCATTCGACTTTAAAAAAACAGAAAATTAAAATTCCCTCTGCTACAGTCTAGACAAATCGAACTTGATATTAAATTTAGTTCATGTTCTTTGCAAAACCAATCGATTCCCGAGACAAAACAATTTTTTTTTCATCCTTGCTGGCTAAAATAAGTTCGAACTTGTATATTGTAGGTCAAAACTAATAATTTCAAACTAATAATATCTGGTAATGTCAATGAATTTTTTATCATATTTTACTACTTGCCTGCTCGTGATAAGAGTTGAGCATCTCATCGACTGCGTCTTCAGAAATAACTACAGTTCCTCCTTCAAGGCCTATACCACCGCATGTTCCTATTCTGAAAAAGATCGGATCCTTTACCTTTGCGTGATACATCAATTTGATGACTTCATGAAGTAAGATCCCAATTGATGGCATTCCCATTCCATGCTGTAAGGCAGAAAAACTATATTAATATTACAATTATAGTCAACAATGGAACTTTAGTAAAACATTTTTCTTTGAAATTTCTTGCAAGACTTGAATTACTGACTGATTCTTAATTGTAAGGATGAAAATCAATCAAGAAGTTTAGTTTGCTTATTTTTTTGTATTTAAATTGTGTATTGCGTCTCATCGATGATTCGCATAAGTCGGTTTCAATTGAATCGGAGTCAAAGAGTTACTTACGCTGACACAAAGTACTGGTCCGACTTTGTACATGCTGTAACGATATGAGTATTGGCTGATATCAAACAAAGTTGTTCCCGTTGGCAATTTGTGTCCTATTTCTTCCATTATGTAGTGGGCAAACTGTTCCATGCGCTTAGGCGTTCCTCCCATACAAACAAACTGCGAAATAAATCAAATTACAATTTTTAAATAAAAAAATAATTTTCTCAAGTTTTGAAATATTTTTTTTTTTTTATATAGTGAGATTGAATTTTGAATCAATTTTTTTTGCTTTAGAATTAAAAATCAATTGATTACAAGTAACAAAATTAAAGCTGTGATATTGTAATCTGTGATGGACATTTATCTTAATGCTATTAGTCATTCGGAGATTTCTGAAATATCTGAATTATAGTTTCATTCATAATTTTTCACGCTTCTCATTAAACAAAGTTTTCGAACGCAATCTTGAATGCTACAGCTAAAAAATTTAAAAACAAATACCCATCAGTTGGAAACTGAAGGACAGATGTTACAGTTTTAATAAAAATTGTATCAATTTTTTTGCCCATAACTTAATCCATTTTTTGCAATTGCCAAACGACCCCAATTTTGTGCATTTTAAATACTGTTCTGTTTCTCTTAATTGCCTAAAATAGTTTAATCTACTTTCTGTGAAACACTTTTTAATTAAATTCTTTTTCCAAAGCATGCGGCGTTATTATTGAACTTAATCATAATTATTCTTAATTAACATGAGTGATTGATGTTTCAATTACGAAGAAACATTAAGAAATGTAAATTAAAAAATTAGTAGATGAAATTTTTTTGAATTATTCACATGACAACTCAACAATTTTCTAACCTAGTTTGATTTGCAAATAAACAAATGCCCGGGTCATCGGATAATCAATAATATTCGACATTTTTTAATCAAACTAGACAGCGTTTGATAAAATTTGAGCATGCGTGTGTGAATTCAAACATCACAGAAAACTTGCGTCAATCAAACAATTTTAAATGATAAAAAGATTTACGTAACGCCTATTTGTTAACCGCATCCGCGATGGAAATTGTTGAAAAATGTCAACCGCAGATTGGTGAAGAACAAAACTCTAACTAATATATATGGCAGTTAGAGGCTCACAAGCTGACACTAATGATATTGTAACTTTTTGCAATTCAAAAGCTTGATGCTTAAATGGATCATCGCTGATATGATACAATAACTTTGACGTTACTTGATAATGTTCATGTGATGAAAACAGAAGTCGGAAAACCAGTAGCTCACTTAACCCGTATTAAAACCGCCCATAAGTTCTTAATTTTGAAAATTGGGTAGGAATTATTAGAGATTTTGATTTTGAAGAAGTTTTTTAATACAAGAATTTCTTATTTCCTTAAAGATTTTGTTGTTAGACATAAAATTTCCATAACTGAGCTTTGAAACTGCGCCCCTTGAGGTGAGAGAAAAACTCAAAACTTTTTAAATTTAGAATTATCATATATGAAATTGTTACAAACAAAATTTTGCACGTTAAAAATAATTTTGGTCCAATGGATAAGACAAATTCTCATCTCAAGGGCAACATTTTGATTCTCATCGACCGAAACTTTTCATCCTTAAAATCGTTTAGGAAATAAGAATATGAAATATGTTTAATAAATTTTACTGTTCATATCTCGTTTTCTAAATAGAAAAATGTATATAAGCTATGCAAAACGATGAGAACATGTTGAAAAACATTGATGCAAAATTTCATGAATTTCTCATGAAATTGCCTTCATAATAGTCCTACCTTAATCCGTGATGAATTATTATTTTCACGAAGCAATTCTTACCTTGATATCGCCGAACATCTCAACGAGATCATGTGAACCACTTCCCAAGGCAAGGTGGTATAGGATATCTTGATCCATCAACTCAATATTAGGATTCCTCAGACGAACTGATCCATCCGAGTATCTGAAAATTAAAAAGTCATTCATTAAACATAGTAATTCATTTCCTTTGAATAAGCAAAACGTGTTTTTTTAACAAAAAAAAATAACACTTGAATTACTGTAAAAAAAATTAAAATATGCTAAAATCATATATGCTTAAATTTTCAAATAAAACTTCAATTATCATGTCCGAATTTTATTTGACAGTGTGTATTAACACTCCAGGTTTATTTTATTACATTGAGTCTCTGTGAGAAGACCCTACAATTATTTTTCTCAAATAGAAGTTGCTTTTTTTATCGCCAAGTTAATGTTCCACCAATAAATTATAATCTTCGTATAAATTTGATGTCGATTTTATGAAGGATTAACATGACAAAAAATGTTTAGACTTGGCATGTCTTTTACCGTAAATAAGTATTATTTATTTTCATGTGTGATAAATTGTTCAAATTAATTTTTTTTTTTTAATGAGAATTTAGTTCAATATTAGGTCTATAAATTGAAGTAACTTAATTATATTTTATAAAGATCGAGGCAAAGTTATGCAGACTTTATGAAAAGCTGCAAAAGACAAACATCGACAACAATCGCTTAATTAAATGTTAAATCACGCAGAAGGTGTAACACCGATCAATACAGAACACAATACAGTTTAAATGGGCTAATTTTTTTTTTTTTTTTTTTGAAAAGTTAACATTTAAAGATGATATTTATAATGAAAGGATGGAATTTAATTACACGATCCAATGCAATTTCTCAGTTGAAATTTTAAGAAATTTGTTGAGTCCACGAAAAATATATTTTTATAGTTTACACTTGTTGCAGCGTGATTATTGAAATGAAAAATTCGTTTGAATTTCTATTCAGATCAAAATGTTCAGTCTTCATCTGAAGGTAAAAAGGATTATTCAAAAAACTGATGGTACATTTTTAGTTTGAAACTTTAAAATTTAAAACTTTAAAATTAAAAAACATTTTTAAAACATTTTTACATTTCATTTGTCAAGAAACTTGATCGAATCAGCCATTTTAAAAAAAGGGGAAAAGTTTGCAAGATGAGAGGTATTGTTGGAGAGAAATATAAAAAATATACCTGACTAAAGAATTCTCATTTTTATGACAATCATCTTTGTCAACGACATTTTTGCAGGAGAATTTTCCATTCATTGTATCATATTCGCATTCGTTGCTGCTACACGTGGCGCACGTTGGCATTTTGATTGACTTGTATTAATTTTCCCTCAAATCGACCGTGATTTATTATATTTATTTATAATCACGTCAAAAAACTTTTTGCCTTGTCATACAAATGGACAATGGCATTTGAATATTTGAATATTTTGATCCACAAGAGCGAACTTCGCAAATTGATCTGGACATTTAATTTCGTCGGTTCACAGGGCTTCAATAAGAACTTTTAAAACTATATTTTAACTTTGTTCTGGTCGATATTTCGACAATTTTGGCAAACGCTTCGTACCAGTCGAAAGTTGTATACTCAATGTCGACTATTCCTTTCGCCGGCATTAGGAAACCTACAGATCTGCTTCATGCATCTGTCCCACCATTCCCACCACTAACAGGCAGTTGACCGTTGTGAACCTCAGAATATCGAACCAATTATCTTCCAAATATGAAACGCGTTCGAAATTGATGTCCAAGTTACGGAAGAAAAAAATGAGAAAAAGGTAGAGAATTACGCAACATCTTCAATCTCTCTCTTTTTCCATTTTTCACGTTTCCCATCGTTCATTTTGCAAAAGATAAAAACTTTGTCAGAAATTAACTACAAAAATTCCAAACAATTTTACTTGTTATTTTTAGTTTGTAAAATTTGATATCTAAAAAGTATATTTAAATGCAAATTTGTATTCAGAATTTGAAAAATCGTACGATTATTTTTTACTGCTTCTGTTTCTGGTATATTATGAACTATATTACGGGCTTCATAGGTCTTCAGAATTTTATACTGTACTTCGTACACGCCCATCAGATCTTATGTAAGATTTAACATCTCATATCGATGTTCAGGTGTTTACGAGAAAATTGGGAGCGATTTCTTCGTCCATAGAAAAAGTCACTTTGAAGAAAACAAGAATTTCTACGTCGTAGAAAATGAACAGTGTTTTGATGTAATATCAAGTTGTCATCTAGTAATGGAAAAAACTTTCCATTATTTCAGTTTCGTAATTTCCATTAAAATTGAAGATTAATACGACCACACAATCAGAAATTTGTTTTATACATAATAACATTAGTTTGAACATTTTTATTTTGTATAAAACAAAATTAAAAGTTTTTTAATTAACATTTTTATATCTTTTATTCAAATCAGAGGCGTTTTGGATATTTTCTGTTATTTATTTCAGAAATTTCTTTCATAAACATAATAACATTAGTTTGAACAGTTTTATCTTGTATGAAGCAAAATTAAAAGTTTTTTAATTAACATTTGTATAACTTTTTTTCAAATCAGAGACGTTTCTGGTATTTTTTGTTATTAATTTTATTGTGAAAAAAGGTAATAATCTAGAATTCTATTTTTTTTTCAAATGTTCGTTAACTTAAGAATCTTTAACCTAGGTCAGGAAACTTGTCTCATCCATTTTTAAATAACATACTGTGCATTTCAAGGAAACTCATCTCACTTATCTTATAGCTTCGACTTTTCTCTGTCTTTCACTGTTCATGAAATTAAATTAACAAGATACCAACGAATATATTTGAAATATTACAATGAGAGAACTTTTCGACTTCGTCAGACTTCTATGAAAATGACAAAACGTCTCAAATTTTTCTTAAACTGAGTCAAAATAATTTTTATCACGTTTCAATCGTTTCAATTTGTGGTTCAAGCAATGATAATATTTTATATTAATTCGACATCAGATACAGCTACGCGTGTTTTATAATGGATTCAATAACATTTTGCGTAAAAAAGTTTCGTTATCCCAGTTTATCAAAATTGCACAATTCCATCTCTTTTATTTTCATGCTTTGTTCAATATATCTTTGTTTGAACGCTTTGTATTCTCACGTGGAAAGATACTTTAAACATAGATAACTGCAATGAACACGAAGTGAATAACTCCAGGAAATTTCATAAAATATTTACTTTATTATATGGAAATTATATTCAATATTGTTTCGAGCTTTTAGAATTTATTTACTGTAAGAGATATTCTTTTCGAGCAAACTTTAAATTGTTATTTACTAAACAGTACGAAAAAAATGGCCAAGAAAAAAATATGTCCAGGAAATACTTTTTACAACATTTATTACAACTTCGATGATTACAAAGGTGTTATTACATTTTTGTATTAAAAAAATTGATGATATAAGGTGAGTGTGTTTGCAAACTCTTCTACTCTCTTCCTATATAATTATCTCGGCTCTATTTTAAAATCCAATTCTTCTGAAGGAAGTAATTATTAAAAGGGATTCCGTGTAAAGTTCAAAAACAATTTCACATTTTTGTTAATAATAAATAAACGAGTTATGAAATAAAATTCTTTTATTTGAGAACTCTCTCTGAAATAAAATTCTTTCATTTCAGAACTCTAGTCAGATGCGATTTTATTCCAAGAATGCGTTAATTGTAGAATGCTATGTATATTAAAATTGAGAGCATCAAAGTGTAACAAAATCATGGATTTTCAATATCAATATGTAAATCTAATTTAAAAGGACGACACACGGTTAAATATATCGTGACAACACAAATAACGATCCTTCGTTTGTTATCCTATTGTGTAATCCTGAAACTTCACTCTCTTGTGAAAAAAAAAGAACTGCGGTAGGAATCAATTAATGATCACAATGAAAGGTTGTTCTCCATTTCGATCATATCTTAATACCTACAAAAAAATATCAGTCGATACCATGTAGCGTTGACACTTTATTTATTCAAGTGAAACAAAGAAAAACAAAACAGATTATAACTATCAGCTGTTCGACTGGCTGACCTTGGCACACTTAAGTCCACGTCCGATAATTGACTAAATCTAAATTACAAGAATTAGCCCATAAATGTTGTCTGATCAGATTGTAAATGTCATTTTTCTGATCCCTTCAGAGTTAAATAATTTCTCCTACAAAAATCAAATAGAGATGAAATGTCGAGGGTTCAAACTAGGGTAGAACCAAAATTGGGTCGAAAATGATCCGTAACAATTTCGACGAGTCAATCGCGTTGCACTTATTATTTTGACTTGAACTTTCTTGGAAAATCATCCCAATGATCGATAGCACACTGCACTTTACCATAACTAAATAATCAGACCCCATAAATAATTCTAAAAGAGAGAACTGCTTCCTCCTTGCAATTTTGAACAAATTTGATTCATTATTTTTTGAAATAATTTTTCCACAGTTTTTGGAATGATTTTGTGCTAGTGTTTTTGTTTTAATTAAAATTCAAATTAACAATAGTAGTTGACTTCCTTTTTTGTTACTTAAAACTTACTCATCGAGTTCTTCATCTGCATCTATAAGGCTCATTTTCGCTGATTTGTTTCAAGACAACGAAGAAACGCAGGAACAAAAAAATTGTACACGCTTGACAAGTAGTGTATACTTGTTTTATTCTCAACAACACCAGTCAAATATCTATGATACCGAAAACTACACTACTTCTGCGTTACTGGTAGGCGGCATATGCGCCTTCTTGTGACCGAGGCAGTGCATTTGGAGTTTCCCTGCGCATGGCAACCAGGTGTATCAGCTTGACTTATAGTGAAATCAATGTGCGCATGATTCAAAAAAGTTCATCCTCGTTACAATTTTGCGCACAAAGATCAACTGTCCCAAGGTGTATAATCAAAATTCATGACTTTTGAGATTTAAACCCGTAGATTCTAAATTTACATGATCTTCATCATCGTTTCCATCTCATTGCTCTTTCCTTTCTTCCAAACTTTTGTGTTACCCTGGTGAACGTATCAAACCTCAAAATCCTCAGCCTTGAAACAGTGTGTCGAACACATTACCGTAATCAGTCAGAAAGAAGACTAAGTGAGATGAAGGAGAAACTTGAAGAGGTTGAAATATCTCGGAGAGGATTCCAGATTTAAAGCCATCTATAGTTCCGGTACAGATGTCTCACTTTGCAATTCAGAAAATCGGTACATCTCAAAGGGCTTGATTGAGTTTCTCAATGAGAGAATAGAGCGTGTTATAAAAGATCCTATGCATCAGGAAGTTTGAAATTGTAGTCTTGGTAAAGTTGAGATGCGTTAATGACTCTCATCACAAGGATTTTTTTTTATTTCTTCATAATTATTTTTTATAAATTCATGTAATCCTTTTTTGTAATTTTTTGTTTGAAATAATTATTAAAATAGGTTACTACTTTTAGATTTGAATTTGTATATTAACAAATAACTTATTTTTCGCAATTACGAAAGATTGATTGAGAGATTGATTGAGCGTGTAAAAAATTCTAATTGCATCTGTTCCACATATTTTATGTAAATTAAATATGTAGAATAATTCATAGTTAAGGAAGGTAGAGTTTATGTAGCAATAAAAAATGAGTACAGTTTCAATTTCAGAACCAGACGCTGTGAACGTTCTTTCTTTTGATCAAAAATTATAAAGTCAAATTAAAATGAATCATAAATAATAGAATTATCGAATATTTTTCTCTGTCTAATTTTGCCTGTTTCTATCGAGGTACATTTCGAATGTAAAATCGTCGATGAGTTATCAGCAAGTGGTAAACCAAACACAGCAGCATAGTTGTGAAATAATGTAGGTTGCAGCACCATCAATCAAAACTGCTTAATTTTATTGAATAAAATTTTCTTAAAGAAACTAAAAGAATATGCGAACAGTGCTCGAAATGAAAGTTTCCTGTTTAATTTAACAATTCGTATTTTATTATACAAAATGATATTCTCCTTAGATCTATATATTTACAAATAGAGATATCACAAATTATAAACGACTTAGATTATTTACAAAAAGTAGCTTACATTATAAGAACCTCAACTAAAATAAATTCTAATTAACAATAATTGTAAGTTGATTGTTGTTTTAGTCAGAGTTCAAAAAACTTTGTTTATATATGATCTGAAAATGTTTCATCACCAATCATACTGAGGTACACGATAAGTGAAATTATTACTCCTGACAATATTAACCCCTGCCCCAAAATAGGGTATAACATAATGTGAGCCGTCCGCAGGTCCAACAATTTGAGTAGCTATAAGTATCACATCACAGAATTGGCCGATAAATAGAAACCCTAATGTACACAGTTTGAGTAAACCCAAAGCTGGGTAGCCAAGATAAAATCTGTCTGCACCGAACATCCCCAGGAAAATAGACAGCAGTAAGGAAGTTTCGAAGGAATACCCATTTCTGCAAGAAAAATACTAAAATTAATGATCATGCTGAAATTTGTTTCATTCAGTCATGTAACATCAGAACAACTCATTTTCCAGACACTGTTAGACCAGAATAAATTAGTATTGGTCGTTTTTAATGTTCATAATCAAAATGTGACCAGACTAAGACTTACGTCCATTTGCACGGTATTTCTTTCTTGAAGGTATCATCATTGGTTTCTGAACAAATTAGACCTTCGGCTGCTTTGCACATTACTGAAAAAAAAAGAGAACGAATATATAAATGAATGTTTTTGCCTTTTTTTGGGAATGATGAAAATGACTGAAATGATAATTCACCTTTAGCTTTGTTTCCCTTAGTACAGCCTCTAGGCTGTTGCGTTTTTGGATCAATAAAATCGTGAATATGTTTCGGATGTGGACAAATATATTGTCCCATGCGCAAGTTGCTGCAGTTGACCTCATACGAATCAGCTCCATTGTCGAAATTAATAATCATAAATAGTACGATAGTTGCTGTATAATACCTCAAACTAACCATGTCTCGTTATCGTCAAAAATAAGTTCATTAGAAATGAAGTCTGCAAACTTTGTATCAATATCATTTAACCCTATTCACTGATCTTTGTATGAAGTGTTTTCTTATACGCACTTCGATATTCTTGTAACAATAAGAAAACATTTGAACTTCACGAGAAATAATAATCACTAAACACTGTCAAGACTCACATGCCATATGATACGTTTGTTTATCTCTTCACAACAAAGCCTGGCCGTCAGCTGGTGACATCTTCAGGTTCATTAAGTAACTAGTAAATATGGCGGGATATTGCAGACTTTTTCGAAACAAACAGATTAAAACATCTCCTTTTTTGCTTAAAATCAATTTCTAGGGGAAGATTTTAATTGGACACTGAACATCATTATTTTTTAATAACATTTTATTAAAAGATATAAATGCATTCGATTATTGCTGTGAATTAAACCTAATTTTTTCTGTATACTCATACACAGCACCACATTTGTTTCGAACGTCCGATAATCTTGGTATTAATTATAAAATCTTGACTTACTGTACGATATAAAAAAAAATGAAAATTTGTTACGAAAGTTCGTCGATGCAAGATCATTAATACAGAGGAGTGTCAAAGAAGAGTTAACCTGAGTCTACAGGGTTTTGTTTATCTTCATGAACTTTATAATTATTTCGATTAATAATAAGTGCTCTAATTATTTATTCAATGCTACGCAAAGGTGTAAATTTACAATCCTCTAAATATAAATATACATTCATAAAATTACTTATTATAAAGTGAGGGAAGCTAACGATTAACTAAAAACGTGAGAACAAGTTTTGAAACAAATGTTTGTAAAAACTTTTTAAAAAAACTTATCATTTAGTATCATCCTTGAAATTAAAATTACTTTTTAATTCGATTATTATAAAAATATGTACTCTAACGTTGTATATACACTCGATCGATACTATCGATTACATCAGATGAAAATTATTATCGTGTCTTGGAGTTGGATCTATTGTAGCGGAATGTTGAGATGCAACTTCGAATAATGATGGATCGGTATATATTGGTTCGCTTGGATCGAACTCGGTTCTGTAATCTTTTGACAGTCCAATGGCACCACTCATAGTTGTACAAGTGGTTGCAGATGTCATGCGCTGATTGATGATGTGACTTAACGATCTGGCAGCCGGCCTAAAAATGGTAAGATGACATTTATCATTTAACAATGTAAAAAATATTCGTCCTACTTGGTAGGAAAAAAATTTAAATGCAAAAAAAAATTACATTGAATATGACGGTTGATGCAGGCCTGATCTCAAAAACGAAAAATTATTTGCACGAGTGCTGTTGATGTCCATGGAACTGACGCTACGTCCCGAAGCTTTGTCTGCTCTTCTGTTTTTGATTATAACCGTGTGAATGTATTTCCTAAAACAAACACAAAAATAATGATACGACTTTATTTTTCATTTTTCTATTTTTTTTTGTTCTCTCACCTGTATATCAAGAAAGCTAGAAGCGCAATAGAAACTAAAAGAACCACCAAAGTTATGACCGACGTGACAAGACTATAATATTCATTAGATTCAATGCAAACTGTTTCAACGATTCTCTTCTGTTTATCCAGCGACTTGTCTTCTTCGATCATATCCATCCTTGAATCGTAGACCTATTAACAATTTCAATTTTGCAATTTCAATATATAAAATGATCTAATCATGTCTAAACTATTAGATTAGATTTTGCTCTTAGATAATTCATTCTCACGTTCGAACATTTACTTCTCCAAAATTGTCTAATGGACAATTTGTTAAATTTTACATCACAATTTATTTTTCATAACTTATATTATTTTCATAAAACTCAATCTCCTTAAGTTACCTCAATCATTTCTCTCACGTGTTCTTCTTCGTTTTCCTCCGAACTTGAAACCTTAACTTCACCATCAACCACTTTATTAGAATCGTTAATTTTTTTAACAGATGAAATTACGGATGAAGTTTCCGTCCTGTTTGTAACTTCTGTGACGTCCCGTCGACGTCTTCCAAACGATGGCTCGCTCCTACCAGTACTTGACGAGCAATAAGCAGGCTGACAGCCGTTACGACAAGTTCTAACTGTCGCTTCAAAAACTAAGAAATTAGATTCCGGTATTTTGAACGCATTGAAACGTGCTTCTAAGCTGTCGCCATCTCGCAATCTGTCCAATCCAGGGAAAACGTAATTATCAACAGGGCAACTGTAATCAAGTTGAACAGTTATCAGTTTTGTTAAATTTCATCGCCCATTTCAAATGTCATTTTGTTCTGGTTACCCAAATCTATCGATCAGCTGCACGCTTCTTCCAGAATATGGATCCCTCGCAATTACATTCGTTGCAAAAATATCAGCCGGATAGTTATATCTAGATACAAACAATTAAAACATTCTTAAATTGAAATCAAGACGGTTTTAATCATTAAACTTTTTCTAACGCACTTTGACATTTGTTAATACAAAATATATGATTACTAACCCATCTGTAGCTTCAAGTCGGAACGTCAGAGGATCTCCGACAGCTATCGTTGTAGTCGGTCTGCCTTGATAGAGAATCAATAATCTCACTCGAGAACTCATTGTATTTTCAGCAGGCAGATACTCTATCGGGATGGGCGATCCCGATCTCCTGTAAAATGTTAAGGAATAAAATAAAATCGTTTTAATGGCAAACTGATCATTTTATAAAATTAATTTAATCGCATACCCTGCTCCTATATAACCAGAAGTCACTACTGCTTCGTCAGGTCCACGAAAGAGGCACGTAAGGTTGAATCTTTTATCCCTTCCAGTTTGCACGTAATCGGAAAATTGTACGACGACTATATTTGTCATTGTATCTCCGTACTGAAAGAAAAAGAATCAAAAATTGCATTGACACCAATAGTAAGTTTGTTTAAAATAACTAGTGCCTACCCTTTGAGTGCCACATTCTGGATATCCTTGGGGGCCACTTATTCTTAATACATTCACCGTTCCGCCATTGCCACGGAAGAAACACCGATCGTAATAACCATAGGTGTATATCCTGCCTATGAAACCTTCAGGAGTTCTCAAAGTGAATTCCATGCCATCTTCACTGCAGACTTGACTGACTGTAAAACAAAAATAGATAACAGATAAAAAAAAAAACAAAAATTGAATATGCATTGAACTTGAATTAAAATTTCAAATGACAAATATGAATTCATATTTTGCAAGACATTTTACCGTCGAGGCATTCTTCCAATCCAGATTGTCCGCTGTTCCTTTCATAAAAATCATAATCAGAGCCAGTGTCATAATAAATGGGGTTTCCCTTTTCCATGTCCCTCGAATCTCTGTCGCTGAGCTCGCAGTTGTCCCTCTCAGCTCCAAACAGCGCTGCATAGGGTCGGTAATTGAACGATCGGCAGACAAAATCCCGAGCATCGGCGCATTCTCTCTCACACTGAGCCAGAGACGAGGCAGTTGTGTATCTTCTTATGAAGGGTTTCTTCACTCTGGTCCGCTGTTCCACTTGTCGAAAATTTTCCTGCTCGTCACATCTAGAGACCAGAGGCGGTCTTCCAATGATTGGGCCTCCGCCGTTTTCGAAGGGTCTGGTATGAAAAACACCACCCTCTCCTACGTATCCTCCTCCAACGACATCGCCCTCGCTAAAACCAGGATAATGAGGAGGTCTTGATGATCCATACGGTCCTTCCCCACCGGCGTAATTGTACGGACGTTCGTATTCTTTTCCATGCAATCCTGGTCTTCTACAATCAAAAGTCAACAAGCATATTTATCTACTCGCAGTTTTCATAATTCAAAAGTAAAAATTCATATCTCAGGAAAAAAAATTCCGTCTGACATTTTACCTTTCTGAATAATAATAAATGTCCTTATCTGGATACCTATCAGATGATGGATAACGATGGGGTGACGGTCCTCCTCCACCGCTAGTCGGATAACGATCCACAGAGTTGTCCGAAATCGGATACCGATCAACTGGTGAATACCGATCTCCAGGAATAGGATAATCGTTCACAGGAGGTATAGGGTTCACATCAGATGGATATCTTGGTGAGTACCTTCCCGGAGGACCAGTGGCAGGATATCTATCCATCCCGGGAGGACGACCGGCTCCAGGTCCTGAATCAATCGCACCCGCTGATGGGTACCTGTCTGGTTTACCCGGGTACCTATCGTCTCCGATAGGGTACCTGTCGTTTGTCGGGTACCGATCTCCTGGTGGAAATCTGTCGCTCACAGGATACCGACTTGGATAGTACGGTCGGTTCATTGGAGGGTACCTGAGGGGATAACGGTCAGGATCTTCCGGGTACATGTGTGGTGGTGGGATCGGGTACCTTCCTCCAACGTAGGGATACCGATCAGGGTACCTGTCTGGATAAGGTTCTGGATATTTGTCGGGGTATCTGTCAGAAAAGCGGTCAGGAAACTTGTCTGGTTTCTGCGGGAAATCATCAGGATATCCTGAAATGGAAACAATTGTTTCAAAATGGAAAGATGTTCTGAAATGTATGGTTTACAAAAATGCACCCCTCAGTTTTTATATTTTACTTTCAAACAATTTTTGGAAATTACCTGGTCTACCCAAAGAGGGTCTCCCATAATTCGTGTCCTGGCCCAAAGGATCAGGCCTGTAAGCATCTCTGTCTCCACTATCCATATATTGATCTAGAACAATTCAACATTTTAATTCACGGTTAATAATTTGTTCAACATCATTTTAACTAGATGAAAATATTGAAATTAACTTACGCATTAAATTTTCATAGTAATCATAATCAGCGTCGTAAATGATACGGTGGCCGTCCCTCTGATTGAACCTGCTCAATCGACAGGTGCGATAATGTTCGGAATAGACAGCACTTCTGCACTGAAAACTCGTTTGCCTTAGGCACTCGTCGAGGCACTCGCTTAGACTTCTCCCAGTAATTTCCGAATGAAATTCACCACTCAGGCGTGAGTTTCGATAGCGCTGAAATGCAGTGTCAGGTCGCCGTCCGTCGGTGAAGAGGTGTGAGGCCCCATTATTCGGATACTCAGAGCCACGTGCTATGGACGGATCTACGTTTCATAATTGTGCAACGATGAAAAGATCTAACATTAAATGAACCTCACGTTTTCCAGGGGGACTTTTGGATTCATGATGATATGCATGTCGGATTAATAATGAATCATTAGATTTGTTTTGAGTTACATGAAATAATGAGATGTTAGTGTAACTGACGGTATAAGAATAAATTTATATATTACAACTGTGTAAATGTTTTTTGAACATTTTTACATGAGTATAACAGTGTGCTGTGTTAGTAATTGTTTAAGACTCACGGTTGTCCAGGCAGACCAAGTCATAAAAATGGTAACTTGGACTGCTACTGATACCGATGTCGTCCCTTTGCGAGACGGAATCTTCCTCGGAGATGACACACTGTCGAGTTTGTTCGTCGAACTCGACACTTCTGCAAAAATACTTTTCCGCCCTGAGGCACAAGGCTTGACATTCCGTCAGTGTTAGATTCGTATAAATGTCCACTTCAAATGGACCTCGAAGACGTTTGTTTTCTTCTTTTACAAATACTGCTAAGCCATCGCATCTATGTTCAGCTACAAACGCAGATTCATTAATATAAATAATAAAGAAAATTATAACATCAAATCATTCAAATCGATGATTTTGAATTTGTTGATTTCTTTTATTAATAAATCATGTGTAACAAATAAGGTGACTTTTTGGGTATAAAATGTTTACCGTTGAGACAAGTATTTTCTAAATAATCAGAATTTGGATCATCTTCTAGCAATTCCGGGTGTGTCCTTCTAGTAAAACGACTAAGAGTACAACTACGCAGCGCAGCGTCATACGTGACAGAACGACAGACAAAATTAAACTCATTCAAACACCTAAAATGAAAACGTTTAAACTTAATCTTGTTAAATTAATTTTATTAAATTAATCAGTATAAATTTGTGTAATTTTTTTTTTAATACATTTTTGTTGTTAGTAAATCTTACCTATTTTCACATTCTGTTCTATTAGTAGTACTGACTTCTTTTATGTCGGCCATAGGTAATTTCAACTTTTTACGAGTGTGCCGTTCGAAAACATATCGTCGATTTGGACATTCTCGTTCAATCCGGTTGGCTGAAATACATAACTTTTATTGTAATAAACATTTATTGAATTTATTTTTTATACGCACATTGACCTCTGATTAAAATTACAATTTCCTTATCAGTAATAAAAAACATTGTATCTTGCAGTGACATAACGCAAAATCATAATTTTAATTTGATTGATCAAGTTCATCACATCGATCTTGCCATTGCACACCCTATCCATTGTCTACGCGACTATTATTAGTACCCAGAAACAATTAACTCCGGTTCGAAAATTTATTCAGTTACCTCTCTTTTGCCAAAATCATGCGTTGCGCAAAATATTCAATCTATTCAATGTCATCTGGATGATTCAGACTATTTTTCAAAACATGAAAACATCAAAATGTGCCTCTTTGTTCTTGTTTCCGCTCGTTATATGAAATCTCAATTCACTTTACAAGGTGCAAATGCTCCAACGATTTTTACCATTAAAGCGAACAAAATGCAATTTGAGAAAAAAATAGGTATAAAAATCTAAATTGAAATAAAATTGTTCACGTAAGATAAAAAAGGAAAATAAAAGAATACAAAGAACAAAAAAAGTGTCAGCAAGAGTACACATTTCGCCTGATTAGAGTTTGTTATAAATTATTGTACTCACATGTCAAACAAACTTCCGTGAAATGAACACTATTCGGAACCATCATAAGATTTCCAATTCCTTCTGGCTGAGCTTGTTCTCTTGTTAGATAGCAAGTACTCTCCTCGTATTCAGCCGCACCGCTAAAAGATGCTATTCTACTTCCTGGCTGAAAATCGAAGCTCGTGCAAGCTCGCACCAAATTATTCGTAGCAGTCCTATCCCTCAGACAAAGTTCCTGACACTTCTCCAGAACTCGAAAGGGCGGAGCAGAGTCTCTGACCTTTTTGCGAAAAGATTTTTTCAATGACCGAGTAATTGAAATCGTTGCCATAAAAAAAAAAGATGAACTGCTGTTTCACGATCACTCAATTAACTTACCACATCATCGTCAAATCCTTGGAGTTGTTGGTCGGGTAACCTTTCGTAAACCACTCTGCCTAAACCACCATTACACGTCGTCTGGGCTAAACATTTTTTTTTTTTCATTATTCGAAATTGCTGATATTTTGTAATTTTGTAAATTTGAGTTATAAATTTTCACCAACCGTCGGCGAGCATTTTCAAAATTGTGAGAACCGTGATTGCTTGAACCATACTGATATTGAACATATCACCAATCCTTTTCATTTTGAAGTTTCAATAAATGGAAGCACTTTATCAAGTGGTCATGTCACTGAGGACGAGACTGCAAAAATGATTTGAATATGTTTTAGATTAATCTCATCGTTGATCACAAAAATCAGAAGATTTTTTTTTTAAACCTCACCACACTGTGTTCTGATCGAAAATGTTAATTAGTTTCATTTTCGACTCGTAAACGATGTCTTTTCTTGCAAAACACTTAAAAACTTGAATACGATTTTATAGATCCGCAAACTTGTTTCATTAAATTCTTAGACTTTACTTTTTAATTTTCCGTTGAATTTTGATTTCATTAGCAAGCAAGGATCAGAAGTAATAACGCGAACGAAATGTAGGGTCACACTGAATTGATTTGACTCTGACAGTAACAGAATAACCTTAATGAGGTGGGAGTTCGCATGTGTAGATATTCACCTATAATGACCACCTCGTGTCCCCATCAGATATAGCGAAAATGTTAACTCTGGATTATAATTAATACAATTCATTGTATCAGCATTTTAATGCTATCTTTCGACCTCATTTTTCTAGTTTTGTCACTTTTTCAATTCGTTTTTACATGGAAATGTTCATCTACTTGTTTCCACAACACGGAACCGATTACAGCCACAATGGAGATAATCTCTTAATTATTATCTTCAGAATCAAATTATTCTCATTGTTCATCAGTTTTACTATTTCGTTTCAAAAATAACATTATCTGCTGCAAAAATAAAATCAAACCGTAAAATACATAAATGCATTTTCAAAAAGCCACAACTTTTATGAGATCTTGTTTTTTATCATTAAAAGACAATTTATTATTGAAACTTGGTCGACCTGACTGAGAATGTTTCTTTTAGTTAATAAATTTGAACTTGACAGATAGCTTTTTGTTAGTTTGACAATTATAATTGTCTGGAAAAGCTGTTGTAGCTTGGTGAGATAATTTGCGTTCTGATAATGTTTGGATTCATGATGGAACTACGCTCTGGTGCCTTTACGGGTGCGCGCTTGTTGAGGTAGTACCGAGATTGCACAAGCGTGTATGTAGCAGCGCTAATAAACCATACCTGGAAGCACTGCATACATGCACAGAATATGAATTACTTTTAAAACCAAATGTTCGGGGTGAATGCATGCTAGGAATTTAGTAATTACAACATAGTAAAGCCAGTAACAATTTTTGGCACAGAAAAATAATTCGCTGATGAGCATGTTTATAGTAAAATCATTATAACAAATTCTTTGCTAAATCAAACTTCCATAAAAACTTTATTCATTCAAACTGAGCAAATTTATTTATTAGATTTTTCTGATAGTATGATTAGTGTAATGCAAATTTTAGTATCAAAATGATATGTTTGAAAACATCTACTGACATTCTAACTCAATGTTCTAATCTAAAAAGTTAATAAAGCAAATTTATAGGAAATGATTTGAAAATAAGATTGGGTTTAAAATTAAACAAAAACTTAAAAAGTATTTGTTAAGATTATAAACAAAACACAGATTTATTTTTAACTGACCAATTGAAAAAAAGAGCCTGTAACTTAAGATTTAATTTATCCCATATCTAATTTTTTTCGTTACGTTCATTTAATCTAGCAAATCATGCGTAATTCATAAGCTTACACATTTACATCTTGCATAGCAATCTCATTAATTATTATGAATGCCATCTCAAATTTTCTAAAGCTATGAAATTACACCGTTGCAATAAACCTGCATCAAAATAGATTGCTCACACTTGTAAGTGACACTTGCGAATATTCATGACAATAAATTTGCCAAGGCCATTACAGTTTCAGAATAATACAGTTTTGAAATATTGCTACACTTTCATATCCATTTGTATAATTTCAAAAAAAATATTAAGTTAAGTTACAGAAAATAAAAATCAAAATAAATGCGCCATCAAAATCTGCACCAAAGTGTGTCTTACTTTTTGAACCGCGTTCTTCTCGAAAATGCCACAGTACTTTGGCAATCAGATGTCCGAAACTGTTCAGCAAAAACGACTTTCATGAAGAAGAGGACACTTTTTAAATTGTATCCAATCGAAAAATGTAAATCACTCAAATGTTGATCTCGTGAGTAAGCACAAGTGCAAATCCCCAGCCCGAGAGGGACATTTGGTCGGTGCATGCAGCGCGAATGGCACCTGTAATCAAACTGTTGAACGAATCCAAATTACCTAAATGATAGGTCACAGAGCGTCGCTCATTGGCGAATAGTGACAAAATACCATTACCATCGCAGGGGGTAATGCACAATACGGTTGCGGTTACTAGTGACCGTGCTTCGCACCTGTACACGATTATGCACATGCATGTAACAGAAAACAAAGTATAAATAGAGACAGCAGAAGCGTGACGGTGTGTAGTTGAAAAGAACAGCCCCGATGTGGTCTCGCTAGTCAACTGCTTCTGGCCTTGTATATTTGACGGAAGTTCCTTCATTATGGTCGGCTACCGTGCAGAGAGAACATCCGGGAAAATGTGGATTCAGCAGCCTCGTTATATTAGTACGTTCACGTGTTCGCACGATCAGCTAGTCACCAACCACTCATTCTACTTACATTCATGTCACATTGGCCACAAACAAGAGCCCGCCGGAATCATGGATTAGAGATTTCAATCGACGTTGGGTCAAGATACGATTTTTTTTCATGCGTTTGATTTTTCCATTTCATTACGTTGATTCGAAGGGATGACATAATCGTACCGCTGAAAATGACAGGTTGAAGTGAATTCACTGGGCCCGAAAATTGTAACGGACAAGTTCACTTATGGCATACTATTTATTACTGAAAATTCATTATGAATACAAAACGTCGCTTGTTGCAATGTATAATGTGTCATACATCGTTTTATATTGTCTGTCAGAGAAGTTGGTGCCAAAATGTATACAGTGAAGGAGTTTAATTTTCTAAAGTTTGATGATTTTAATTTTGACCAATGCTAATTCAAGATGTTCAATTGACTAGGATCAGTGGCACCGGCTTCTCTACATGCATGATGATTACGTATAAATATTTTACATGTCATTTATAGAAAAATTAATTTAATTTATACATACTTATAGAAAATGGTACAAAATATGATTACAAAAAATTATATAATGAAAAATGGTGTGGACGCGTTAGTACATGATATAAAGGTGCTTTCAGGCATGAAAATTTACAACTCACAATGGCCAGCACACACTTTCATTCAAAAAGTAATTTGCTAATACTTGGATAATATGCGGTGATTACAAAATTTGAAGTATACCGTGATATTAATTCCGACAGTTTTAGATAAATTTATAAATAGAATAGATAAAGTTTATAAATACAAAGATTTGTTCTTTCCACCTCTAATTTAATTTACATAATTTAATTGAAAAAAATTTCGTTTCAAATATCAAAAAAAAAAAAAATTCAACTCAAAAATATGTGCTAAAAGAACAATGAAAACGAGTGAAGTTTTTCTTGTCTTCAGATACACAAACTTGACTTGTAACTTCTTTCTACGAGTTCTTACATCCTATACCATATAACTTTGGATGAAAAATAACTTTGTATAAATACTTAATTACACGCAAGAGATTTCTGAACGACAATCAGCGAATGTTCGGGCTCTCTCGTCTGTTGACCATCCAAAAAATCTTTTCTTTGTTTGTTTTTTTTTTTTTCTGTTAAATAAGTTACATTCGCGCGCTTACAAAAAAGACACAGGTACGTCGTACTTTGACTATCTCAAGATAAAGTACTATCCACATTCTTTGATCATTCTTCTCTTGTCTAATCACTTTTGCAAACAATCATTTATTGTACTTCATTCTACTTTCTTCGACAGTTCCTGAAAGAAGGCTTCGATCGGTAATGTCGCTTCTTCCGTGGTGATCTGCAGCTTATTGGATTTCCTACTATCCTGTCCCGATGATACCGCTTTAAACAATCCCGGTTTGTTGTACAAGGCCGAGGCAGAACTCGTTAAATCAGCCACACTTTGCGAAGCTTTGGCAAATAATTCTTCCTCAAGTTGGGCCTCAGATGGAGCCACCGTCGAAGCAACTGAAATCTGATCTTCACCAGCAGATGCTGCCTCTTCAGATCTCAGCGCTGAAGTCGTGGTCAAAATTTGTACCAACTCTTCTGGGTTCCCGCTCGTCTCCTTCGTTTCGTTGTCACTCTGATTGATCGGCTGAACAATTTCTTTATCTACGATCTCATTAACGCTTTCTGTGTACTGCGTCGTGGTTGGCTGACTGTAAAAGCTAGTTTCTTCTGCAGCCATCTCTGTCACAGGTCCCTTTTTCTCCCCGCCGGATTTCGACCCCGTCACACGTCTGCGCACTGTAGAAAACTGGGTCTCCGGTCGACTAGCGTTCTGACTCAGCGCTTGACCCTCTGCGCCTGACTTGGCGGACGAAAACCTACTGCGATACAGATTCGCATTCAGTCTCCTCTTAGGAGCGAACTTTGTTTTCTCTGTTGACGACGGATTCCTCTTTTCTGCATGTTCCGTGTTTTCCTTTTCCGATTCGAAACTCGTCGGCGTGGTTGTAGACGTCTTGTAAGACACCCTGGACATGTACTTATACCTTCCGGTAGTTTCTTTGACGTTGGTTTGATCGTTAGCAGCAGGCTGAACATTTCGCTGCCCGGTTGGCCGTTTTCTAGGCGCCGGTTGTGAAGCCTGAGGCTGCTCCGTGGACGATGCTGAATTTTGTGTGATCTTATTTTTCAGGTCCATCCTTGTCTTGTAGTCTTTGACGCTGAATCGTGGCCGGGTATTGTTGCCATAGCGCAAAGGCCTGGTTCTGTGATGTGATTTGTTCGTCGTGACCGCAGGCTGGGCGGTGGTAGAATGGACAGAGACGATAGCTTTGGAAACTTCTTGGGACTTTGATATCTTGATGGTGGTTTTGGTTGGGGTTACATTTGGCACGTTTTCTGTCTGCAGGGAATATGAAGTAGTCGTCTCGTAATTACCAGGTTCTGTCCTCACAAATAGATGTTCCAAGGGTAGGTTCACATCATGCTGTTGGAAATCAAACTGACCGCCATTGTTATCGTGTGAAGTTGGCTCGTAGTACTCAAATTTCGTCAACTTTCCAGCCTGGATGTTCGGTAGTTCCGTGGCAATGCTTTCAGTAACGACTTCTGGCTGATAATCAATAGGACTCTGTGGGGAGTAGACTGGAGTGAATTCGAAATTTTCAGTCTGGTTGTGGACAAATCTCTCCTGATTCTCCTGGGCTTTATTCAAGTTAACGAAAGTGATTGGAATCGTTGGTTCCGTGGAGGTAACAATTTCAATTTCCGGAGCGGTAGGGATGGTGTTACGGTGATTAGGACGTTTTCTGGTGGGTTTCTTCAGTTCTGTTGGTGGTGTCGAGTCATTGTTTGGCTGAGGCTTGGTTGGTCTCCTACGTTTCGGCTGATCAGGAACTTCCTGCTGCTTGTTTTCGTACTTGTAGAATTCCTCCTGGGCGTAAACAATCGAACCAACAGTTTCTGGCTCGGGTGTTGTAGTCGATGGACGTCTCCTCCGAGGTGCCGAGCTGTTGCTGCTGCTGCTCGTCGTTGGTTTCCTCGTTCTCGTTTTCTCAACTGCAGGAGTTGTAACCACATCCCTCGCGGTTGTTTGAATAGGAATTTCCGTATACGATTCAACGTCCGGGATATTAGTTGGATAACTGGTAGATGATCCTCTGTCATGAGTGGGTTTCTTTTTTCTGGCAGGTTCACGTTGGTCGACTTGCAGCTTTCCAAAGTCTGTATCATACTGAATGCCATCAACTAAAGTGGTGTAGTAGTCATTATTTTGATAGCCGCCGATCTCGTACCGTTGCCCTTGTTGATTTGAATAAGCGTTTTCCGTATAGTGGAATGTCGGTTCCGTAGAAACTTGAGGAACTTGATAAAATTGCTGCTGCGGAAGTGGCGTCGAGTGAACTTTAACCTCCTGATTCTCCTTGGGCACTTCTTGTTTCTGCTTGTTTCTTTCAGCATACCTATGATTGTGTACCTTGTTCGGGCTTTTTGTAACTTCCTCATTTTGCTTTCTCTTTGGAACTTCTTTCTTGAAATCCTGCTGCTCCAAGTTGGCATGCTGCTGTTGGTCCAGAATCCTGAGTTCTTCCTGTTTCTTGCTGATCTCTTCCTGCTCGTGTTTCTCCAGCTGCTTCTGTCTCAACATTCCCTGCTCCTGCAGTCTCCTTCTGTCCTGTTCAATCAGCTGCTGTTGCAACATAAACTGCTGCTCATTGAAGTGCTTCAACGAAATACTTTCTGGTGTTTCAAAGTCAACCTGCGGATGCTTCTGATTGATATTCAGAGGGATTACTGATCCTTGGTAGTGCTGCTGCTTCTGTTGTTGCAGTTCCGGCCTGACGTAGACCAATTTTTGGTACTGCGGATGTAAGGGATGAATCGGGATGTTCGACGATGGCTGATTGAAATGAGCTTGACTGTTGATCTTCGGCAGAACCTCGTTAATGTCCGGTTTGTACTGCTGATTCGTCTGCCAAGCCGACGACGGTGGAATGAAATCGTGATGTGCTTCAGCGACGTAATAAGTCGGATGCACCGTCTTTTCTGTGGAATGCGAGGGATTGTTCCTCTTTTGTTCCAGTGGCTTAACCTGTTCATTACGATAATTATTCACTTGCTGAGCATGTTTGTTGGCTTCTGCTCTCGGCGCGCTGGTGGATGGAAACACATCTGGTCTAATCAAACTTTCGAACGGCACAGGATGTCGGAATTTATAATCAAAAGGCGGAGTTACGTAACCTACTTCGTGACTCTCATGGACCAGGAACGATGGATCTCTCTCGAATGTAGTTTTGTAATTTTGAGGTGCGTGGCTGACTTGATTATAAAAGTTGCCATTGACGGTTGTAATGTGACTCTGTGGCGTGTATCTTTCATATGTATGCTCACTCTGAGCCACCACTGCCTGCGGTATCTCTGATTTCATCATGTGCAGATACTGTTTGTTATTCAGATTCGAAACTTTCAGTGATTCGAAGGCGGATGATTTGATGGGCTGTCTCTGTGGGACGAACACTGGTTGGGCATTGAAGGCAGCAGCCACCGGGCGGTTTTTCGACGACAGCATGGGATGAGCAGTGGTCGAGTACATTGGTGACTTGATGTAATAAGTCGGGCCTCTCAAGTCCGGTTTGTGTACTTGGGGTACAAACTGCGATTGTCTTATGTAACCGTCGCTTTCGCGTAGGACAGCTTTTTTATGAGGTTCAATTTCGAATCTAAACGTGTCTCTCGGTGGTGGAATGAGGAAGGAATATTCTTTCGTCTCCTTTCCTGCATACTTCTTATCGGAAGGAGAGTTTCCTTCGCCCCGAGCTTTGGCAGCTGCGTGTCCGAAAACAGTAAAGCTCCCTAAAATGCTGGGCGGGTTGTAGTCCTGAGGTTTCGTTTTACGTTGGGGCTTCAGTCTCTCTGATGTCGCCATGTGTTCTTGAAGTTTGTTCAACACCGGGTGCAGAGGGGCTGCATTTCTTTCGAGATTAGTCGCTGGGGATACATTAACTCCAATCTCTTCATATCGAGTTGTTACCGGCCGCCAACCATTTATGGACATAGACGATTGTGGTGGCAGCTGTAAAAAAGAAAACGATTATTATTTGATGTAAAAAAATGTTTTGATTATAGTTTAGTTTTTGTTTCCTTTCATTACTTACAGTTTTAACGTCGGCTCTGTCTATTGTGATTGTAATTGCCCGAACCGTACACCACGTTGTTACGGCGACTATAAAAATTGAAAGAACATAGAATTAGCGAGTTGTCAAACGTTTGGATAAAATTGAAGAAAATTAGGTGAGATTCAAAGAAGAATTTTTTTTATCATTGCCAAAGCTAATACTAGTGGCAAGATGTGTATGTCAAAAAAGTCATATTAAACGAAATGAGAACTAATTGAAGTTGAATTATAATAATGGTTTTATAAATGCTATGCTGGTAACAAAACATTTTACACAAAGTGATATTAATTGAAAGGAAAATATAAAAAAGTGAAAAGGAGTTCAGTGGAAAGAGTTGTCGCAGTACAAAAATGAAAACGCTGGTACCATTATAAGAAGAAGAATGAAATCGGACAAAAAAAGAATCTCTGAATGTATACGTTTTCAATGAAAATGAACGTTCGAGTAAATTGTATATACGCTCTGTGTAAGAAATATTAAGGATAGATTATACTTTAGATATCACATTGAGAAAGTACATTGAACCAAAAAAATGTTTGCAAATAATCATTACTTACAAAACAATAGTGATCCCCGGAGCATGTTGGAAAAACATGGATTCATTTAAACGGCACTTCAAGGTCCTGCAAAACAAAATAAAACCATAAATTATTATTTAGTTTCATCATAGAAAATGTTCTAATCAGATTAAGGAGATTAAGTCAGTCGGAAAATGATTACTTTAAGTTTTATATTCTTACGAAGTACTACGGATATGCAAGTTAATTTAAAAACGGTAGATATTATCAAAACTCTATAATGAAATGTGCGATTCAAATATAACTATTTTTCTCCCGCAATGGGAACTGATTATCGACCTGGAGCTTAGAATTCTGCGGATAAAACGATGCAACATTATCTAGAACCATAGAAATTAGCGCTGGCGTTCTCAATGGTAAATTTCATTACATGGAAAGTGGGTGTAAACAATGCATGATACATATTTAAGATTTAAGATCAGGGCTTGTTAAAGAGGACAGTTGATAATGAACGAGATTTGTAACCAAGATTGACTTATTTTTGCACCTCAAGTAATACACATTTTCGGTGCGAGTTACGTACGCGCACTCATGTTAATTGCAGGGTTACCGCTTTTCATTTACGTCATTGCGAGACGATAACCCGTTGAATTGTTATTTTTGAATTCATTTGCCTGCACAATCGCGGCGCTCTTGTGTTGCAAAATAAAGTGTCTTGATCCGTGTCTTTTCACCTGCGGTCAGTATCGTAATAACATCGTAACGCGCATTATTCATCAATTCCAAGTAATACAAGCTCACTCGCATGCTCCTCGTCCTACTACAGCATACTCCGACTTTGTTACAATATACTCTATTTCGAAAGAACTAAACACTCCTGTAATCACGATTCTAGTGAACTAATTGTTTTATAATAAATTGTCCTGAAACATCAGTCTTATCGAACAAAACTTTTTGCAAATAACTTATGCAGTTAGTTTTTCAGATTAACATCGTTTCAAGGATTGCTTATAAGTCAAGTTAACAACTAATGTTTGATGAAAGTTGAAAAGTTTTTAATTTGTGTTTAGATAATAAATGTATTTGCTCATAATTTTCTACAAAACAGCTTAAATATATGTTATGATAAATTTACTTTTCAACTTCTCAGAGACGACACTTTTTCATTTCTAAATTCAAATCTAATTAATGATATTGATGTAAAAACTAGACTCTTTTCCACATTCATGTTTTGATTTCAGATTTTCAAATCAAACATACTGGAGAAATAAATATTAATGATAGTTGTTACTTAGATGTTTTTAGAAATTTCAAGGTGTTGTTCTACATAACGTTAAACACGTAGAAACATTTTATAAATAAATCTAAAAACTGTCCAATGAACGTCATATAAAATAAACCTCGACCATGAGTTTCACTGTTAGCTATCCGTTCATTACACGTTACATGCCGGATTTCCATTCCGACAATAGCATTCATGTACGATGTGTCCGTCTCTCTCTCTTCTCTTTCTCTTTCTCTCTCACTTTGAGATCTAAAAGATTGTTGCGCTCAGTAGAGCACACTGCAAGAAAAATTGCGAACAAAATATGACCCAACTACGTTGGACGACCTTTTATACATATTTAATTATCAATTTATGATTTTCACACTAACGCGTATAAGATGAATGATAAATTGAACAATTTTTTTTCATGTACTCATCAGACTTAATTTTGTATGATGAAAAAACTTGACGTGAAATGGGAATTTTACAGTTCGCAGTAACTTTCATGCAAATATAAAGTTTTAACTTAGACTTGAAAAACAGTTTTCTAAAATATCATCTGTTGATTTGACTAATTAATATATTATTTGTTCTTTATTTGTTTCATGATCCTTGAAACACGAAACAGAATGGAAGGGTCGACTGACTAACACTTTCTTCATTCTAATTTGTAACATTAGAGATGTACAATATATCAAAGTGAAATTAATTAAATGTTGCGTGAAATTAATTAGTACTTACAAACTTATATTGAAATCGTGATTGAGTTATTTCTATATCAATTATCACGCGGAATGTTAGAGTGTATTTCTATGTGAAAAAGCACACTCGCTCCTGTACAGTAATTCGGAATTCAATTATTAAATCAAATAAAGTGGTCACACGTGATTTAAATTTTGATTAAATTCCCCCGATTGGGCGCACTACGAACCAGCATTTATCGCAGCTTGACAAACTCGCTCAGCAGCGGCTCATTCATTCATTTTTCAACTGCCAAGATTTTCATTTCAGGAAGTAAAAACTAAATCGTAGTTAGCAATAACAAAAAATAAAATAAATCAACTTTCCACCGGAGGAATTAAAACAAATTTCGTTATAAATACACTCTAACAAGTTCTCCGACCTGGACTTTTTGCGAGCTTAATGGCTGCGTAGTTTAACAACAAAAATGTTTTCTATTTCTGAGAATCGCGGAAAAAGTCAAGCTGAACTGATCGAGTTTGTACTCGTACATCAATTTCATTTGGTTGCGAGCAATGAAAAGTCACGATTCGTTTTCCTATTTCGGACTGACGTACGAAAATACCACAAATCATTATCAGAGCTTTGGGATCTTCGTGAAATAAACGCTTCATATTGATTCAGTCGGACAAATCAAATCGACATGAAACGGAATACTGAACATTGCACTGTACATACACATCTGTATGTTATTTTTTTATTTACGCTGTGATTAGAAAGCTAAATTGTATGCCCCGAGTTAAACGCTCAACTTGCTCTGCAATTATGACGCTGAAGGTTAGAATTCATTTAGAAATAAAAATATCTATTAAGTAAATAACAATAGCTTAAAGTTCTCAAATAAATTGAGGAAAAATATGTGCCAGTATAATTGAAACATTTTGTTGCAATATTGAAATTATAGCTTTATAACTAATTATTGATATAAATATGTTGAGAGAGAAAAAGAAAAACTTGATGCAAATGGCATTTTAATGACATCATAAAGTTCAACAATTTAATGGATTTGTTTGTATCGACCGATCAATATTAAATTAGTTGTAAAAGTAAAGTGCGTGTGAAAACAGTCTCTCTTTTATTTTATGACTTGCTAAAAAAAAAGTTTCTACAAGATATTAATATCAGAAAGCTATAAACCATCGTAGCATTTCAATCTGATATATTTTATTGGAAATGGGTTAATACACTGTTCATTCATTTTTGCGAGCCTTTCAAATCAATTTTAACAACAGTAACATCTAATTAGACGAGCCATAATCTACACGACGTTTGGTTTTCAATAACACGATAATCATCGGCTGTTCTGTTGTTTCCAGACGGAAAATTGAAAAACATTTCTTTTACTTGTTCTAAGCTGTACTTTACCAATTATTCTGATAGCTGGAGTGTTAATAGCACCATTTTTCATTTAGTATTGACAGCAACATAAAAAGTCATGCGTGAAATTCATCACTCATTTCGCCGTCATGAATATCCATCTCAAGGTCATTTAAAAACACCCTAAAATTATCTCGAACTTTCGTTATAATCACACACTTTAGACAATATTAAAAAAAACTGACGTAAACTTTCATTTTTCTGCACTCTTGAAATTAGCGCAGAATGTGAATGACCTTCGCTTTTCAAAAACGATGATTTCCTACATTTCATTTTGGAGCTACTTGTTTCTGACTTTTCTTTTCTTCTGCAGTTTCCCCGGTACAGATGTGACAGCTTTAATTGTTTTTATAACAAGCACCGGATGCAAAAAAAAATTTCGAATCGAGTTAAAGCATACCCACGCGGAACTAAAATTAGAACTAAAATTGACAATACAGGTATTATGCATCTAATTTGTCGTGGCGTAACTAAAAGATCATGCATTACTTTCACTTCGCCTATTTTATTCTCCGCTGCTGCACTTTTTTTTTCTCCAATACTATTCATTGCGCACGATGTGATATCCGCCGACAAAATCTGCTTATATCTTTTTTTGTTACAGTTCAAAATTCAATCTGAAAATTGTCGTTTCTTTTCCCTGGCTTAAAAGATTATAAACAGTGTACGTTTACTTTTCTATTGATGCAGATAGCCGCAGTTAAAATGCAAATCTAAAAAGTTAAACGTGATTATAATTAATTCATTAATCGTTAATCTTTGTTTTAAGAATAACAAAATTCGTATGGTAAAAATCATGTGTCTATTAAAGAGACATGGATAGTAAATTGAAAGACAACTCAGTCCTTACAATGGATCCAAAAATGTTGTACGATCTCAAAAGTAACTTTCAGTGCAGCAAAATAGTTGTATCGATTTGGAATTGCGAAAGAAAGGATTCGCGCTCGAGTGACCTGACATATGTATAGAAAATGATATCAATCTTTATTCGCACCTAATTGCAATCCAATAAGTAAAATGCGACTTTGAATAATTTTTCATTCATTTTGTACACAATCTCACACACGTGTCCCACTAATTAAAAATTAAAGCCGAACTTTCTTTAGTCGAACTAGGTACGCATTTCCTATTCGCTCGCGCTTTTGATTATCGCAGTTGCAGTTTCTAATCACGCTCATGATCGCCATCATGACGACTGCGGGTTTTCCTTCGGCACGCGAACTTAATTCTTGCTCAGCGTTAACATTGCGTTATGTAGCCGTGCTCAGACCGGAGAAATAATAAACAAGAATATTTTCTCGCATCGCTCAAATGTATACGCAACCGAGGAAAGAAAAAAAAAGCAAAGGGTGCGTAACTAATATATTTCACAGATCGAGCATGGTAAGTCGGTTTCCAGGTTTCCAGCGGAACTCCCTGTTTTTCACGTCTCTCAGCGATGATCGGATATTTGCGATCCACTCGACGGATCATTAGTCATGGATTTTGCTTCTCATTGTCGTACATCAATTTATTGTTTCGGTTTCACATCATTGATCACACGTTACAAAAATGATTTCCAGTAAAAGTTCAAGTTTTCCACTTTAAGTTTCTGTTACAAAAACGATTTGCATCCACTTTTACATCTCAAAGACGAATGATTAATTTAATCCAATGATTAAATTATTCATTCATAAATGTTTTTTTTTTAGAAGTCGGCCGCATCAGAGAGTGCTGATCAATATTCCATCTCACATTGTTCCCCGTCTCGTGTGAATAATTGTGAATGGTGATTATTTTTGAATAACAAAAATGAATCGCATATTATGATGGGTTTGTTTTTAATTGAGACTCGAGTGAATCTTCACTTTCCTACTCGACGAGTGGGAGTTGGCCATGAATCCCGCACAATTGTGCGGATTATGCAGATGTCAGGAAAAGACAATTGTATCTATTTAAATAAAACGTGTCACGACAATACAAGTTGAATAAAAAAAAATGTGTTAACCACCTGGTGCCTCAATTTTGTCAGACAATACAAATTAATATTCATCTCAGATAGGTTTCATATGTTGCAAGGAAGAAATTTCATGATATGAAAACTAATGTCACATTTGTGCAACTGAATGTTGCACGATTGATTTATATTTCTTAAATAACAAATTGTGCCATGGACAAATAAAAATTCGCCACCATTCAAATCATAATCTTTCTTTTGGTTATCCGTTTTTAAGATTCATGTGGCGATATAGCACTTTAACTTTTAGTTCTAGGACGACTCTTGTGCAAAAGAACGTTTTGCAATTTTTTCCCATTACCGTGCAAAAAAATTAATTTGATTTTGAAAGTTTGTTTAATTATCATTTCTTTCCTCTTGTAAAATGTATTTAAAAGAATTTTAAATTCAATTTGGAAATACTTCCACATCATTTTTCATTTTGAAACTTAACAAAAAATAGAAAATAGAATTATTATTTTCATTTGATTTTCTTCTTTCGTTGAACGTAATTTTGAAAGCATACAACTTTTGCAAAAAAAAAGAACAACTAGAAAATCTAGTTCAGATTATGTTTCATTAGATTTTCCTCTTGTAAAACTTAATTCAACAAATTTATTGTAACAATATTCTAACAATTATAATTTCACGTTTTCTCTCGCGTGTCAAAAATATTGACACAGAAAATATGTTCTGCGACTTTTCACAAACTGTAAGAGGAGATAATATACATTATTACTAATTACAGAACATTTTCTTATTGGCCAATTTGGATCAGCATTATCTCGAAAAATCAAATAGACGTTAAATGATGGGAAATGGCTGTTTATAATGAAGACAAAACACTATTTTCTAATCGCTTGCGTACAGATTAATTACCCCGCTTTAAACTGGAATATAATTTGTACCGATTTATTTCTTTCATTTCCATTAAAGAAAGAGGCCCGATGGATATTATTAATCGAGGTTCTCTCCGCTACAAAACCAAGAGATTCGTGGATCATTTACTCTGCGATAAATTGGCTAGTTGGGAGCATCGTCGATGATCAGTGATTAATTTTGATTCAATGGCCAGGAGTTTATACTTTCATTTTAAACTTAGCCGCATGTCGTGTAACGCGGTAGCAAGTGTTGTTGGTACCCTACTTATTCTGGTGCAGTATATTGGGCGTTGCAAAATAATACAAGACTAATCGTTCAATCGGCTAACACATGAGAAAGTAGCGTCACGCCATCTGACGCAGCACGTGAGCTGGGACAAGGCTCTCTAAGAAAGTTACAATAGTCCACATTTTGACGTCGATCCTTTTTTTTTTATTCAGGCATTCCTGTACATAACCTTGAGCTGTCAATTTCCAAGCGTCACTTTCAGCAATACGATAATTATGATCCCATCGTGATTTACAACTCATGTTGATAGCTATTCGTTGTGCAATTCTCTGCGGAAACATCGCAGTGCGCAAGTTTTTACGACTACCGTCGATTTTGAAACAGCCAATTTCGAATTATGATTTCAGTCGCAACTTTACGTTTCGGAAAAAAAAATTAAATCAATTTTTGTTTTTGTGTTTTCTGATTGGAAAGATTATAGGTAGCGGGAAAAAAGATAGTAATTACTGCTAATGGTACTGTTGTATAACCGTGTTGAAGCACTTTGAAGCCGATAATCAGTGCTTGTTATCAACCCGTAAACTTTATCGCAGAAAGCCATTCTAATCTTGTTTCAAATTTCACGCGTGAGATATTGTTTTAAAATGAGTTTGCGCGTCGTCGGATTTTTTTGTTCTGTTTTGTTTGTTGTTATTTTTATTTTTTTTTTTTTGTTAATTTCCGTCACGGAGTTGGACAAATCATTCATTGCTATTAATGTATAAAACAAGTTGATTTTAAAAGCAAAGGAACATGTCAGTTGTAAATTAATTTTCGGATTTCCGATTCGTTCTGATAAACTTTCGTTTCCGTGACTGGATGAGTTTCGTCGCTGTTCGATCGACGGGTGGTTTTTATTCAGAAAATCAAACGATGAATCGAATTTGCATAGATAATGAATCGGTGACCAACAAATACATACATCCCGTTCCACGAAGTTGTACAAAATTTCAGAGATGGAATTCCAATCACTTTCCAATCCATACGATTTCGCTTATCACGAACATTTTCGGTCGTTGTTAACGGAACTGAAGCAACGTTCCAAATAAGCAACTTCAAAGGCCGCGGAGAGACTTCTTCATCATTGCCTCGATTGTGGTCTTTAAATAACAACTGAGCAAAATTCTCATACACAAAAATATATAGCCAGGTCGAACTAACGAAATTTCTCTAATTAATTGGTTTATTTTTTCCTCTTTTCTCTTGGTCTCTCTGTTTCCCTATGTAAATTTAATTCAATTACCTTTCACAGTTTCTTGCAAGTACCGCATCTTGTTTGAATTCAAATGAAATCGCCCCCCATCCCCCCTCTACTGAAATTGTGTGAATGAAACACAATTTCGAAAATTTATATTTTAATTTAACAGATAACAAATAACAAATGCTTCTTCCATTTATCATGAAAAATTTTATTCTGATATAAAAGAATTACGTTTCATGAATGAAAAAACTACCGGACATATTTATGCAATCGGTATTGATAGGATAGAAAAAAAAAGCTATCGCGCTAAAAATAAATAATAATTACGCACAACCTATATCCCCATCGTAAAGGATTATTAAACAAAATTTATAACCCGCGAGCGGAAAATGTTCACATAGCGTGCAACGTTGGATTATGCGCGCGATTCCATACCAGAACTGTCAATAGAAGAAAAAAAAAATCGCGACTGTGGGGTGCAATTCCAAAGGTCTCAATCCAACTCGATAGCCAGCGATTGATAAAACGCCGAGCGCATAAATTCCTGTTCGCAAGACGTAATCATTCCTCGGTTTTGTCATGTTTGTTCATAATTAATACTCGTTTTTCTAGCTAGCAATTTGTCGTGCAGCTCACTCGCTCAGCAACAAAAATTATCGCCTAACAAATTTATAGCCATCGGGCTCGCGAACGAACATCCGGACAATCATTCCAATATTACGTCTACGATTTGGTTTATTCTCACGATTGCAAAAACGAGCTGCCAAGTCGAATGAAAGTCGTCAAGATGCCCCTCCCGATCTGGTTTCGGGATATTAGAAATTTTCGTCGCTACGATCGTTTAACTTGAATTGTCCCAAAAACGGTGCCAGTTTTGAGAGCGAGAGCTATGTATAGTTTTGAGATATCACTCTCTTTATCGCCATCAAAATACGAAATATTATAAATCAGTTAGAAATTTTGCGCGTTGCCCCGCCGCAATCTAATCTCCATTCGATTCAACAAGCTTAGCCATAAACAGTGCAGAAAGTGTTTATCATCCCACCGATATATTTGCAAATTCAACATCGTAATGTGAATCGATCAGCAAAACAGCTTGTTGCGATCCGGTCTGTTGGAGTGAAAATTCTTATGGTATAATAAATGATTTGAAAAAATAGAATAGGAAAAAAAGCCAAACTAGAAAAATGTTTGATGGCTAGACTTTTCATTTTACTTTCAATGATTAGACTTGTACTTGTAGAAAGATAAGAATCAAGAGGACCGATTCGTTTCAGAAGCGGTCATTAAAAAAAGAGTTTTTGCACGCGCTTAACGAATCTAATTCAGGTCATATACGCGCGAAAGAACGACGCAGTTGACAAGCGACTAATTAACATTTTGCCCTCGTTCCGACAGGGTTCGATGTGCAAGGCATATTCGCCAGTTGGTTTTCTCTCTCTCGGGCCTTCGTCCTCGTGCCTATCGCTCTTCTTTCCTCGGCTGTTTGCTTCAGTACTTCATTCTTTCTCTGTCCTACTTTCCCTCTAATATTTCAAACAGAATAAAAGTATAAGCCGTACGCACACGCTGTTTCGTTACCATTGACCAGTGTCGCGTTTGGAAAACGGCCGTTTCATATACGAAACGAAAGTAGCAGTGGAATTCCGTTTTTTTTTCTTTTCGCATCGACTTCAACTTTATGAATGAAGTGACGAATATTTATCGATACCGCTGAGAGACGTGGCTTTTAATCGATTCGTTTTCGATTTCGCTGTCAAACGCCCGATGATCAGACAAAAAATTATACCGCGAGTAATAATTGGAGTAATTTCACATCAACTAGAGAGTTTAGTCTGGCTAAAAATTTATGACGAATGATATTTGTTGATGAATATCGTGGATGAACATTTTTTGCAGACATTCTACATCCGGATTTTCAAGTCCCACATTTGATCTACATTCTTTTTAACAATTCTTTTTGCGGAAAATTTGTATTAACTTTGCTTTATAACAAAAAATTGTTGAGTGAAATGTAGATCAACGTTTTATACATCCTTAAATCTTTAAGCTATGCATTTTTTTAAATGCAATTTCTTAATCTAAAGTTTACGAACGTGACTCTGAAGCAGATGTCTGAAATTGTTATTGGTCATAATTATTAATTGATTGATATAATTACGCAAATTGAATTACTTAATTTTGTACTTTCATATATAAATTTACAATTGAAGCCTTTAGAAATGATTTATGAACCCATCCTAGCTGAGAACCGTGCATAAGTACAGTTTCTCATTCATTCAAACCCAGATACATTGTGTGTAATAGTAATTGCAAAATACTGGGACAAACCGTCCACTGTAATAAGAAAATTAATGTCAGTAAAAGTTTTCATCGGAATCACCTCGGCATTGATTTAAAAATAAAAAAAAACCTGTCTCGATGCAAACCATCTGGAATCAACAACTTAAAAAAAAAATCACTTATTCATCGCGTCTCAATTAAGCGTAAATTACCTCTACAATTTAGATTAGCGCGGACAAAGTTGACGCAGCTAAACAAATTACTGGTCTTCAAAATTATTCTCTTCTCGGGACTCGTAACTAATAATCATAATTAAGATCTGCGTAGGAGCTAGTATGAAAAGTTTACAGTACATTTGAAGTTTTGTTTCAACAGTATAATTTCCACAATTTAACTATGACTAATTATTTGATCATAAATTGATAGAGTTATTTTTGCCTCCAAATTATAGACATGAATGAAATTGAAGCCCTCGTAGGTGTGATAGCTAAAGTCATTATGGAGGCAAGGCATGTCATTTCGCGATAGATACGATCGATGAAGAAATATTGAGATGTTTTTACACGATCAGTGACTATGAAAAAAATGTATGCAAGACGCGAAACTTCTCAGTCACGAAATTAAATAAAATATGTAACATTACTACGAACAACTAGAGCGGATTCATCATCTCTCGCTCGCGGGCAATTTTTTTTATCTCTCTCTCTCTCTCTGTGATTTACAAACGAACATCATAAAGTAATATACAGATTGATTTATTCGATAGCGCCGACCCCCATTTCACTTTTAATTGAAAACTTTGAATTGTCGATTTCATTCTTTAATTGTTTAGCGTTCTCTAATTGCATATCTTGGAACTAAAAAACGAAAAAAAAATGGTCTCATTGGCGAGCAAAACTTCCCACGGCCGAAATATTATTCCAATCAGGGAAAAATGCTCTTAAATGTCCTCGAAACAGCAATTTCTTTTTCCTTTGCGAAAACTTTGATTAATTCATATAAAAATTGCACAGGCAATAAGTGAGGGACAATTATCGTTACAAAAAATGCGCGACCATAAAAATGGGCCGGTCGACTGCAATCAAAATCACGGTCATTGTGTCCCAGAACCGCACGAGTTTTAATCACAGTGCGATCTTGTCCGAATGGCATTTGCGTTGATCGCTCGAATCAGCGTGGAGGCATTTCGCGCGACAATTTTCTTTGATATTTGTCGCGCAACGATAACGGTATATACGCACTCTGTATGTGTGTCCGTGCAATTTTCTCGTAAAAGAAAAATACACTACTCTAATTCCTTTCGAAACCGTGAAAGGTATTTTTGCAACCGGTTGAGATTTCACAAGAGTCAATAAAATCTTGGCCGGAGTTAACTGTACCATGTTGGAAAGCATTTAACGAAATGACTATCCGCAAAATAGGGTGCGAAATTGATGTACTTTTTGTTTTCTTCTTCTAATTTATCATAACGCTGCTGCAAAACAATCCATTGACAGACACGTCTTGAATGAAGTCATTTTACTTCTGAAAACGGTTTTATCTATTTTTTTTCAAACCGGTTTTGTTTTATTTAGAATAACAACAAAATAATCTAATTTTGCTAAAAAAAAGTTGGTTAATTCTGTTTTTCAAAGTAATTTCTGTTTTTTCAAGTCCTTTTCGTCGCAACGAAAATGAAAAGGTGAAAATTTATAATCCTTGGTGACAGTTTTATATTTTCCGCGTGCTATAATTTCGTTTCCATTGTCAAGATGGATGTTGCTTTGAATGAAAAAGCAAAAGTTTTGTCAACCGCATTTAATAACAGATTGTCTCCAGCGTGAGAAAAAAAAACAAATGGCAGGTTGATATCTGAATGAATTAATTATTACACGCAAGATGTAAAAAAAAGATGGAATAGAAAATGAGGTCCTCTTTTGTCCCTGCTTGGTGAAATTGTTTCATTTCTATTCCTTTCGCTCGAAAATTGGTAAAAGTGTTTTTCGTGAAAATCAGCTTGTGGAGCTTCGATAAATGTAACTACTTGAATAGCACTCAATGACGTCACATTATGAAAGCGTCATGATGCAGAGCACTTGGGAGTTATTTGGAACACCAGCAGTGGCATTTCACTGTCATTGCCAGTCAAATAATGCAACCAAGATAAACATCAGCCGGCTGCTCTGCATTTGGCCGCTTCAGCCCAGTCACTCTGTGACATTTTTTTTTTCTCCTCTTTTCATATGTCCAATAATAATTATGAGAAAAAACGAAAACCAAACGAGAAACGCGACGAGCAAATGAAAGCGGTGTTTATCTATCTATGATCAACGTGAAGATCTAGGAAAAGCACAATTAATGAAAATGATTAGCACGTTGCTTTTCTTCTTGCTTATTAGCAATAAACGATTAATGAGTTTTCATAACTTGGTTAATGAATAATACTAATGTAACTTCCTGTCTTGAACCATTCTTTTGTTCCTGAAACTGATGTAACACTCTTGTTTCTACGTGATCAATTTTTCACATTTTTCAAAAGTTAAGATATTTATTTACAAGTTTGCCAACATGTTCTACCATTTATTCCTAATTTCAAATTCGAACAGATCCCAAGAAGTGTTTACTGTTTAATGTAATCTCTGTTACTCCGAAATTAAACAACGTGAAGTTGAAAAAAAAATTAATATAAAAGATAAATTTTAAACGCACTCCGCGGAAATGTACAGTTGAATTATTTACAAGAAACATGCAATTTTTCGTTATCGTGCAGTACGGTTCGTGGATTTGAGTTTTTTTTTCCTCTAGCAAACATTGCTGATGTGTTTAAAAAGTTACGTGCGTATGCTAAAATGTGTTTCATCGCGCTTAAAAAACGAGAAAACTTTCTCCTCATTGTTCCTCAAGATTTAGTAAAATGTAGAAAATTTATTAATTAAGTAACATGTTACTTTACAAGTTTAAACACCAAAGAAAAATTTTGCATTTTGATAAGACAACAGAAAAAAAAAAGAGCAATAAATTTTTTACCCTCAGTAACAGTCGGAATACAGCTTCATAATATGAGTTGGTTCGAGAATGTGAACTCTCGATTGATAGCAATCAATTTTTCAGACTAATAAACATTTCATGGATTGTTCTCCACTAACGACAAATCGGAACGACTCAATTTGTCTTTAGGCATTTCGAGCATTGCATCGGTTCGAGTGATACATTTAAAAGTGGAACATAGAGAGCGATCGGAGATTGCGAATTCGCACTGCAATTTTTTTTTCTGAATTGTAAATTTGCAAACTGATAAACGATGAAATATTGAGATATATTTTTACGAGTTTAATCTGATCCGATACAATTAAAATATAAAGTGTGAAAAAAAAGAAGCCAAAAACAGCACGCAGTCTCACTTTTTTTTCATTCTCGTCGACGAAAGAGCGCAACGGCAATTTCACTTTTCCAAACTAACAGGGCAGAAGTTTTCTGACCTGTTTAAACGAAAGTTTGTAAATACTTGTCTTGAGCTTGTCTCACGAAAACTAGTTTTCATTAAGTAAGATGTTGATTTACTTTCGCCAAGTAATATACTTTTCATGCTTCAGTAATGAAGAAAGAAATGCACATTATATAGTTGATCCAATTTGTTATGTAACGCCTGTAGTGTCGAACTTCTAATAATTTCCTTCGGGACGCGTGCATCCTGTATGATTATAGATTGTTAAGCGTTTCGCACTTTGTTCGGCCCGAAGTTTAAAGCAATTTGCTTAGCCGCGTTTGCGCCGCAAAATTTTACTCTTGTGGTTTATTATTATGGGCACACGCTTTTGCGAAATATCCGCACGCCATTCGGTTTTATGAATTTCACAGATCGTGCGACACATTTTTTTCTCCCATTACTCAAACTTTATCGCTTCGACCGCTCGTTCATTAATTGAAATAAATTTCACGCGGTAATTCAATCTTGAAAATTATACGGTGATTATATTTTTCGTACAAACATTGGTGTAGGTTTTTTAGCCACTAAATTAATGACAATGAAATTGATCTTGGATTTCGTGGAAAAAAAAGTTTCCAAACTGGATAAAAAGCTTTGTCACTGGTTATTTTTTCTTATCGTGCTGAGAGATGAATATTAATGAAGATTACACGGTGCTGTGTCTGCAACACATTTCTCAATGCACAAAACTTGGGCGAGAGAAAAAAAGGGTGTGTTGGCATTGTCTCAGATGTTGCCTTATATTCATGACTAATAATAAAAATTAGCATTCCTTTCTCTGATAGATTCATCACAATTGATCCGATATAAATAAATTACATAAATTTACTTAAGAATGTACTTTGATAAACTCATAATAAACAGATCGAAGAACTTGCATATTACATTATATTTCTATTTAAATTTTTGTTGAAACAAAATTGAAACAATAAAAGTATTTTTATGAAACAATTAATTTTTCTTACATTTATAACGTCAATCAGAATTAAACAAATCCAGCTTAATTTAAATGAGATTCAAAATTACTTCAATTTGTTTTCCACCAATTAATTTCGATTTCGGTGATTGATTTTCCAATTTGTCGATTTCTAACAAAAAAAACCAAGTTCAATAAAAATGTCGATTCTCCATCATACCCAAACACCATAAATTATCACCGTAATGTTTGAAAACAAGTTTTCAAACATTCATCACCGGTAAAAATTGAAGACCTCAAAATATCCTATAAATCACCATCGGGATATAATTTTCAACGAAAAAAAAAAAAAAAATCGCAGATATGATAAATCATCCAGTTTTCATTCAGTCAATCGATCCTGGTAGTAAGAGCAATGATACTCACTTATTCAGAAATTAAAAAAATTGTCCGAAATTGAATCGAAGACAAGCGCCTGCGAATGATTTGTAAGCCACTGTTGTTGTTTCACTAGTTGTATCAAATGAACACGAACACGCGCTACGCAACGAAGTGATTTCTTGCGGCTATCTTCGAGCCGAGATCTTCCATTGATTCCAAGATCGTTTACCTAGTCTTCGCGAGACTAGCGTGTACTGCAGGTGGTTTAGCATGTCCGTTCCGCACACGCTGATCACAGCAACGCGTTCCCCTCTCAGACAATCTGAAAGAAAGTAGGCTTGGAGGCCTGACCCTCCTTTCCGTATAGCGACGTTGCTATTACTTACATCGACAACTTTATTCGATCTCCAATTGAACTGCTTTTGGAATACCGCCTCACCAAATTAAGCCAACTATTTAATGAACCGCGTGTGCTCCGGCTTATCCTGTATTCTTGTCGGAATTTCTTTCAGGAACTCCATCCGAATCCATTTTCGTCGTTTTCCCGTCTGCTGAATCAAGGAAACAAAGAAATTGTACTTTTAACAAAATGAAAATTTAGCTTTGAGTAACATGACAATAAAAAACTTTGATGTTACAAATTTGCTCTTTTTTTTTTTTTTTTTTTTTTTTGTTAAATTGTGATAGAAATTAAAGGATGAAAAAACAAATAGCTTTTGATAGGAACAAAAGTTGATACACAAATTGAAGAGAGATTTTAAAATAAAACAAGAAGCAACAAAAAATGAGAACAAGTGGTTTTAGGGATAAGTGACATTTGAGTCGTAAAAACGTAACTATTCTGTAAATCGAGTCAAATTTGACTGCAATGGGATGCACTTGAGTAACCTCGCGAAGAAAGCATACACACGTTGCACTCGACTAACAACAATAATTGATAAATTTGCATTTCGTGTCATTTTTCTTTTGATCAACTTTCTTTCTGGTTCGTCATTTCTAAACCACAATACAAGATATGTATTTTTATCTGTCACTGTCGAACGACACTTTAGTTTTTTAAGTTTTTTTTTTTTGTGAAAAGCAGCTTGAAAGCAAACAAAATGAAATATTTGAACACGTTATTAAAAATTAATTAAGAGTAAAGTGCATGAGAAGTTGGTTCTTCATTATTGTTGATCCAGATTAAATTTAGCCTGCAAGATCTACTTTAATTTTCAAACTCAGTTTTACGATCCGAAACATTTGATAATCTTCATAATGTGTTTATACAACAGTTATAAAGTTCGCGGTAATTTGAAAACGACAAAAAAAACTTTATTCTAATTAAAGTTTTCCGACGATGACTAGAATTTACAAGAAATAAACAAAGAGACACATTTTTTTACACGAGTAATTGTTTGTTTCCCATGTAAAAGAACACGAAATGTCAGGGAGAGGAATAAAATGCACTGAACGGGGACATAAAATTTTTCTCCAGCTTTCTTCTTATTATAGCTTCAATTTACATGATGAAATTTTAATAACACTCTGACGCCAAAACGATTTTGTGATTGCTAACAAACACTTTTATCAGCATTTCGCGACACTAAGGCGTGTCAGCAATTTTCCTCTAATTTCGTCAAACAAAAACATCATTAACGAAACAATGCTGGTATTATCGGGTTTGTACAAAAAAAGGAGCCCAAAATTCAGTTTCTGTGATGTATTTTTATTGTAATATCCATGTTATTTGTTTTATAAATAATTACACAAACTTGCTCACGATGTGTCGTTTTTTAATATCACTTAAATTCGTACTCATGAAAAAGAAAAACGTATACTTCTTCATTGACGAATTATATATTTTCCACAGATGTGAACGATCCAAGTTAATACTAAGAGCACTTAAAAATAAAATACCGTGATTTTTTTTAAAGCTTTTACATTGACAGAATCAACGTCGTTTCAAGTATGCCTCGCATTGATTTCGTGAAAATGTAGCTGAGGAATTACACGTCTCTATAAATACGCATTCTTTTTTTTCATCTCTAATTAATTTTCATATATCTATATTATATGTTTGCTTTCGTATTAACGTATCTCTATTACTCCAAGTTTTAACATTATAATCCTTTCACGTAAAATCTTTTATTTATTTGGAGAACAACTTCAGCGCATTTAGTTCCGTCACTCACTTTTTAGTCTATCCATTTAAATTTATCTCCGCCTCCAAATGATATAATATTTATTAATATTCATTTATTATTAGTTTTAGGGCAAGTACCACCCATTTGCTACTTAGTTGATGCACTCCATACGATAGGTTTCGCTTTAAAAAAAAAGGTCGTCCTGCTAATTATAATTTTTTATGTGTATACATAGTCGTTAGGTGGCTAAAAGTTAGCAGACTAATCGCAATTATAAACGGAGTCCTAGTGTGTGACATACATGAATGTCCATTTGATTAAAATGCAACGTTTACTTTTTTATAAATACCAGCAAGATCTCTTCAATAAATAAATGTACATTTAAAATCAAACAACGTCTTAATCTTGTACAAACAATTTTTCATTTAACATTATAATCTATAATGATCGACGATACCATAGTATACAGTGTTCATCTCATTTTGCGTCATGTTCCCCCTATGTGTGTATAAGAAAATAATTTATAACCGATATAGCTCACTCCACTCCACCATACAATGAGATGAAAAGACGTTAATTTTGAATCCTAGCTATCTCGACTGTCCTACGAGTAAAGCGTATGCCCGCCTATGAGATACTTGAAGGATGCTCATATCACGTACAGCATAGTTATAAAAAATGACTTCATTATAGTCAAAACGTGATTTATACCTTGTTTTTTTTCTTCTTCTCTGACTCACCGTTCCCTATATAAATTGTCTCGAATTTGATGTAACGCTGATCCACGTGCGCACATGTTGAGTACACTATGTGTGCATGTCTCTCACTTTTTACGGAATATACGTATATATACAAACACCAACATATGTTTATATATACATATATCACACTAAAGACCCCGATGTCTACGATCTATCGCTCGTAAATCCTCGAAGTGTCGTTTCATCGTTCTGCCTGCAGAACCCTGCAAAAATTCCAAACAAACGTTCTCCTTGATTAAATTGTTCTTTCAAGTACTAAAATCAACTACAACATTTTTAACATTGTTTCTCCTTTAATTCATTTTATGTATTTAGTCTACGTTTAGGCGACTCACAATTGACGAACAACTTTTTTTTATTTCTTAAATTATGCCACGCCGTTCATCGCAACTAGTTTCAGTCCATTGGTACCACAAATTCCGACCTAAAGAATTTTGATTCTACATTTCACTTTCTCCTAATCATTATTCAATCGGCCATCACATGTTTCGTTGTTCAACTCTATTTTTGCACATTTTTCACGATTAATCTCTTTCAGCTGACATTGAATCAAAATATTTCGAATTTTATGACGCGTGTGTGTTTTCATAATAATCTCATTTGTTCGTGCTCACGTTCAAATAACATTTCATATATACTTTGTTATTTTATATTCTCATGCGTAATAAAAGTAGTTGAGTCGGAAGGCAAGAATGTCAAAAAAAAATATAATAAAATTTAAACGACGAATTAGCGTTTGAATGATATCTTATATTCCCTGTCGTTTTAAACAGGACGTGTGAATAAAATAATTTCACACACTCTATAAATATTTAAATTCTAAAAATGTTTTTTTTTTTCATTTTTATTTAAAAAAAAAAATGTTTAGCGAATTGCACAGTTTGCAGTAATGTACAGCACCTATACATTTGAAAAGCGCATTATCTGCATTACTGTTATTTAATATATCCATTTAGAAATGCAAAAAAAAAACACGTATCATCGTTTCCGTGCCGAAAAAAAACACCATGAACAAAATTGGATACTGATTTATAAGATAGAAAAAATAATAACACACCAACCAAAGGTAAAACATAAATAAGGAACTACGGCGATGAAAGTACGAAATTCCAAAGTAGTTGATTCATACGCTCGCTACACAAATTATACACGAATAATCGTTCACCTGTGTTTTCATTTGGAATTTATGAAATTTCTAAACAGTAATTTCGCCTGAGCCCCGATTTTGGTATCATTTCAAATCGCCCATTGACAAACCCCAACTGATTATGCAACTTTGATATTCTCCTAATTACACAACGAAACAAATACCGGAAAACCGCGACGGTTCATAAATTTAACGTTGAACATTTCCTCGCTTTGAAAAACAAACGTTACAGCCAATGGTTGGGATGGTGAAAATTGAGGTATTCAAAGACCAAAAAAAAAAATTTCAATCATTACCTGTCATTTCTTTGTATTTTTGTATCTCGCCAGCTTGAGTTGCACCGGATTCGACACTTTTATGTGTAGCGCAATATCCTCAACCGGGGCCTCGCGCAGATCCTGTCCGCAGACCGCCACCACTTGGTCGCCGCGCAGAATTTTGCCCGTTTCCGCAGCACTGCCGCCTGCGACCTGTTATATAAAGAAAATAGCAAAAAAAAATGAATTAACAAAACAGTCAAAAGAAAAGTAAGAGCGAATGGATTTCCATTTCCGAGATGCACATTTTTTTCAAAATCAATCAACAGGAATAAACGAGGACTTTTTTTTGACTCACCACTTCAGATATGTACGCTCCTTTGCCGCTCTTGAAAGCCGTCAGACAAAGGCCGCTTCCTTTACCCGCCTTCTTTTGTAGCTCCACCTCAAACTCCTCTTTACCCTTATCATCGCGATGGACAATCATCACAATCTAGAAAAACGAGAGGAAAAGAACCACCCCCAGCAGTTTAGATAATGATAAAGAAGCGCCGGTTTGACAGAAACTTAAAGCGAGACTTACTGGGCCGGTGAGTATTTTGAGTATCGCCTGATGGGCCTTCTCTTGTTCCATCGTTTTGAAGCTTTCCTTACAAATTTCAACTATTCTATCCCCGGGCTGTAGTCGGCCATCTTTTCCTGCCGCGCCATCGGGGTAAACGTCGAGGACAAAGACACCGCCCTAGATAGAAAAAAAATAAAAGGTTCAAACGTCAGCATCCGTGTACTTAAATGCACCGTTTGCACGCGAAGCTGACGTTAAAAACGCTGAACACTCACACATGGCGTGTCAACGCCGCCAATCACCGAGAACCCGATCGCTTTGTCTTTGTCCTTCGGGAACTCTATCGTCGTGTCCCGGCCGACGACGATCGCCGCATCCTTCGGATCCGCGGGCTTCTCCGGCTCCTTCGGCTTCTCCGGCTCTTTCGCTGTGAATGAAACAGATGAAATTAGAAGTCGCGTTCGAAGCGTGGCAATTTAATTGTCATCGTCACCTTTCGTCTCCTCGATTGTGCCGACTTTGCTCTGGTTGGGATTGCACACAGTCAACGTCACCACCCCCTCGACTTTCTTCAGCAAACGTGTGGCCTATTTTCAACGCAACGTTTTTCATCAATTTTGTAACGAGACGTTTCTTCTGTTCGATCAATCAAACTAAACTACTTACGTCGTCGTAGGTCGATCCCAGCAGGCAATCCATATTCACTGCGAGAATCATATCACCGACGAGGAGACCGGCCTGCAATTTTTTGAATGTTCATTATTAAATGAATTTTCCATCGGAGAACCTTGAAGTTGATTTCATCGATACATACGAGCTCCGCAGCACTTCCTTCTTGGATGTCTGATATAAATATGCCCTGGCCTACTTCGGCGTGTTTACCCTCGATTATCATGATTCCCAAACCGTACTGACCCTAAATGACAGACGAAAGAAAATAATGTCAAAAAAAGTTTCGAATCCAGAATAGCCCCATTTAGAAAATACTTCACGTACCTTTTTCACCGAGACTACGTGGACGCCCTTAAATTGATTGTATATCTCCTGCAATTCGTAAGATAAACAAGGATTTATTCGTCGAGATTGTACGAGCGCTGAATCAAGTCGCAGTTTATATAAATATACTTGACGAAAAAAAAGAAAAAAATGTCAATTCGGTTCGTTTACCTCGTCATCCAGCATCGGCGGGAATTGGAAAACCTCCTTCACGGCAGTGTCGCTCTGTCCGCCCGATTTCCTTGAATAAACAATAAATGATAACTCGCTCGGAACGCTTTTTCTCTGACGAAAATTGAAACGTCAGATCAAAAAGCCCTTTAGACTTTTGATTTGATGTTTTTCGTTATTTGGTGTTTGATTTGGGAAAATTGAAACGGGGTCAATAGTTTTCGAGGGTGGGAATTTTTTTTTTATTCGGGGGAGGGTTCAACAAGCAAACAACTTGTCAAAAGATAATATTTCCACTTGTGTAACAAAAGGTCGAGGTCGCGGCGAGAAAGCTGGACTATGAATAGAAATGAATCCCGTGTGCATAAGAAGGATATGATAATTGTTCGACTGAGCACATTTTGCATCTGTCAAACAAAGCATTCAATGACACTGTGTTTGAAAAAAAAAAATTAAGCAAAAAAGGCAGTAAGGTGTTAGCTGGGTGAGAAAAAAAATGACCATTAACTAGAAAATGATTGTTATTTACCGGAGAACTATGAATTTGAAGCTTGTCCCGGGTATACCTTTGATGATGGCGGAAGCGTTCAGGTGACACCGTCCTTGCAAGACATGACCATTCACCTACCAATCAAAGTGAGACAAATGTTAAAGACGACACAGTTCGATGAACTCGGGCAAAAAAAGAAACAAAAGAAATATACTTTATAACCGTCTTCTTTCTCAGAACAGTATATTTTTATAGCGATTTTTTCAATCGTGCCGCGCGATTGGATTTGTTACTTTTTATTCTTATTTTTGTCAAATCCTTTGAGTTTTCTTTTTTTTTTTTTTTTTTTTTTTTTTTTTTTTTTTTTTTTTTTTTCTTTTCTTTTGTTTTTTTTTTTTTTTTTTTTTTTTTGCACGGCTCAGAATGTTTTATACACGATCGCTCGAAAAAGCATGTCGGTGAAATTTATTGGGTTAACAGAACAATTTCTGATTTAACTTATTGTCGACGACATATTGCGATGAATAAAAATTTTTCGTTCCACTTTCCTGGGCTGTGACATATGGCGCCAAAGAAAAGTCACCGGTAGAGAGTCTCCGATATGACGTATCGAAAAGATCACATTTGCCGCGGCTAACATCCGCTTTGCTTTGAGTGTACGCTCTCGATAATCCGAGGCACTCTTATTTTAATGAGCGCCAGAGGTTTATTCGTTAGCGGACTTTTCCGTTGCATTAATGAGTTACGAGAAAGAAAGTGGCGTAATTTCAAAAGTAATTGCTTTTGCCGGCCGGCGGGAATTGCAGTGAAACCAAAGTTACTCACCTCTAAAATTTCGTCGCCCACGCGTAACTCGCCGTTTTTGTAAGCAGTGCCTTTTGGATTGATGCCGCAGATGAAAACGGCCATCTTATTACGATCCCTGTGACCGGCCAGCGAAACTCCTAAACCACGTCTGCTCTTCTCTAGTGTCACCAAGTGTACCTCATGATGAAGGTTGTGATACTTTTTTTGCACTTTTCCTAAAAACCCGACGAAAAAATGTATTAACATTTGCAATAAATAATCTTTGCAAAAATTATAATCAAAAAATTCATCAATAAAAATTTCCTAAAAAAGAACTACTTTATAAAAATTCAGATTAATTTATAATTTTGAAATTGAAATTAATTGCAGTAATTCAAAGGCGAGGAAAATTTATTTCGAATGAGAGTGTAAATTGAATTTCGGCATTTATAGGCAGTTTGTAATGTTTAATGTGTATCGAACCATCTCAATATTGTTGTGCAAATATTGTTTTACCTTCAAAACCGAGTTGTTACGCAAAAAAATATACATTTATTTCAGTGACTCTGCATTTCCATCGATTGAACATTCTTAATAGTTCGAAGACTTCGGTTTAGCTTATTTGACCAAACTATCTTGAGCGGAATTGAGGCCATATCATTAGTCACTTGACATAATATCAGTCAGTATTTCTATCAATTGTAAACGTTGGATGTGCCAACAAAAACGGCAATATCTCATGAAACTATTTCAATTGTTCCATTCGATATAAATTTTTTCTAAACTTCAATCACGCGAAACAGTGTCACGGTACAATTCCAGTTTTTTTTTTGCCTTTGACAAATTAATCTCCCAAAATGTAAAAAAATAAATATACAATGAAAATTATCGATGTTAAATGTTTTACGAAATGATCAATAATAATTCAAACAAAAACAAAATGAATTAAACACTCAGACAAACATGGATAATTTAAAAACGAGATTAGAATTAACGTGAACGTTAAAACTCACTTTTGGTGTATCCAAAATCATCCTCCTGTTCCGGATCCTCTTCGATCTCCTGTTTGGATCTTTTCACGTTGCCGGCACTCTTTCTCGATATCTTGACAGAAGAAAGTAAGTCATAAAAAATGGTCATCTCTTACTAATCTCTCCACAGTCGGCTAAGCGTGCTCCAAACAAACTTTCACTACATCCGACCGCGACAAATCCCAAGATTTTGGCAAACTGAGCGTTACTGAGCGAAAGACTATTGATCCGCGAGCGAAATGTCGCAACGGGTCGCAGATACCTCATCGAAATTCAAAACTAATTAAGAAGAGCGCGCGTGTCCAAACAACTTTTTTTTCTGCCTTCGCGAATCTTCGGCTCGGTTTCGGCGCCAATTTCAACGCAGACTGTTTATATTCAGCCTATGAATAGAACCCTCACGTGTCTCTCATAAACGTGTTCTGGACTTTGTCCACCGACTGACGGTTGCATGTATGCGTCTATTTTCAACGTCGATAATAAACTAAATGCAAATCTGGGGTCATCGCGATTTGCAAACCGATTTTTTTAAAACAATTTTTCCCATTTTTGATTTTTTAAAATTGTTTTTTTTTTTTTTTGCAATTGAAAATTTGAATGATCTCATTTTTGGTCACTTTTGAACATATCGAGCACTGACAAAAAAGCGGTGCGCGCAATTGCAAGACGCCTTAAATTTAGATGTATCTGGCTAATCAATAGTACCTCAACGCCGGCCTTTGTGTACACATTTCCCTCGAGATGCCGAGTATCCTCTTCCTCTGAGCTCTCCTCCGACGAATACTTCTTCTTCTCAACTTTTTTCTTATCGTCTCGTTCCTCGCTCGCCTCCCGAATGATGCCTCCGGGAGATCCTCCAGGGGGCGAGGGTGCCTTCTTCCTTAAAGACTTCTTCATCGACGACCTAAAAAAAAAACCAAATAGTTATATTCCCAAATTCTAACCAAAATTTATACATTTTGTATTTAAATTTACAACTTTGAATCGAAGAAAAAAAGTTCCATGTCTGAATGTCTAATGTAATGTGTAATGTAATGCTTAATGTAGCGTGTAATGTAATGTGTAATGAAATGTGTAATGTAATGTATAATCTGGTAATAATCCGCAAAATGTTACAGATTATTAATTCGGTCTGATTTACTAAAACTTTATTGTAACAGATCCGAGTTAATTTTATTCCATTAATGTTAGTTCCAATTATACATCCATCTACAATTGTATACTTAGAACAAAAACAGAATTAAAAAAAAAACTGAAACATTCTCATTGTACAAATTGAGTCATAAGGATGTTTCAAAACATTTGCAAAATCTAATTCAATACTTTCATTAATAATCTTAATCTTAGATTTATTTCATAAACCTCAATTACTCAATTTTGAGATCAATTTTGAACAGATCTGACAAGTTCACACTTTTAACAAGGCAGTCCAGACATAAACCTTTTTTTTTTCAGGAAATAAAAATTTCCCTTACCTTCGAGCACTGGGTCCGGCGTCCGTAACTTTGATCGAGACCTTCCGCGACTGATCCTGTAAACGAAACCGAACAGTTAGCAAAATCGAAGAGCGGTCGGAAGTTGAATTAATTAACGGATTAATTGCTACGAACTTCGGACAGCTAAATTGAATCAGGACCAGTGTAGGCGGGGTTGTAAAAATGTTCTTTAGGGTAACTGGGACGTAATAGGGGAAGGGGGGAAGGGGGGGTGCAAATTAAAAGTACCTGTGCCGCGTCGGCCTCTGCGGGGAACGCACGTGTTTTCTGACGAAAGGAGGACGTGGGTGTTCCAGGCTGGACAGCGTTCTGAGGTACGCGGCCTCTGTCGCCACCACTTTGCATTCTGCTGCCGCCTCCTCCACCACCATCGTCGCCTCGCATCTGATTCTCATTATCAGGACTCTGTACCCGACAACAGAAAAAAAAATCCTCGCATGGAAAAAACTCGTTTTGATTGCGAAAAGTGTTGGTTTTTGCATTGATTGCCAAGTTTTTGTGCGCGAAAGAACAAAAATTTTGTCGTTTCTTCCGTCGTATATAGGTTTCTAGTGTTATTATTCCGATCGAGGACGCGGCTTTGAAATATGCGCGCTGTTTAAAAGCCAATTTTGCTTTGCTTCTTTTTATTTAACCTTTCGCTCTGAGGCTTGAGGGATGATTAATTGTGACACGATTCTTTTGATAACGCTGTTTTAATTACTGTTATTAGTCATTCATTATATCTACGAGGGAAAATGCAATCGATGCTGTGTACCGGTGGCGGTGGGGTTGAGAATGTCTTGTTTGCGATGGAACAAATGTGTTTCGAATAAACGTGCGTTTTATTCCAGCGCAACTGGGTCAGAGTCGAGCTGACGTCTTTCATTTATTTTTGTTGATGGGCAAATTAATAAAGATGTTGCTTGATGGTTTTCTTTTTGCCCCATCTCAAATCAACACATTTTTTTTTTTTTTTTTCGACGGGGGGAATTTTGATTTGAGAGGTCAAAGTTCGCGGAGGATGAATCTCTTTATTAAAAAAGGTTGACAACTTGTTTTGTTCCTTATGAAAAAAAGTAAAGAAAAAGATTGACGATTTTGTGAACTTTTGAATAACGTTTCATGAAAATTCATAAAGACAGTGGATGCAAAAAAAAAAAAAAAAGAAGTGTCTGACAAAAAACGTGGAGGCATTTCTTTTCTCCTTGCATTAAAAAATGCCTCCGTAATTCGCGCCGAGGTAACGTTTTAAATTCCGTGCTTCGTTAGCGGCGATTACACCGAGGTGTATAAATTTTATTTCCAAAGATGCAGCGTTTAAAATGAAAAACAAAACACAACGTAATACCCTCGGGATCTACGAAACGAGAGCTTCAAATTTGTAATCAACCAGCACTCACAACGTTTTATTAATTTACATGAAAAATACTCAAGCTTACAAACTGGCGATTATTCGATCAAAGAACAAAAGAAAAATTGAAAAGAAAAACGTATTCACTCAAGTAGAATCACTGAAAAAAAAAATGGAACAAATCACTGGAACAAAAAAGAAGCACGGAGAAAAAAATCGCTCCTCTTTTGTAGCATTCGGAGCCTCGATCGTCAGATTTGAATGCACAGATGGATCTCGAGAAAAGCCTCTCTTTCATTTACATTGGATCCGGCATGAACGGCCAATTAATCAAAATGAAAATCCACGCCGGTACAAAGCACGAGTGGATCCCTTTGTGAGTCACGGTCGTCTCCAAGTCGCAGAACTTTCGGGCCATCTGAGCTCCGCGAATCATCCTCGATCGCGTGGCGCAATTACAAAAGCGCAAACAACAAAAGCTCGCCCGCACTCTCTTCCTCGTGTAAGCACCAACGAGGAACAACGACGAAAAAAAAAAAAGGAATTGAAAAAGCGCGGCTAAGATTGTGTGGAATGAAAGTGGACCAGAAAACGTACGAAACTGACGCGTTTACGAGCGAACAGTCGACGCATCGTGGATAAACGAAGACTAACCCGGGTGACACGAATAACAAACGCTAAAGGGTCGTACGTACACACGTGCTTTCGCGCACATGTGTGCACCTGTACGTGAGACTGTGTGGGTGGAGGTGTGCAAGAGGTGTCTGCTCGTTCGTACAACTCGGAGGCAGCGCTGAGCACTGGAAGGGAGGCGACGCGTTCATAGAGAATCCGACGGATGGACCGCCAGTTGCATTAACGCCGCCGCCCCTGCCCATTCTTTATTTCCTCTTCGTCTCCCCTCCACAATTCTTAACCCTTAACTCGCCATATCTCAAAATATCTCGAAAGACACCTGGATCTGACAGACCCACAATGTCTTTTTAAGTCTAGTCAGCAATTTGTTTGCTTCAAATTACAATTTGTTATGAACATCAACTTGTTTTTATACTTTCAATTTACGAAGTTTGAACAAAATCAATTGCAACAGTTCCTGATGCAGTTTCAGATTATGTGAATAAATAAAAATTGGCAATCTTGTATAAGTGAGTTTCTTAAAAAATCATCAGATTGACACAGGGCTGACAAATAGACGACCTTTTCACGTGCTCCCAATTGATACTCCAAATTTAATTAGCTTAACAAAATTTGCCACTCGGAGATGTACAAACAACTGATTAATTCGGATTCCAAAGTTTGTACCCGTCTCTCGGTTACTTAGCATTCGAAAAATTATTTATACAGCGCTTCGTCGAAATGCTGTGATGTTAATGTACAATTTACTTTGCGCCTCACAAAGGGCTTTTCCCTGTCGTTAATTATAATATTAAAGTACATTGGAAGACGCGTCAAAATGTTTTTAAACAATTGTTGCGGTTAGCGGATTAATGTTGAACTTTGAGCGATTTTTTTAAGAGATAAAATTGATGTTCGTTGAAAATGTTGTTTGAGATTTATGGTTGAGATTTTGTTTGAAATTGAATAAATCGCGGAGTCGTAATAGCGGATTTCTGAATAGAATGCAAACCAATGAGATGTACGTTGGCTTTTACATATAAAATTCAGCACAAAATCCTATACAAAACCAGCCGGGCGAATTATTAAGGGCTTGAGCACATGTGACTTCCAACATACCATGGCAGTAATTGAAAAAAAAAAAAAAAAGATCGTCGGTATGGAAGTATAAAAAATTTGAACGCAGAAGAAAAATTAAAATTAATATGTTTACGAGTCGTTGAAAATGTTATTCGTACAATCATATTTTTTGTCGTTCTTTTGTTTGTTTATTTGGTTCTTTTCTCAGATGAATTTTAAATTATACTTTTTCAAATGGAGAAACGTGGATCCAATTATTTTATCTGGCGTGGTTCTTTGTTGTTCGTTACAACAAATTTAAAATGTTTCCATACAACAAACTGGCTCATTAAAAAACAGGACTTTCTAACCAGCAAAATTTCAACGAACAAATAAACATACGGCAAATGTTACCGTGACAACTCTCTGCGAATTTTCATTGTCAGGCTGTCCTGTCGATGGTTCTTGGTCGGCTTGTAAACGCGCAAGCGGCTTTAATTCGTTTCGATAATTGAAAAAGACTTACGGCCGATCGGAATGGCCTATTTTAGCATAACAAAGAGCCGCACGACTGATTATCACGTTTTCTTTCAATGGGGGATCGTTTTTCATGTCGAATGATATACCACCGTTCTTTATTATTTCTGCGTTGTGGGCTGATGTATGGATTATTGGAGATTGAAAGTTAAAGTTGATTTATCTGATGGTAACACGCTCTATTGATGCATCATTTTTCAATATCAACAATTATCAAAAGTTATTTATTTGTTCGACAGAAGCGCACCAACTTTAGATTAATTTTGTGCAATTCTGACAAACAAATATATATTTTCATTTCGAAACTGATGCAAACAACGCTCTCATGAGTTTGCATTAATTTCTGAGATTTGTGTTTGCATAATAACTAGTTTGATCTGATTTACATGATTCAAAAGTACGTCAGCTCGCAAGAGTCACGACACTTTTTTGTGAACAAAAAATGTAGCAAAAATGATTTACGTGAATATAGAAGTCAAGTTAAAAGTATATAACATTCCGAGCTCGTGTTTGAACATTGACAAAAACAACTGCCTGAAATAAAAATGAATAAAGAAATCAACTTGATTTCTAATAAATCATCAAGTAAAGGTGTATCGCGTTTCTTTTCCTACGTAACAAATTAAGTGCATAATGAATATATAACACGTCATTATATGGACCATAGTGTTTAACCAGACATCAAACACTCCCTTCACCGACACAAAATAAGGCAACTGGAGAAGTAAACTTGTCTCCGCATAATTTTTCAAGTCCCGAAATGTCACGCTATTAGCATTTGATTAGAAACATTCTACCAAACTGGTTCCACTTATTAGCATATTATTTTTTTTAATTCTACTATTATATGATTCATTTGAATAAAAATTAAATCTTTATCCTTTGAAACTCAAAATGGATCAATTTCATTTCAACCCATGAAAATAACGTTAAAACTACAGAGAGATTAATTTACATCAATCAAAAAAAAATTAATTAAAAGAAATACTGTTATTAATCTGGAATTTAATAACATTTTGAGATTGAATTTTCCTTAAAATTTCAGTTGGAAAATTTGGTCGATAGGAGAGCACGTTTGAATGTTTGCTTCCAAATCGAACGTGGATGAACGAAAAGCAGACCAACGGGCAAATATTTATTATTTGCCCGCGTGATAACGAAACTTACCAAATGCACCAAGGACTGCACGAGGAGGCACACAGGGCTGCCAGCAGCCTGGATCGCTTCGACTGCTCGTTCATGTGTACTGTTTCGCAAATCTATGCCATCCACTTCGATTATTCTGTCTCCAGTCTAAAAGTAGAACAAAAAATATATCCAGTAAGTACTGCCAAAACCGTGCTCCATCCGAGTCCCTGTTTTTTATAAGTATTATATTTTTACTTTTAATCGGTTTATCCGCAACACAATGACGGTAAAGAGACAGCGTTTATTAGTTCCCGCAAGCACACGCGTCCGCGACGAAAATGTGTGTTCATCAGGTTGAATAACTGGACGCGAACCGAGGGAAACCATTTATCCACAATTGGGCAATCAAAGACCGTTGTTAAGAGACAATGCGTTTTAAGTTCGGAGGAAAACGTGATCGCACTGAATGCTTTGCGGCTCGTTAACCTTCCGACTTGTTTGTTTAATTGCCCACATTAACATGTGAAGGCATGAATTAATTTTGAAAATGTTGTCAAAACTGTTTCCTGCGAGTTATTACTGTATCAGTGCGATCAATTGCACTGAAATGACGCTTTGAGGTATTCAGAGCTTGGGATATAGTTGATTGGAAAAATTATTATTCAATAATTATATGAATGAATGTCAATTAGTTTCAGGTTTCTGTCGACTGCAAATTGCGCAATACGAAAGTTTATTTTTTAGAAATTTGCTTTAAACAAATTTTAAAGTTGACATTATTTTGCATGATTTTAAGCAAGATGGAAAATGGACGAGAGAAACATCAAAGTGAGTGTTTGGAACGTTCAGATGCGACTGGAAAGTTTGCTTTTCAAGTTAATGGTCCTTTTTTTTATAAATGTAGAATTATATTACAACTTAAAACGACGGTAATAAAAAATAAGTGCGAAGTGTTAGAGAGCAATGAATTGTCAGAAATATACGCACGACTCGTATGATGTTACAACCGCGACTTTGAACTGGCAAATAAAAATCGAACAAAAAAGTATAGTCAGACGTGTTTTCAACTGGACTTAAAGTTTAGTTTTTTTTCCTCCTCACTATTAAATGAAATGAACAATTTTCCTCAAGATGTTAATTTTATTGCGCGAAGAGGGATAAACGGAAATTGGAGTTTCGTGAGACGCGTTATTAAAAAAAATTTACATGATATATTACAAAACTTGTATGATTTATTGCACGTTCCTCAAAAGCATCGTCAAAATATGACGATAAAAAAAAGGAACAATATATTAAATTAACTTTTATATTAAGCTCCTTTTTTGCACTTTATTATTTTCAGAGCTTTTTTTTTATCGCCGTAAGAATTAATGTAGTTTGGTAACAAAAATGTCAAGTTACCTTTAATTCGCCTGTCCTCCCTGCTGGACTGTTTGGCAGTACATTTTTGATAAATATACCGGATACATTTTGTGATTTACTGTCATGAGGATCTGGTAAATCGATCTGAAAAAAAAAAAGATTTCGAACACATTACAACCTATTTCTTAAAAAAAAGTAACACTTGTTTTATAAATTGGAAATTCATTACATCTTGTATAGCAGAAAAACAATTACTTTCACCTGTTACGATTTTTTCTTTCCAACAGTATGAAAAAAAAAACATCTAAAATTAGACAAAAGAATCCACTTTGAGGATAATTTCTTTTGACAAATGGATGGTCAAGAAATGGTTTTCCACTGGATCAGACTTCCCAAGCTACTTTTCGAACGAGTTTCACTTTCTTTCACAAAATTTTCTATTTGTTCAATTCCAGTGAAACCGAAAGTTTTCTCACACATCGTTATAAATCCAATCCTCCAAACTATTATTTCATATCAGTTCTTTTTATTTTCTTTCTTTTTCTACCTCTATAAAAATAATTAAAAACAACTCTCACACTACAACTGATTGGAACTCGCCATTTGATAATAAAGAAGACTTCAAAGTTTAGCACAACTTGCGTAACAGCCACTGGCGTAAACAATCATGTAACGAATTTCCAATTTACCAACCCTTTTAACGTTACTTTTTGTTTCAAATAAACAAAACTTTGTCTCATTTTGTAACCCAGTACAAAAAGAAACATTTATTTTTGATTCACACCAGTGCTGCATATATAAATGATTTATATACACTGCATATCTGATATATGGACAAAGTTATATAAAATATATTCAAATTATAACAACTGATTCTTACTTTTCCTCCAACGATGCTAAGGCCAAGACTGGTTCGAGGTTCCCTATGGATCTCCACTCTCCGTTCCGGACCCCAGTGTTTGGCCCAGACGAGGTTGCCATCTTTGTCCCTATGTGTGACCGTCATGTCTTCTTTTCCTGGTACCACGAATATCACCGGGAACTTATTTTCCGAGACAGTTATTTCTGGTACGGTTGACACTGACGCAACACACTCGGCACTGACTTGGTTCCTGACACACTGAGTACTTTTGTTCTCCTGACAAGTCTGAACTTGCGCTTCTTTTCTCGGGCTTCCGGAGGACAGTTCCTCCAACAGCGACTTCTCACACTGAACGGCTTTGCACTCCTGCTCTGTCTGAACCTCGACCTCCTTCTTCGGGCTGCCAAAACGATAAGGTTCATCTGAGAAGCCCACCGATTTTTTCACATTCTTCGATGGTGTCTCATCGGGCAGATCTTTCACCGAGTACTGGGTACCCTTGTGTTCCCCCTGGGTCTGGGTCTCTACCTCCCTTCGGGGACTGTCGAAGACCTCGCCCTGGACACCTCGTTCTGCGAAGCTACCCCTGGTTTTCTGCGACTCCTCCGATTGGGATTTCCCTGAACTGTCCTCGGTTGAGTCAAGGACACCGGAACTCCTCTTCGAAGGGGTGCTTTTATGGTGGCGTTTATCTTCCTTGCCCGGAGGGACTTTGCTCACGTAATGGTAATGGTGGTGATGGTGATGGTAGTGTCGATCAATGTGAGATAACTGCTTCTCTTTGTCGTTTTCCGGATGCCTCTGTCTCGAAACGAGGAACGCACAAGTGTCTCTGCTTCTCGCGTCCTGTGTTTTATCCCCGGGCACTATTTTATTTGCACTTTGTGTCCTTCTTAGGTGTCTGTACTGTCTCAACGACGACGAATCCTCTAAACTGCAAGCGTACGGCAAAAAAGAACAATTTTTATTAGTTTTCATTTTCTTTTAATTGTTTTAATACTGTTTTTTAATACTGTTCTATGAGTGTTAGCTAATTAAACAATCCCGCGATAAAAGCTCGGTGTAATTGTAGAAAGCTATTTCGTACTTGGTTCAACGACTGGAGTGAGAAAAAAAAGAGGAAATTAACTTGGAAGGTCTATATTTTATGGATCTGTTGAAGCCCTGCAATTGGAATTTTCTCCTTTGGGAGGACATTAAAGGTTTTAGACAAATGGATCAACTCGGATGGGTTTGTTCAAGATCGGACCTAGCAGTGTCATTTTGAAAAGGCATTTGACCAAGTTTTATGTACCGTCTAGTAGATCAGTTGCAAGGCCATAAAAATTGAAATTATATTGGAACTGATATCTGGATGGAACAAATTGTATTGCGTATCCGTTTCAAAACAAAATTCTTGTTTCCTTCACCGAGAGCTAACAGTTTCTGAAGCACTCGAAGGGTTAATAGGTTGGTGGTTTAATTCGATAGTTAAACACATTTTATTGTTAGCGAAGCGTCGGATCCAGTAATCTGAGGGTACCGCAACCTTTGGCGATAATGGGTTCAACTAATTGAGATATAACAAAGCCAAGGTAAATCGTAAAGAACCCACCCTTTGCGATAAGTTAGTGCAGCAAACTGCAAATCAACTTGAAAGTTTTTTTTTAATCGAGATTAGACAAAAAAAAGCTAATTAAACGTCCAGATTGGCTCGATCGCTGAAACATCTGAATTTGAAAGCCTTTCAACAAGAAAAGTTATTAAACCTCTCTCTCTCAACTAAACGAGTACGATCGATACTCCTCTTGTACATCTGTACATTTCCAATTTTTTGTCCCTCCTCTCTTTCTTTCTTTCTCTCTCACACACACTTTTATCCAGGCAATTTTTAACTACGGAAGTTTGTGTTTCAAACAAAATGGTCGAAGAACTCTGAAAAAATTTCTACGCTCTGTCGAGTTTGTTGCACTGTCCAATAACTTAATCAGTGATCAACAAAGTTGACTTTTTATTGCAAAGTATTGATCAACCGAGGGTGGTTTCTCATAAATTTAGAACATTCCCGATGGTTATTCGTTGCCATTATTCGTTACCAGTTTTGATAGATATCTAAATACTTGTTTTTGAGAGTCAATTACATTTTGAAGTGCCCTTGCCCCTGGCATGGAAATTATTGAAATTTCAATGCAAAACAAATCAGCAAATATTTCAAGCTCGCGTCAGAGTATTAAGTCCGGTGGACTGAATCGAATCAAGTATAATGAAGCCACGGTTCTCTGCTATCGATCCATCGATGATATATACAATATACGATAGCGCCTAATAGGCTCTGTGGTTTGGTACTTAAAGCAAAGACTAGGTAAAGGGGCAGAAGTTCCGATTCCTTAAAAGGCTTTGAGAACGACCAAACCGGTGACTTGAACTGCTCCGAGATATGCAAGTTAAGCAATTTCGTAACGATTTAGTCGCGAAATTTAGTCATACTCTGCCATTCAAGTGCCATTGATCATTGAAGTGGGGAAAAAAGCACGGCTTTTATAAAACATTGACTTTGATTAAAAAATGAAACTTCTAAAGAAATATTTTACGAAAAATAAAAAAAGAGAAGAATTTGTTTTTATAATGGAACTTGATGAAATATAATATCAAACTGATGACTACACTCGACGTTAATCATTGTTGTAAAATTAATTACCCCGTACTTGACACGGAACGATTTTTCAAAATTCGATCCCCCGGCGGTTTTTCACACTCATTAAGTTGTTAACGTGAGATTAATCATCGTTCCACGGCAAGATGTTATAAGTCGTTACGAAATTGGTGCTGCGCAGTATATATTATGGCTTAATCGACACGACCCAGTCGCGCTCTTTGTTCGTCGGAGCGCATTCAAAAAGAAACGGCTCCAACTTAATTTGCTTATTAACTCGTGTGGTGTCAATGCCGCGCATACCTCCCGCCGTTTCGAGTGAACGGATTTAATGAGCGGTAGCGAACCACCGGCCATTGTCATTTACAAACCGGTCCAATTTGATTCTTTTTGTTTTCTAATTTGTTATAAACTTTTTTTTCTTTTGCTTCACAAATTGTTTGATTTTTTTTTTTTACAGACATGTTCGGTTTACACATGACGAAAGTACTTACTTTTAAAAAACCAACGATTACGGAAACCTCATTTTCGCGAATTGAAAACTTTTGTACGAATAACAACAAAAAAAAAGATAACGCTTTTCGGTAAAGGCGACGTTACACTGAGAAGCCAAGGTATTCCACTGTCGTCTTCGAATCATACGTCACTGCAAACTGGCTTACTCTGATCTAATAAACAAGGCTCGCACACAAGTCGCCGACAAACTAACGTACAAGTGTGTGTACGTGTGTGTGCAAACAATCGCGTACGTGCTCTCACACAAGAATGTGAAACTAAAAAAAAAAAATACACAAAAATTATATGCCGGCTAAGAGAGTTCAAGTGATATAATTATGATGACAAGTCGCGGTAATTGCGCTACGATTGTTGGCGCGAAACTTGCTCGCGCTGTTACTCTCTGCTTTTTGCTTCACTCGTGCAAATTCAGCCTTATGCAACGAGACATTGTTGTGTACAAAAATGTACAAGTTACTATTTAATATTAAATTCATACACACGGCGAAAAATAATGTTGAAAAAAAAAGAAAAGTTTTCGTAGTCACCTTTTTAAACATTTTAAAATACGTTGATTACAACTTTAAAATAGAATTTTAAAGTTATAATGAAAAAAAAAATTGTTTTTTAGTATAAACTTATTGTTAGAGAAGAACCGATCTTTTTTTAAAACTCTTCTCTGTTAATCGATATTTTGTTTACACAAATTAAACTAGTTGATGGTAAAAGCAGGGAAAAAATATTGTTTACAGTGGAAGCATACCCTGAATGCAATGAGATTTTCTATTTGACCTACATTTCTGCAAGAATTAAATATCGCTTAGGGTTTCTAAGGTTTTACGTTTGTAATCCAACCTAAATCCGCGAGAATTAACGCAATGAATATTGTGCGTGCACAATCAGCGTTATTTTCTGAAACTATTCGATTGATTCGATGAAACCTATATTTTATTTCTGATAATGCGATTGAATAAAATAACTATAACCATTTGGAGCGCAAAATTGCTCGCGATCTCGTGCCATTCATTCGGTGTCATAATATTATTATAAAAACTACTTGTTACGTATTTACGCCAAGCGAATCCGAAGAGCTTTCAAATCTTGTCTATGTTTTTCTTTTATTCGCATGACCTACAAATTTTTCATCTAAGTGCAAAATAAAAACTGCGCTGTAGAAAAGATAAAGGTTGAAAAAATATATATTTGAACTTTTAATGCAAACCTCTTGCTGCTTAAATTTGAATTTCAAATTTCAAATAAATGTCAAATAAATGCAATCAAGTGTGTTGCAAAAATTACGTTTCAGTCTAATAATAAGATGCACTTTAAATTTAATTTCTTTTTTAGTTTTCAGGGAATTTTGCAACGTATTTGTTTCATCGAGTAAAATTAAAGTGTTATCGAAGCGCACACAGTCTTCGATTTATACCAACTATATTTATTCATCACAAAAAGTGTGTCTACACGCTTTGCGAACTGAGCTAATGAAATGAACGATCGTAAATAGATCAGTCCGGTTATAAAATTTGTTCGACGGTTTACATTTGTGGAAGAATTTTCCACATATTTTTCAAACTCCAAATGAGGCACACTGATTGATCATCAATCATTTCTCGATTCAACTTGTGAAAATAAAAGTTTGGGATGGTAAGAAAAAGGCTTACGTAATTCAGGAAAGTAAATGCATTATGCAAAGTACGCATAAGTGATGATCAAATGGTTGTGCCAATAATTTAACGATTGAAATGGTTCTGGTAAACTCAATGTCTTTCATATCTTTAAATATGTACATTGTAAAACAAATAAAAACAATTCAAAATTGAATGAAATTACTTTCAAAATCCGTTTGAGATTGAAATAAAAAGCTATATGTTTTCTTACCAGTTTTAGAATGACGTGGAACTTTGTCATAGTATGAATATCAAAACTCAAATACTCCTTTGTAAACAAAAATTTAATTTGAAACAAGGATATAACCTTTGAAATATGTTCTTTTAAAATATGATAGGTTTTGTTATAATATGAATATATATTGAGTTTAAAAAGTGATAGTAAAATGATATGGTTGAAACATTAAAAAAAAACAACCAAGTTGCATTTTTTCCCCGACTTTCACGTTGATGGAAAATAATAATTTTTTTAATACTATATATCTCTATTTAGGTTTATGCTTCAATAAAAACACGATTGGTTTTCGAGATATCAGTTTTTGATTTTCTCTTTATCTTCAAATTGAAAGTCCTTTTAATTTTGTTGTAACTCTGTTATACATTTCTAAACGAATGCAACGGAGAGCTCTCAAACTATCTCGACTATTTTTAGCTGCTTGAAAACAATTTATCAAATCTTTATAAGCTACTTCATCATTATTTACCCTTGTTTTATAGCGCCGCCGACTCTGTTCCGTCAGACTAAAAATATCGCACACAAAATAACAGTGACAAATTTATAGACGAGTATATTCGAACAAAAGATTTAGAGACTCAGATCTGAACCTATCGCAACACTCTAACCTAAGACAAACATTCCATCAATCTCAAAAGCCCAACTTCGACCTCATTTTTTTTTCCACATTTATAATTCGACCAAAACCAAACCTCAACTCACCTCTTCCTTTTCCTTCTGTATGGTTTCTCAGTCTCGCTGATTTCTGAACCGCTGGTCGGAGGGATGTTCAAGTCCCCAATGGAAAATTGAGCCCGAGAGACCTGCGGCAATGAAGTGAGAGATGACGACGTGGACTTGTCACTAGTGTCCACCTTTGTATCCGACTGTTCAACCGAGAACTCAGAAACTCGCTCATCCGCCAAGTCATAATCATGTTTCGTGATCAGCCTCGTCGTATCGCTGCTCACTCGACTCAACTTCCTCTTCCTCGGCTGACTCAAAGGGCTCTCCAGCAGTTCCTCCTGCATCTCTCTCAGCCCCGACGGCGACACCTGCGACAAATCCATCAGGATCTCCGGCTTGATGTTCTTCTCCGAGATCTTCTCCTCGGTCGCCATCGGCACCAGTTTGCTCTCAGAGATGGACTTCAACAAGACCGGAAGTTGTAACTTGGTCGGTGTCCCTGCTTTCGCTTTCGCCTCTTCCTCCTTTCTGCTTTTCTCCTCAACCAGTTGTTCGGCAGTGACTATCCTTGCCCTCACCAGCTGAGCCTTTTCGACGCCCTTGCAAACCTCGTCCTGCTCCAGGATGATCTCCTGCTCGACTTCCTGTATCCTCACCGTTTTCTTCTTCTCCTCGCGGAGGTCCAACGTGAGGACATCTCGGTCCGGCGTGACCGGTTCAGGGACACTCGTTTGTTCATCCCCTTCGTCGTAAGGTACCTTCAGAGGCGACCCGTAAGACTGCACGAACGTCGCCGAGTCGTCGTCGTCGTCCGTACTTGCTGGCTGACCTGAAAGCATCTCTCTGATGTCTTCTGTCTCTATCGTTACCTCGTCTGAGTGGTCGCTTATAAGGGCTCGTTTTTCTTTGTCTAACGGTGTCAGTTTAATCAGCGACGGGATCGTCTCGTAGGAATCCTCCGAGTCCTTTTCCCTCGACTTCTTCACCCTCATGATGGTCTCCTCGAAACCAAAAACCACATTGTCTTGAGAAGTTACTGCTGTCGGGTCCACGTCGTCGGGTTTCAATTTCTTCTTCGCCCGCTTGATGTCCTCCTTCCTCGACTTTTCGTCGTCGCGAGAAGTGGACTCGCGGGACCGCTTTCCTGTTACCGGAGTCACGGGCCGGGGCGAACTACTGTCCTCGTAATTCATCAGTGGTGACATTGGAATCAAACCTACAAAGACAAATGTGAACCTTGGAAAATAATTTTCTTTTTTTTTTTTTTTTTTTTGAGATCGGTTGCAAGTTCTGAGAGTGAATTTGCAATAATAATTGACAAGAAAACGGTGGGTAACGAGTTTCCAAAAGTTTTGAATATTTCAATTTAACGAGTTTGAAAATCAGAGTGCCCGAAGTTAACTTGTGAAACTAAAAGTTGGTGGTTTAAAGCTTCTTAGGAATTCCATTCCGGAGGGATTTCGTTGGTTTTATGTATTATAATCAATTTGAAAGTTTCAAGTTGTAAATGTTCGTCTGAATCCTTTTTAGTGGAGTCTATTTAATGTGGGCGATGATCGGCGAACATTATCGAAACTACGATTATGGTTCAGAGAGGGGAATTGGGTAAACGATAGGAGATGTAACATTGGCACAATTTTATATCCGTTACAATTGTACATTTGTTTTGTAAATTTGTTTTTTCACGGCTATTGAGTTTTTGTTTCAAGTAAAATTTAGATCAAGAAAGTGAAAAAAAAAAGATACACGATGACAAAATTGGTATTGCTGGAAGGAAAATTTAGAAAAAACTTTATATACTCCGCGGGAACTTGTAAAGATGTATATAAAATTGCTGATGAAAACATATGTTAGAAAGTTAAGTGACTTGTTGATATCAATTTCTAAATAATATGTCGAATAAAAGAGAAAACATTTCAAGTTCATCTCGCGGATATGAAAATCGTTTTATTAACAATGGTTCATTCGATTTTTTAAGTTTTTCTTTTCGGTTTGATTAATTCAAATGTTTTTTATTTTTTTATTTTTTATCATGCAAAAGATTGTTTTGAGGATAAAAATTGTTGAAAAAAAGTGTCAAAGTAAAATAAAAGTTTAAGGGAACTCTAAAATAAAAGTAAAATAAAATTGTCTAAAAATGAGAATTCCCTTAAAAAGTGATAACATGCTTCAATTAATTTCAGTTTGATGTCTAGATTTTCTACGACACACAGCCTAACATCGTAGAAACCATATGCTGCATACCAGATCTTGAAGAAAGAATATCTTCAAGCTCAGCTGCACGTTCGAGGGCATCACTTTCGCTAGGAAAGCTTCGACTCCGTCTAATCATACAGATCGGCGTTAACCTCTGCGAATCAAGAAACATACATTATTGATAAAACCTTTCGGCGTTCAAGTCCGCACAAGACATGAATTTGCAAACGTGCTTTGAAACTAACCATTCTGAACCCTTAAATTATATATGACAATACATATGACATTCAAACTGTTCTTTTTTCCAATTCTTCTCGATAAAAAAGAAACAGAAAAGATAAAAATAAAAAAACACCAACTCAGAAAATATTTTGCAGTTGCAAAATTGTTCGAATGCAATAACGTAACACAAAACGTTTTTAAGTAAAACACAAAGTGCTTCAGAGAATTTATCATTACGAAAAGTTAACATTCAGTCGATGGACAATAAAATATATTTTTTTTTACGAGAAACAAGATTTTTGGGGGCGAAGGGGGGGGGGGCAAAGGAGGTAATTTTCATTAAAAGCAGACGGATATATATAAAATGAATATTGCCACTTGGTTATACCTTAACTAATCTAAGCTGAAGTGGGCTCCCTCGTCCGAAGGTCTCTCAAGTTATATTTTTTTCACTTGCCGTCCTTCCGGTGCAAGCCACTTTGATCGGCCATCATTCAATTATTTTTCGCACGTCCAATCAATGTTTTACACGCTCGCACAATTTTTTTATTTTTTTTTTTTCACAGCTGTGCGTCAACTCTTCAAAACCTGACAAAGTTTTTGTTCGTACTTTGTTGTTTTTCTTTTTCGCACAAAATCGTTTGACTAGAACTCGATATGATTTTTTTTTGTTCACGTCACGAGAAGAGTGCAATTGTTTAAAAAAAAAAGTAACAAAATGTATCATAGCATTTATGCAAAAAAAATATGGCAATTGAATTTAAATCAAGCGAACTTATTTATCCATCGTTTAATATTCAAAAAATGGGTCAAAACCAAATACTGTAACTAGCAATCATTTTATGCAAGCGCACCGATATGCCCGAGATCCGACTTATTTTTTTTCTAATTCGAATCCCGTACAAACAACGCCTGCTCATTCCAAAGTCCTTTTAGTCTGATTCTTGCAAAGTTGGATGGGAAATGTAAACTCGAGCGCACGAAAATGCTCGTATCCAATTCCATTAATCCTACTTTTTATACTTACCGCATCTCGAGCATAAAATGAAATCGAATCTGGTCGATCGTCGTTATACAAAATTTGTTCTTTTTTTTGCAAGATTTAAAAAAAATGCTCACCACGGCAAAAAATAATGTTTCAGATAAAAAAAAAACAAAAACCGTTTTGTAATCACTTTTTGAGTATTTGAAAAAGTGACTCCAAAATTTGTTTTTCTTTTTCTGAACAATTTTTGTTGCAGTGAACGAAAGTATAAACTCGATTACAAACATGAACGTCGGAATCATTTACGTTGGTATAATTATGTGACACGCCAGAAAATTGAAAATGAAGTCAGCAGAGAGAAAATAATAAGGGAATGTAGTAGAGAGAGTTAAAAAAAACATATCTAAAAGCAAAGAAGAGTTGAGGATACATATCAAACAACAAGTAGTTCCAGTTCCATTTTAATACGCATAGACGTATATGTATATTGATATAATAAATGTATAACATGGTTAAAATTCTGCCGTAACACCAGGTGTGTATATGGTATACGTACACATATCCGCGCACAGATTCGTCAAAGCGAGATCGTCTGGTGCTTAACATAGATTTATGCTCGTATATATGTACCCGATATAATTATACGATATTGTAATTCAATTGAATAACTAGTCTGCACTTTTGGCGCTCTCGCGTCGGAGCGAATTCGTATCATATATGGCAGGTACGAACGGAGATTTAAAATTCCAGTTGCACATCAAAATCCATTTTAATATAAAAAAAGAGCGTGAGCGAATTGGAATCGAAAAGAGGTTGTCAATTCATTTCGAGTGCAAACATTTCAGTCGAATTTGCAGACTAGTTCGTTCAACGGAAATATCAAATCCACACGGACATAAAAGTAGACAAACGGACTTTCGTTCTCCCACACATACGCGCAAATATTGCGTTATTGGTCGAGTAAATTGTAGTAACCGATTGATTATCCTTCCGCGACCCATTTGGCGTTTACAAGCTGTTCTGAAAAGCAAGAATGTTCTGTGTTAGGACTATGCACGTGCACGGGACATTTTTGACATCTTCGATCTTCGACACTTGATTTTTTTTCTACCCAGCACTTTGAGCGAGGGAAGGAGCGGGCAGCGGGAAACTTTTACCTCGAGACATTCAACCTTTGAATTCAGCCGAAAGTAAAAACTTTTAAAAATTTTTTATTATTATTTTTTTTTTTTTTGCGCACCGTGAGGTTTTTAGTTTGATTTCGTGATCTGTGTCTAGTTGAAATTTCGTCGGTGACGCTAGGCCTGTGACTAAGTCTACGGTTGTCAGTAACAAGAGAGAGACAGTTATTTTAACCCTTTTTTGTACTAGCAAGATATGTATATTGATTTAACTGAGTTGGAAAATACGAGTTAAAAATATAACTTTGAAGGGCCAAACGATTATTTTTACGGTGGTTTGTTTATCGAACATTGATGGACAATGTGTAGTAATATAACAAGTGAAACATAGAAAGTGAGTGCAAATTAAAGTTAATTGGACCGAATTGCATTACTTATATTTCAATTTTTTTTGTACTTTCAGTGTTCATCCATATTGCACATTTTTTATCATTAGTTTTTTTTTTTACTTTTGCAACATTTGGTGGTGAATAGTATTGAAAAATTATGAAAGGGTTAAAAAACTATACTTCTGAATTTAAAATTAATAGTATACATTATCACAATATGAAGAATCTTTAAAAGCAAACTTTGAGAAATACATCTGCAATTTACGTTACGTTCTAAGATGTAAAATTATGCAATGGCAAAATACTTCATATTATGTTCGTCTTCGCAGTATAACTAAAGCAGTCGCTTTTGTATAGAATTGTACGACCTATCTTTTGAAAAATAGAAAATTATTTAGATTCAGATATAGAAAAGCCAGTGGAGATAAGGCGTTCAATTTATAAAATCTACTGCAAGCATTCTAAAATAGGTAATATTTATAATAAAAGTTGGTCCCTTTCACGAGAAGATCGTCCTAGTGAAAAAAATATACTTAAATTACCCTGAAAAATTTAACGCTAAATTTATTTTTCCTGTAAAAAACGACGACAACTATACTATCATTTTACAACTTTAAAATTCCAATTTTAAATTAGAAAACTTATGAAATTATTAAATTTATTAAAAAATATTTGTATGGTGAAGCTACTGATACCTTTGTGTAAGTGTTAAATTTTTGAAGCTGTGTTATGGTCTTGGTTTTAGTGTTAAACAAAGTTATATAATCCTCGGTTGAAGTTTCATAGAAAATTATGTGTACAGGTCACGTATGAATCTGCAGTAAATTTGCAACGGGGAAATTTCATAACCTTCAACACTCGTTGAACAAACATTCTTATACAATAAACAAGTTTCGGGAAAAATAAAAACCGTTCTTATCGAATACTCAGAAAGCTTGAAAAGTTATTTAATAATCTCACTCAATTTCGTATCGATAATTCACAAAAGTCGAACCGTCGAGTTGAAATATTTTTAGTGTACTAATAAAATAAAATTTTTCATTCACCATGACGAATATAGGAATAATAAACAAAATGAATGAAAAAGTTGATCAATATTTGAAGTATCAGAACAAGGTGTGACTCAATATTCAAATATTAAAAATGTTATCCAAAATGATTGAACATTATCGATAGTACAAAAATAATCATTGTGGACTGAACGGTATTAAACGGACGAAATATAAGCATTTCTAACGAAAAATTTGTTAGGAAGATATTATTCTCGACTCTGTGCAGTGCATTTAATTAAAGACAGAGCTATGTTAATGTTTGATATTCTTGCTTCCTACTTAAATAAACTCATCGTCTTGTCGAGTAGTTTGCAACAAGAATTCAAACATTATAATAATACTAAACTAATATTAAAAACGTTCCGTTTCCAGATTGCTATGTATACCTAAGTTATATTACCAGGCGGTTTTGGACAATTTGCGTTTGAAATCAAACCTAGCGTATACAGCGGCATGTCGATATTACATTACACAAATGTGCGAACTTAATTCTGACCTCCTTGTCAAATTAACGAAGGTATTGAGATTATCAGCTCATCAATTACAATCCTAATACGAGAGCTCTCTATGACAAAACGTTGACAACGTAATTAGCTTTAATCTCAATCTCTTCGTTGGAGAATTTAATCGTTTCACAAAAAGGGAGCTTAAATTTTAATTTCAAATTACAATGCACTGCTCAAAATAATTTCCTATTAACGATTAATCCCTTTATGTTTCACCTTCCACCCGATAAGAAGTCGACGGGACGAGGTCGTAGATGAAGACGACGTTCGTGTGGACCTTAACTTGCACTACCCTTCGAGAATACTTTACTCTATACTGTAATCTAAAAACGAGCTTGAGATACTCCTACGTTGTAGATATAACCAAGTGCATATTTTTAAACCATTACAACGTTGGCATTACAGTATTGTGGAAAGATACTAAAACTACAATTGTCATGAATTATCCTTTGTCACTCAAGTACATGTGTTTGATGGGAAAAATGTTCCCGCTGCTCGGACTTCCTTTTGAAATGCATGTTATTTTTTTTCTGTCTTATTACTTGGCAAAATTGAGAAAGAAATATACACATGATTGTCATCAAGGGTTCATCTTGCTATAACTTTATTTTGTCAAAGTGCAGCGATGCATAAATCAAACTGCAAACAGATCAAAGTGCAGCTCGTTTCACTTGTTGAAACGAGCTTTAAATTTTAAATATGAAATAAAGCAAGTCATATCAAACATACTTGAACATTCGACAGTTCTATATACTCTACAGATTATAGTTTTCGAAAATAAATTGTATTTAATTATATTGGGAACATTCATGGAAAGTAATTGTGAATTAATAGTTTAATTGTTGACTGGAAAAACAAAAATTTAAGTTACACCATGGTGTGTAACAAAAGAGATCACACAATTAGCATGCGATTGAGAAAGGAAGGTTCAATAAAGAATGTGAATAGTATTGTTTTAATAAAAAATTATTGTACAAAATCTATTGTAGTTGCGTTGCGTGGCGTATCTGGGATGTAACAGAAAAAGGTTTCAAAGGTAATGATTTATTCACTAAGATGGATTGTGAGCCAGATGAGTTAAATAACATGAACAAAAATGTTACATAAAACTAGCCCCGTGTCATCAATGATCTAATTTGCTTTATTAAGTATCTGACGATTCGAATATTTGTCTTATTTAGTTATTCACGTTAAAATAAATCGAGTTTTTAAAATTTCGCTAGATGACATTGGCCTAAGGATAAAATTTTGAGTGCACTAGTTGAAATTATTCTTGTGATGCAGAAGAAACAAAAATAATCACGAAATGCCCTCAAAAACCTTAGGGGTATCGAAGAAACGAAAAATAAGAACATGATAATTGTGTGCAGCAACTTATTTATTGCGTGAGTACAAATACAAGAGTTTGAATGAACAAACAGGTGTATGACTGTACGTGAATACAAAACGTAGATGATACAAAAGTAAAAACACAATATCGCTGGCATGAGTAACTTAAAAGAAATGATTTGACGGAAAAATGTATTAATCCAGAACATTTTTCAGTCAGTGTGACGGTAGTTTTCAAAGCAGTGGTGATAACAAAGTATTTACATATTGCAACGTAATTCATCAACATTTACTGATGTGCCATGCAACATGAAGGACTAAAAACAGAAAAAATATTGGTCATTTAATGATTGGCGATGATGATGAAGGATAAATTTAGTGAAAACAAACTTAACAATAATAATAAACGAATGAGATCAAAAATGAAAAAAAAAAGGATGAAATCTAAACATAATAAAAAGAACTACCCACCGCAACGCTTCAAGTGTACGTGTAATATGAAAAAAATCTAGACTGTTTTCTAACAATTATTTTATCAGTCAAAGACGGAACTATGACGTCTGATAAAAAATACTGTGTAAGATATGTGCGAAACAATTTTGATCCAAATGAAGAGACTGACAATTCAGAAACTATCAGATTTGACTAAACTGTGCTGGAATTGCAAATCTTCGATTAAGTGCAGCGAATCGGTGACGTTAATTTTGTTCTCGCGCAAGTACTCTTGTCTTTGTGTGTGACTGTCCAAAGTCGTTAGTCGACTAGAGTCCACGTCTTTGACATTGCGAGCTAAATCGTGATTGTCCCGATCGCTCACCTGTGCAATGCTATCTGGAATGGGCAACGGTTTCGCTACTCCGATTCGCACCGTTCCCTTTGGAGCACCTTTTAGAGCCTGCACCGCTTGGTCCAGGGATGCATTCTCCAGAGCGATGTCGTTTACAAAGAGCAAACGATCGCCTGGAATAAGCTGACCATCAACTTGAGCCACGCCACCTGGCACGAGGGATCTTATTACTATCACAGTTTCATTGGGGTTCATTGGATCCTGCAAACAACATTTTTTCATTAAAATACAAATAATTTTAAACAGCACAATATGCAAGCGATATTTGTGTAATATATTTTAACTTGATCAGACGGCAGCAAGCGTTAATTAGAAAGTTAATTATTTCCAAAGTAAATTCTATTCCTTAGGTCGAAATTGGAAACTAAATTACACTTTCTAAACTAAAGTTTGCGAGATGTTCCTGGTATCAAAATCAAATCATGGCCTTTCTGTTTCAGCTGGAAAGTTTAATGCGAAACAATATATTGTTATACCTGATAATCCAAAATAGAGAACCCAAGGCCTCTCTCTCCTTTCACTAATTCGATTATTTGTGGTTCCGAGCTCCACCTTGCCAAGCCTGTTAATGGTTCTAGTGAGCGGGATCGCATTTTGTTGAGACTAGCGTCGGTAACTGTGGCGGTTGTTGTTGTCGATGCCAATGAACCATCTGATTTTGCTTTTACCAAACGATCCATACTTGGTAAAAGATTTTGCAATGAGCCGCCAAGAATACTCTGCAAAAACAAGTTAACATAAGTTTGGTTATTTCACCAAATACTTTTTTTTATTGAATCAAATTTTAAAAATGTTGAAGGGAGCACTCCAGTGAAAAACAACGAAAACTCTAAAACTATCATTATTCTAATAGTTTTAAGTTTCTTTTATAATTTTTAAACAATTTCAACATATTATTTTCTGTATTCTTTGCATACAATTTGTTATAAATCAATGATTTTCACTAAAATGTCCCCTGGAGAGATTGACATTGATTTTCAAAAGATATCGAGACAAACCCTAGTTTGAAAAGCAGCCTGATGTTGGGCAGTGTCGATGGGGCAGAGAGGATCTTGAGCCGATGCCAAATTTCTACCGCAAATCATACGAACGTGAATCGGTAATTCTTTTAAAACACTCACAACTTCCATGTGATTTATGCCCAATAAACGGTATCCATTCACCTTAAAACAAACACATTTCACATTATATAAAATCACCTACCAGTTTTTATAATTTCACTCACAACTAGTTTATAGTTACCTCCAACAATTCATCTCCAGATCGCAGAGTACTATTCTGGCCAACAGGACCTTCAGGAAGAATGGACCGGATATAATGATGAGGCCGAACTTCCTGACCATTTTCGACGTCCACGGTTCCTTCCAAGCTGATGCCTAAACCACTTCCTTCAGCAAATTTTTTCAGTTGCGCAACCTGAAGATAGAAAATGTAATAAATTACTTGTTCAATAAACGACAAAAATTTACAGCAAAATGTGTAATCTTTTTATGTGAAATAAAAAATTTATCTACAAAATACGTACCACAATTTCGATGTCCGGACCGACTATCTTCTGCCATTTATTTTTAATGGCAGCTTCGATCCTCGGAGTCAGCGGGGTCGACGGGTCACTCAATAGTGCCTCTATGTTTGCGTCTTCCAAATTGACCATCATATGTTCCCGCTCGACTTCTTGCAACACTGCGCTGTCAACTGTCGTGTGTGACTCAGCTTCTGGTTCAATTTCTGTAGTGGTGTCGCCGTCCTGAAAGAAAAGTCGTCAAGATGAAATAACTATTTTAACGAGCATCTTGAACGCGCTGACAAAATTTTGTCAATAGTTTCGTTTTACATTCTCATCAAAATCTTCTCAAACGTATCAGCCGAGACATCTTCAAAACTCAAGTTTACCGGCATTAGACTTATTAAGCGTCACGACATAAAGTCGTCTGAAATTAATACGCAAACTAAGTCAAAATAATTACGTTCACTAACTACTGAAGTTGAACAACTAAAATACATTATTATCATGATGGCGCAACAAAAACAGCGATACCTCGCGTAATAAATGAAACTTTAAAATCGCGTTAAATTTTCAATCAATTTGAAACTTGTCACGTAGAGACAATGTTATTTTTATATATTTTTTAATTTCATTATCTAAAATCGCGTTCTATAGTTTGAACTGTGATCATGTCACTGAATTCTTCAACGTCATGATGGATTATTGATAACGTCAATGGATTATTAATTGTAAAAAAAAAGCTGCGTCGAAATTTAATCAATATGCGGCCAAAAGTGCAGAATAGATGCGTCAGTTTTCCATAAAATTGATTCCATATTGTGCTCATGATATTAAACATTCCAAGTTGATGGCTTTGCAGTTTGCCAGAATGAATTTATGATTCGACATTTGTTCTTATACTAAACACATTGAAAACAATGGGTATGACTTCAATTGCCAAACGCATAAGCAAAATGTTATAAAATTGTGCATGAAAACGCAAACGGCACGAAAAAGCAGCCAGCGTTGGAACAAAAAGAAATGCAACAATGAGGAATTGAAAGACAACTGACAGTTGACGTTTTTATTATAAAAAGAAAGAAATTGGGTGTTGAATGGTGTTTTTTCAGTTATCAAACGTCGAGCACTCACAGCACTTATTGGAAAAGTGGGTAGACTCGCAATCGACGGGGAGCCAGACGGTTGAGGTAGTCTCAATTCGCTCGCAGCGATGGCTTGCTGCAGTTGTTCGTATTTTGGTCCACGCAAATACCTTTCCAGACATAGTACGACCGTTTGTCCCGTATTTCTCAATACCTCCACGGCTTCATGATTCGAATACCCCTGCAGTGAATGACCGTTCACTTCGACGATGCGATCGTTGATCTGAATCTTATTGCTCAGATCGGCTGCGCTTCCTTCACTTATGCTCTTAACAAAAATTCCGGATAACTCCTCTGTAACGAAAAAAAAAGTAATGATCTCATCAATTCAGAGCCAATTTCAATAGACCTGTTTTCTCCCTTTCAACTTTCGTCTCAAGTGGCTTACTTCAAGCTCGGCTTTCATCATCAACGAATAAATGCAATCGTTTTAAATTCGTTTGCTTTCAGTATAATAATTCAGTTTTTTTTCAGCAAGCCACTTTTATCCGAACATCTTTTGTGCGATAAAGGTATAAGAATAAATATGAGGATGAGTATATACCTTTCTCGCAAACATATCCTGCGATGGTGATACCGAGACCGTAAATGTCTTTTTTGAGCTCGACAGTGAATCGCTCCATTTCTGGCAGGGCATTAACATCGATAGGATCCATGGAGAGAACAGGCAGATCGGCGGGAATTTGAACGGTGCCTTGGGATGACAAGATCGGTGTCGCGCTAATTGGCATTGGGTTTCGCACGACATCCATGATGAGACTTGGTCTGGTCTGTAAATAAAAATTAAATGAAAAAATTCAGTTTTTATTTTTATCTGAAGAAATAACTTTTCCAAATATTCTCGTCTCTTTTTTTATACATTCAATTCATCATGATTCTTCCCTTAATACAGAGAAATTTTTCATCTAAATTATACACATCATGCTTTTTCGTCGCACGAACATTGTGATGATCAAGTATCGGTTCGTTTGTTAACCAAACATTTGATTTTACCCTCTTATCGAGTTACAGAGAGATAATACCATTTAACCGTATTGTATTAAAACAGTATTACAATTCTCTCACTATAATTTACTTTTAAAACATTCGCTAATAATTATGTTAAACGATAATTTTGCCGCGGTAAATTTATTAATTGCCGTATTTCACATCATACAATTCTATGAATAGACATTATAAAAGTTTATTGTACTCAATTAATTATCCTGATTCAGTTTTTTTTTTTTAGTTTTATCGATTACTGTCAAACTGGCTCACAAAATTCGAATCAATATCATTTACAGCTCATACAAAAACGTAATCAATGTTTAGTTTCNNNTACTGTCAAACTGGCTCACAAAATTCGAATCAATATCATTTACAGCTCATACAAAAACGTAATCAATGTTTAGTTTCAAGCCTTAAACCAACCAAAGATTTTCAGATAATTGAGATCAATGGTATATACAATATCGCATCGCACAAAAACATGCACAGTATAACTTACATGGGCATCGATATCCGATTCCTGCGTATATACTCCATTATCGTATTTAGAATCAGGCTGCATATGATGAATGTTATAAGTCTCTGGAACGCTTTGCTTGAGACGCTTCTCCAATTCTTCTGGATCTCCAAGGATTTTTGTTGGTACAATTGGTGCATGACTGCCGAGGGCCTGCGAGAATAGAGAAAGATCTCAATTAAAGTAGACAATCATTTTTTTTCACTTTATCAAACCATTTAGTTCTATTATGATTTTTCAAAATTTGAACTAACTTTACATTTGCTGAAATTATTCTTATTTGTTTTTTCGCAAGAATTTTCGTTGTTCAATTTCATTTCTATTCATTAAGGTCGGTAGCATGTCAGGAGAGCTCATAATTAGGTGCATTTCAGCATGAAAAGTATTTTCGCATTACAATGGCATTGTATAAAATATGCGTGGCTGACATGATTCTCAATGCACGTTTTCAGATGATGAATGTTTTACCTGGTAGTCTGGGGAAGTGGGCTCAACGGGCCGTGCAACAACAAGACGCACATGTGTTCCGGACTGTCGCAACACAGCTGCAACTTGTTCGCTGCCCATGCCCCGCAAGTTGACCTTTCCAATTTGTAATATATGATCTCCGCTCTGAAGTCGATTGTCCTGAAAAAAGGAAAAAAATGCACGTCAACCGAATCCATGAATAAAATTGTAATCAGTTGTTCAGATCAAAAGAAAAAATAGTATCGAAAATCGTGAATAAAAAAAAAGTGAGATAAATGTCAGTGGCACAGAGGCAAAAACAAATAACTCCACTTGACAACATTTCAAGAAACAATTTTACTGCAAATTTCACAAAACAATTTGATGTTTCAAGTTTGTTTCGTTGCAGCTAAGAAAATGTTTTAATAAATCATGTGCTCGTTAACGATCGGGAAATTCAATATTTAAAAGCAAAATATGTTCAGATATTTAACGATTTGAATGTTTTAAAATTTAAAAACAAAATTATCTGTTTCGAGCCACTGAAGAGGAACTGAGTTAGGTACAATCATTTATGATGCTTCAGGACTTTGAAATCCGTTTTATTATGGGCTTAAAGTTTCAGGACAAGGAAGCTAACCCGTCAGCTGATAGAAAAAGGGATCACGGCTAAAAGGGAATCAAGTTATTGGGAGGAAAAAAAATCGGGTCACAGAGAGAGTTGAAGTTTCGATTGGTTTTTTAACGAGTGCGAAAGTGCTCAAGATTTGTCGCTAGCTTTTTTCAGCCACGACGATTACGAAAGCTTTTTCTGCGCTCAACTCACCCGGTCCGCGACGCCGCCAGGGAGGATGGTTTTGACGACGACGCCAGTGCTCTTTCCACCGATGATACCAAAGCCAAGACCACTGCCATCGTTGATTAAATTGATTACCTCTACTTGTGCCCACTCGGTATTCAGCTGAAAATCCAATCAAAGAAAAAGCTCAAGTTAATATTGATCTAATGGTTACAACAAAATGGCTCATTTAATATATCTCGACTTTTGTCAAAGTAAAGAAGCAAATTAGCTCGGATCGATTGTGATGCCTCTCTATTACAAAATAACAACTTTATAATTGAGTATAAGAGGAATAAAAAAAGCAAAATTTAAGAATCGATCTTATCTTAACATCGAAAATTGAAGTTCAATCAAATTAATCAGATTTTAAAGGTTTTATAAGATGTCTGGCAATTAAACATTCATCCGATTATAAAGTTGAAGACACATTTTAACGAGTCGAGCAATTATCAATAGCTATTCAGAAACGGCCGTTAGCAGATGGCGATTATACCAAGGCGAGATCTTTATTTGAAATGACTTTTTCCGCTTTTGTTCGGAAAGTCACGATGCAACGGTATTCGTTTCCAGTTTGAGGGGGTTATTATTATGTTAATTTAATGCCGCATTTTGTTAACTCGAGGCGAGATGCCTCAAGTTTTGCCTTTTCGTTTTCATAGTCGAGAACAAAGTCAAACGTAAAATCCGATTTGTGAACAATTCACTTTTCTTGAATCCATCAAGCAATAAAAAAACAATCCTCGAATTTATTTTTGCTACTATTGCTACACGCTTCAGACGCACGTTCACCCAGACAGATTGCAGCACTTTTACAAATTCTCATAAATTATTTGTCTGAATGCAGTTGATTTAAACTATTTGTTTGACTGTTTTTTTTTATATCTGATATTTCCACGGGGATAAAAGAAAAGTTGATCAATCAAATTGTAATATAATCTCAAAATCGAGACAATATATTGGGAAAATAAACATTGTAAAATCATGCTACTTTAAATATTAATCCAGGTCATTCTGAAAGGCATGAATTTTCTAGAAAAAAAAGCTACATTTATATCTCTTAAATTATTTGCTATGCATAAAATAGTTCAAGCGGTATAATATTCCTCGAATATCCTTGGGGTATAGTTTTTTTCATGCGCATACTTTATCTAGGACGATCTACACTGCGATTTGTCCAACTATAGGCCAACGAGAAAAAAGCGAAGAAAAGTCACGTTTTTGATAAATTTAGTCGTTAGAGCTTCGGTGTTCCAAAGATGTGAAAATTTTTCAAAGTTGATCGATTAGTTTCGAACCCGGAAGACATCTTTTTATTGTTGTCACCGTTAATTACCGTTCTTGGTGCTATACGCTGCATCGATTGAGCCGTTTATTAATAATTCATTTCAATTGCGATTGTGTCACATCAAGGGACCAAAATCGCTTATCATTAATAAACAACGATTAGCCGACCATAAACGCAAGCATACATAATATTCAATAATGATTGAACACAGCTTAACGGTTTTGTACAATTTTTTGTAATCTAGAAAACTCATTCCCTCAAATTAAAAAGAATTGTTAAAAAGTAACATTTTTCATTCTCACATTATGAAATGAATTATCCAATATTGAAAACAAGAGTATTTTTCTTTTTAATAACAACGATGTACAATTTAACATTCCAGAGTTGAAGTAAAATATTGACGATCAAAGGTGAGATTTAAAACATATCAACATCAGGGCAATTGAGATGAGAGATCAAATAATTGTTCAGTTTGCGATCGAACGGTCGGTTGGTCTCGTCCCGAAATTGACTTTGGATTGAATCATTGCAGACGACGGCTTTACGTACCACCATGTCAGAGACACTCTTGGAGGCGTCGCTGACAGCGGAGGGGCTTCTTTCGATGACAAAGCCTCCGGGGTGTGTGGATGGGACGGTGCTCGGGGTGGATGTTGCAGCTGGTGCCGCGGTGCTCGATTTTGAGGCGACTCCGGTTCCTGTGGACGACGCCGAGATTGTCTGCTCTTTGTCCGAATAGTTCTGGGCGATGACAGTTGCCGCTCCCCCTGCTGCCGCTGTCGAACTCGATGCCCCGGACAACTCATCCGTTGGTGCAATGCTCCCAAGATCTGAAAAACAACAGAACCCAAAAATAAATTAATTAACTCACAATAGCCGATAAAGAATAAAATTTGTCTAAAAATAATGACAACAAAGAAATATATGGGGATGAATAAAAAATGTTTTAAGATCTGATTGATTATGAAAAATCAATATAGAGAAAAAAAATTATGCAGGTCACTTTGCACCATTATATTTAGTCTAGTTAATTTATTTCACACGCAACATTATTATAATCGAGCTAATCAACGTTACATCGTTGATAATAATAATAATAAGCTCTAGGTTTAATCCCAGAATGATTTATTGTGAAACATATATTTATATTATCTCATTTTTCCCCCTCGGCTAATGAATGTTAAATGAAGCAAAAAGATGTAATTTATTTGTAGGATTTTAGCTTTGTAATAAATAAATAAAATAGTTACTGAGCAGGAAAAGCTTCGCAAGGGCTTTTACTTTCGCATTGAGAAAAATTGGACGATGAAATTGTTTCGGAACTTTTTTTTCTTTTCAAACAGTTGTATAATGTAAGTAATTGCTCGTGCATAAAATGATCTCGCTCGCATTGTCAATTAATTATCCGGCACAGCTGCGGCTGACTTTTCAAATAACCCGCAGCCAATATTTTCTACGTTCGTTAATGCGGGTTGCAATCTTTACAAATGGGCGCGCTTCCTTTTTTTTCTTCTTCTTCTTCTTCTTTTTTCTTGTACTCGTAAATTTAAGTTTGAATCTCTGAAAATAAATGATACGGTTAGTCTGAATTTGAAATTGATTATTAAAAAAGTCACTTTCTTGAACGATGTTCCGTTTGGTCAAATTCAATGCATTATGAGCTTTGATATTAAAACCCTTCTTCATTTAATTAAATTTCGACGCACAACCCGAAGCTAATCCTACTTATAGCGTCGAGTTTCATCAAACTGATGATACATCAATATTTACAAAAATTTCACAAATTTAATTAAAATTTTGTCCCCAACTTCGGTTATATTTTCGTTGACAAATATTGTACAAAATACGATCCGCAATTTCATCAGAAAATGGTTCATTCGAAAGTGTGTATACATTTTTAATACCGAGCTATTTGAGAAATTGTGGGAAAAATTGACGACAGCAAGAGAGAGACAGAGAGAAAAAACAATTTCATTTGATGTTAATAAATGATCTTTCATAAGATCCCATTACTTTCTTTTGCTGTATTGAGTTTCACATATAAACATTAACGGCTCTTTTGAAACGACTTTATAAAGTTTACAGAACTCCTATGCAACCAACCTATCCGTTTTTACTTACGCAGCAACTCAGAAACTTCGCAACCCTGATCTTAAATACTCAGTTTGTCTATTACTCATTAGTTGAACTTTCGTGCGCCCACGAAAGTGAACATTAATTGTTAGTTTTTTAAAATTAATTTGATAAAGTTTTTTGTTCATCTCTTTGAATAAACAAATTATTCGTTCAAATAAGCGATACGTATTTTTTGATCCAAAATGCAACATACAATTTATTCATGTCTCTTTTTTCATGAATGTAAAATTACTTGGTTTATTTTTTTATTATTTTATCGCCTTAAACAGAATTCACGAAATAATAAAACCAGCTTTGATACATTAAAAAATCAGAGCATAAAAATTAAATGATACTTTTTATTTATAATCTGTCTGCCGCTTTATCATGAAAGTTATTCTTCAGTATAACACCAGGTATAATAAATATTAATTACATTGGAGACACCTGGCTCAAATTCCCGTGAGCTTCACTTGTAAATTAAGATTCTCGCAATATTGGACTTTGGAGCAGAAATTTCTCGCCTTGACCAAACTGGGATCACTGTTATAACATAAATTTTAATCACGAGACACAAATCATTAAATCCGTTTTGCTTCAAAGTGACATCTTCCAAGTTAATTTAACTAGTCACAATTGTCTTTAATTTCATTATCAAATTTGTTGGTTTCAACAATTAAATAAAATCTTGTTTAAAGGAAACATACCAAAGAAAAAGAAAAGAAATCAGATCAGTCATTTTGTCAGAATCTTTTTCTATCAATTGCTACATTCATTTCATAGTTATTGCTTGATTATAAAAATAAACTAATCCTGAATTTCAAATTAGTTTTACATGAACTTGTTGCGCATGGTATCATCGTTTATTACGTGTTAATTAAAGTTTGATATTAATGTTGAAATAATCAGAGCAACCTGACGGTGCCAAACTATAGAGTACTTTCAGTCCAACAACCTAATACATCTTGTGCATTATGTTGAAGAGACGTGTGTGTTTGTCAATTGACTTATGTCAAGTGTATCAGTTGCGTCATTGTTTTGATTGAGGGTAAATATTATTGGCTAAAGTGAACACATAGAGGCACTGCCAACCTGATTCGAAACGCACAAATGTATACTCATTAATTTTCAAAGCAAACATATTTCATTCCAGTATTTGCTCGCTGATCCTTGGATGTTTCAAAATTTCATGAAAACTGTATTTCAACACAAAAAAAAAAATGCAAGAATATGTTTTTATTCAGATGCAATCTAAAACTCTAACATATAATTTTGATGAAACCAGAGCCACTGCTCCAAACTCGTTACGTTTTTGCTTGAATGATATGGCGTTGATATATTTCTTTGATAGATTTTCATCGGCCCGATTTGTTTATTTTGCATGAAAGAAACGTTGTATTTGTTGATTATTTTTATATTTCACAATGTTCTTTTTACAATTTTTTTTTGTCAACTTTTGTTTGTTGGTTTGTATATGCACTACATTAGTTTCTTTTTTCATTACCAACGTTGGAGAATCAGATATTCAAAGAACTCGAGTTTGTTTAAAAAAATTGTTACAGGCAAATTCTCCATAATAAACATTTATTTTAAATATTAATCAACATTAATGACCATAAATACGTTCAATTTTGCAATTATTTTTGTTTCTCCTTTGTAAATTCTCCACTTGTTATTCAAAAATTTGTACAGATGATTAAAAATTAAAAATAATAGAACATATTGAATTATAGATAAATTTGGAAATGGTGGTTGAATTTACCTTGGGCGCTTCTTGCAACAATCAGCTCAACTAAACCGCGAGCTTTCTGAAGGATGGAAATAGCTTGCTCATGGGAAATATTCGAGTCCAAAGGCTGTCCATCTATAGCCAGAATTTGATCTCCTTCCAAGAGTCGACCATCGCTGGAAAATCAATTATTTATAAGTTAGTTAATTATCCAACGTACAAATTTCATGTAATTTATTTCAATCCAAAAATGCAGATTTTTCATTGAAATGTCTGTCAATCAAGCACCAAGTTTTTAATTAATTTCTTCGTTGTGAATTAAAAAATAAAATCAGTTAATTTAGAATGTATATAATTAAAAAACAATCAGAAAATCAGTATCTGATTGAAGGATAATCATTTTTTGAAATATATTGTCAGTATAACCTTTTTACTTTATTTATTCATATTTTCATTTCAGGTTAATTGCAAACAATGTTTAAGGCAAACAGTGGTGCAGCAAACAAAATAATAGCTCGTTAGGTATCAGCACGCGCTTTTGTGCCAAAGGTGTGCAACCATCAACGCGGTATCGTCATGCTCATAAAACGAATGAGCAGTCAATAAACGTGGCAGCATACAAATGAGCGCCGCGTCAGTCGATATTCGAAGCTAAAAATTGTTAAAAATTTACCATCAAACTATGATTTAGTGTGATGCTATTTTCAACGTATAATTTCATTTTACAACCAATGACTGGCATCATTTTCAAACACCCTTTTACCTTGGCTCGTTAGCCCATTTAATTTTACTGCGTTGCTTCTCAACATTACAATTTTAAGAATTAAAAAATTGTTTAAACATTTTTGTTTAAATAGTTTTCAGATACAAGATCGTCCGCTTTGATTATTTCTTTCTATTTAATTTAATCTGGTCTAATTAAATTCCGAAAAAAAAGATTCACTTGAGAGAAAAATCTATTCGGAATTGTCTGCAAATCTGTTTACTTTTACCAATTCAATCACGTAATGTATTGTTTGTCGAAATAATTACAACTAACCGAGAAAACGTGTATCCTCCTTGTCTTTTGTTTCCCCCTTTTATCCCACCCTCGATTCTATTCTGCTCCGTTGGAAAACGTAAATTATAATCATTAAATTTCACACTCAACTTTTCCTTAACCGCAGAATCAACTTATCGTATCGTTCTAAAGATTTGAGCAAAAAAAAAATCAGCGACCGAACTTTATTAAAAAGTCAAGAAATGCGCATAACTTTCTCACGCGTTCGAATTTTTAGCCGAGCGTAAATGAGAATTCTTAAAAAAAAAAAAATTACGAGCCAAAGTTCTGCAATGAAACCATATTTCACTCGAATCAATTGAGATGTAAATTTTTTTTCCTCCTCGTTTTTCAATCGCAGATTTTAAGAAAAAGAATTTGCAATTTACGGACTAATTAAAATTAAAAGGAAATATATTTCGTTTATGCTTAGTGATTCGAATTAACTTTGTTTTCCTCAATTTTCGCTTGAATTATTCTTTTGATTAAAATTCATTCATGTAATAACTTGATATTGTAATGTTTATGAAATAATTGAAATGATTCGATAAAAATTAACTGATTTATGATTCAACATCAACAAATGATTTGCCTTTGAAAATGGTTATTATTTGAAACAGAATTTTTATCATGAAATGTTAAACGAAAGAGCCAACGATGATAACTAAATTGAATTTTATCCCTCAACATACTGATTTGCGTTCTCATTTTGCTGTGAAATAATATTAACCACCTGGCCTCAAATTGATAGCAATGATAATGAAAGGCGTATTCAAAATTATTACCAAAACGTAATTACACTTTTTGAATCCATAGTTTTTTTGGTGCTTATAAAAGTTATACTGTTTCAATGATCGAATAATTCAATTTTATATTTTGCAATAAAAAAATGACGCAGTTTCAATTACAGTTTCATAAATGAAAAAAAACTTACAAATTTTAAAACATTTTTATTTTCAATTTATTTCAGTTCAAACAACCGTACGAAATAGACGCTTGGAAATGAAATTCAAGCAACAGTGTAACAGTGTGCGATTTGAGTTTCAACTGCTCAGCATTACCTCGTTTAGGGAACGTTTATGTGCTTTGTTACTGCTGATTAAATTTGAGCACTAATCAAATATTGCTCCACAAATACGGCGAGTCGTTTTTATGTGATGAAAAGATGATCAGCTGGAAATAAACGGCTCTTCGTTGGTTATCCAAATCAATGACTTGCATGCGAGCCGTAAAAACAAATTGCAATTATGAAGCATCTCTCGAAGCTTTCGGAGCCACTTGGAAAACACAAACTAAATTCAATATTCAACCCGGTTGGCAGCCGACTAATTCGGTATACGAGCGCGGTGGATGTTTAATCATTAATTTGATTAGTTTTCCCTCGGGCAACTTATATGTCTTGGGATATGCAAATTTTAGCTTTATGTTTCGAATAATTGCTCAAACTTAGTCGTAAACAACAGTTGGATGTTTGTGTCTCGGCGAAAGATAATGTAAAGAAGCAGAATGATGTTGTTTACAGTTTCGACTTTTGTGCATGGGCGACATATTGCAACTTCTTTGAAACTTCGTACCGAAATTTATTAGCCATTAGGCAGTAAGTCAGTAAAGTGATTTATACATTTCTTCTAATTTGGTCATTTTTTTTGTTTGCGTTAAAAAACAAACTTTTCCTGAGGTTTGAATGTAAATCGGTAAAAGTCTTTCTGGCGAAGCAAAAAGTGACCCAACAACCTTGAACTGATCAATAATTTTATAGATTATTTGCATCATATTTGGAAATAAAGTTGAATTATAAAAAAGACATTAGTACCTTCGAAAGAAATAATAAAAAGATGGATTTTACATTACCGGTCGTCATCAATTATATCTGAATAGGATTCATAATCGGTGAATCCTTAACTGAAATAAAAAAAGTGGCCCAGCTTGTAATTCGACTCTCTCGATTAATAAAAACTGAGCACCTCAAAATTCAGTTCAACTCTTTTACTTGATAATTAATTCATAATGTTCTTATAATTTTATTCCATCAAGCAAAAGTTCGGATTTAACGAATTGCACAAAAAAATTGGACTCTGAGCTTTTATCTTTTGCAAATTCTGCAAAGATACCAAAAGTACAAAACAGTTACAAACTATCCAATGCCAGATATGTTTTTCTTTTAAAATACAAGTTGGTGAGAAATAAGAAAATGATAAATAAAAGCCCCCAAGGGAAAGTAAATGGCGAACAAATGCTCGCGACTTTGGGAACAACAGTTCTGTCCGCATCAATCAATTCGAATAAACGTGTTTCAAGGCTTATCATACTATTGATCTCTACTACTTCGCGAGAAATTGCGTGGACTTCTTGGCGCGAACTTTTATTTATTTATTTTTTTTTTTTTTTTTTTGCGAAATAAACTTTTCAAGTCCCGAAACTTGACTGGGATCGCAAACAAAACTTTTTCATCAAACGATGTTTATCGAACACAATGGCATCTGGCGACGAGGTAAAATATACATATATATATAAGATCCGCCGCAATTCATAATGAAGCAAATTACTCAAATGCCATACTTCCTTTTACAATTTCGAAATTCATTTCCTCTCTCGTTGCAAACCGCTAAACAATAATCATCGCCGCAACTTTGCTCGGGCACGAATTGAAGTCAATTAAACAAAATAAACTTATTTTTACATGAATATATAATACTTTGAAAAAAAAAACGCGATATACAAAACCATATTTTATGTTTCATCAAAAACCAATTTCATGCCTTTTTTTTTAACAAGTTTTAATTCATTTTCATTAATATCCTTTCATTTTTATCCTGTATTAAAATAATAATTTGATTGTTTCAATTTCATATTTCCCTGTCATAAACAAATTGGAAAATTGCAATAAAAAGTCACACAGTCATGTCAGCCAATCAGAACAAGATAATCCACAGGCTATTATAAAACAGGGATTCAACATTTGTCGTCACTTTTTTCTCACATTGTTAATTCAAAGATTGGTCTTTCGTGATACCAAAGCGATAAAGAATAATAAAAGACTGGACGAAATAATTGAAGCACCCGATAAGAAAATGGACAAAAGTGGACAATATAAAGAAGTGATGAGAAGAAGAGAGAGAGAGGATTGAAGAAATTGCACAGGGGAATGTGTGCTTCGCGGTGTAACGTATACGTGAGCCCGTATATAATACACGCGAATGAAAAAGGGAAAAGTAGAGAGGGGGGGGGGGGGGAGAGAATTCGCTCGTATGGTTGCCTTGGTGAGGTACGCTGTATATCGATCTTTTACGATGGACTCGTTGGTTGTCACTAGGGAAACTATATTTAAGTGTAAGTCACGCGGGGAGATTGGTGAAATCGAAACTCAAATGCTGAGGCCAGCGGGTAAAAGAATTCGTCGCGGCGTGCATCTGCGCTCAATCAAACGATCGTTTGCAGTGCCTCGCTACGCTCGCCCTTGTCTCTCATTTTTATTACTTGGCATGTTTTTCTTACGTAAATACGTTATTGATTCTCCTTATATTGTTAACAACCCAGCTGAACAATACAATAGCAACACAAATTATGAATACGTTTGTTCTTTTCTCATTGTTTGTTATGTTTTTGTTGAATTATTTATTATCACTTGTTTTGGAAATGTTAATGAGTCATTTTTTTAAATTGTTGTTTGACCGTTTGATGTGAAAGAAATTGAAAAAGCAATATCATTTTGTTGGTCTAATGAATGGTTTTATGTTTGATAACGTTTGATAAAATGAGTAAGAAATATATTCTCTCGTGATTTAATATCGCTTTGTAAAATATATTAAAGGAACACATCGCCTCGGCACAAAGCGAGAGATTTCTTAGATTGGGAGTTTTTATTGTTAAAAATGTTTTCAGTGTGCTTAAAACTTATGAGCATTTCCCAACAGTCAAAATGTGAAGTACTTGTTATTGAACAACACAATAAATCATCTCATCAAGATCATCTGAAGAAACGTATCGCTTGAGATGAAAATCAAAAATAACGATAAGATCGTTAACTTGAAGATCCATAATCAGTTATGCTTTCAAACTTGATATGTACTAGAGTATTGATTTTCTTCAGACTGATACTGTTTGTTAGATGAAAAAAAAAAGAGAAAACACGAATTTTGCATTACACACTTTTTTATTCACTTTTAATTGACTTCCGCACATTTCATTTTTTTCTGTATAAATTATTTTATAGACCTTAAAAAAAGGTGACCTGAATTCAGAGTTTTCGAAAATTTCGACTTCGCTGCGGAGAAGACAAAATCGATTACAAATTTAAGGGACACAAAAACGTTTGCAACGGACAAAGGTGTTTGATGGTTTAAATATTTTATTCATACTGAATAATTGCATTTTTAATTTTTTAATTTGACAATTATCTTTGGATTCAAATTGTTCATTTTCTTTTAATTCGAATAATTGAAAACAATAATCACAATTTTAATATTCTGGAAGGATAAAATTTATGAGAAAAAGGACACAGGCATGATATTTATTTGACCAGTCGCTGAGAGAGCATTTTGCTGTTTTGCAATTTCAATTACCTGAACGAGCAATTCAATCACATTACAAATCAAGTGTACTGACAAAATGAACTCGTCAGAGTGACAGACTCAACGTCAGCCTCCCAACTGATTATATGAAACGCCAATTTAAACGCAACCGTCGTTTCGCAATTCATAACACTCCAAAAACAGCTTCTTTTCATAACATTATTCATCCAGATAATTAATGCAATTCTCATGTTAAAGTTTCCGCGAAACTTTCATTCTTTTCCTTTTTTTTTAAACTCAACGAAATTAAAAAGTTCGCCTCATCAAACGAAGGAAACAACAAGATAGTTTAAAATCTAGTTCATTTATTTTTCATATGAAAAATAACATTCAAGTCTAAATAGAAATTTGCATTCAAAAGAAAAACTTTTTTTCAACAATAAATATAAAAATGTTGTCCTCGACGACTTTTCACATTTTTTGTTGTCTTAATTTCAAATGGATATAATGAAATCGAGAGGCCGGTTCAGCCTTTTGCACCTTTATTTTCTCCACCAATGCAGTTTAATTTTTTTCAGCGCACTTGACACGTTATTGCGGTCACCAAAGTTAGCGTCCGCGTTTTTATCGCGACGAAATAAAAACGCAATTCTTCCGCGTATATAATTCGCTTCTGAGCGTACGTACATACTCGTCTCCGTTATTTTTCATTCTCGCATTTGCAAATTTTAAGCGCCCAATGAAACTTCATTGTATGTTTTGCTGTAATTAGTTGAACCAAGATTATCAAGCAATTTTAAGAATATTGGAAAATCGAACAATGAGCTCACGAAAAAAAGGAAGAAAGTGCCGGAACTAAAAGCCAGTCAAGAAATTTCGAAGTAACGTTCCAGCCGCGAATTAGAGCTCGACAAATTTTTTTTTCTCCAAGTTTGCTTTTATAGTCCAAGATTATACGAATTGTTGGCGTTAATTAAATGGCTATTGGAGATACCAATTTTCAATCTTTGTTTTTTAATCTACAGCAATTTCTAAAAATAAAATTCTAAGGCAACTCCACCAACAAGTAAACAATAAACAAACATTTTAATTTGTCTATAAATTATTTTCGTTCTTTAATGATAAATATTGTGAACAACAAAGATTATTTCATAATCTTTGATATACCAAAAAAAAAAAAACAATAAATTTTCATTTGAGAAAAAGATACAAATATATTGCGAACCATTTGGAACTTGTTCTTTTTACAAAAATAATAATCGAAAGTGAATAAAGCGAAGGGGAGGGGAAAAAGCTCGTATTTTGTAGCACCGACACAAAGTTCTATTTTTTCGTTCCATCTCGCACCTGATAGTCTGAACAAAGCTCGCAACCCACTTGAAATCTGCAAACGGGGAAAACGGCTCGATCAAAAAAGAGTAACATTTCAATAACTCATGGTTTTATACCTCACTCGAATCTATTTTTTTCTGAAAAATTGCCAAAAAACATTCAAAAGTAGTCCGAATGAAACGAAACAAAAAGTTACGGTCGATAGCAACCATTTGAGAAGGGCGGAAATTGAAAAAAAAAACGAAATTGTTCATTATTAAAGTTAGTAAAAAAAGAATGTACCGGTGCAATTTTTATTCCTTCCTTTGAAATCATGAGCTGCTTAAAAAAGTCGTCGACAGTTATTTGTATACTTATTTGTAGAACATGGCTAGGTTCGTGTTTGAGAGTGTGGAAAAGTCGAGCGATTTTCTCAGATCGAAACAAGAATACAAAAAAAAAACAAGAGTGTCTTTGCGGGATAATTGGCAGCCACAGAAGAGGCCGACTTGAATTAAGGCCATGTGTCTCTCTCTCCTTGTACCACGTGGACTGCTTCAGTCAAAAACATTTTTGAAGAGAAAAATAAACAAGAAAAAGTAGTCCTGAAAATGACTGGACCAATTTAAATGATTCAAATAGAAAAAATGAGCTTCCTTTTTTTGGTTGAAAAAAACCAGAATTGTGATAAATATTGAATATCGGTGGTGTGGATCGAATCGTGCGCTGGTGCGCTGGCGCATTGTGTGACAATGTCGACCTAATTTTTGTTTCACGTTTCTTACCGTCGGGGGTTGGAGAGCGTCGACCGCAGAGTCAACAAACGAAGATGGGATCAGAATTGGGCGGCATTTCGTTGCACTGACGAGCCCCTAATGGAGTCTATAATTTATGCAGCGCGCTTTTGCCTCGGCGTCCACGTCCACCGACATGGTCGCGGCTTTTATGTCGCGGCCGAAAAAGCTCCGGGGAAAACGTGCGTGCGACAAGCTCGAACAACTGGGCCAGTATCAGAGGTGCACGGGCGTTGCACACGTTGCAACGCCAAGCATAGCGCAGCCAGCCTGATCGCGCGCACCGCCTGCGACAACGGTTAATCGGAAACTGTAAGTGCTGCTGGCGAGTGTTTCAGGTGTCTGCGCTAGGCATGCGCGAGAAGCACCACCAGCAGTTGTGTACATAAATATGTAAGCCTGCCATGGGACACGCAGTTCCCCAACGTTCCTTCTTTCTTTTTCCTTTTTATTCCTTTCATCGTACAACTGTCCAGGGAACAAATCAAGATGACAAATTAAAAGTAAAATTGTCAACGAAATAATGAAAACCAGTGTTACTGCAGTGGAAATTTGTCCAAGTTTTTGAGAAAGTTCTTTTGAAAAAAAAAAAAAAGTAGTCCAAAATTGATACTGTGGAATGAGAATGAAGAGTGAGATGATAATTTATTTATATACTATCAAGATTGATGAGTCATATTTTTCATTATGAAATTTTGGTTCACGTTATTTAACTTTCAAGTTAAACATTTGGGACAATTTTTCTTTCTGCTGGTTAAAAACTTTGTGTGATCGAATTTTTTCAGAGGCAGTGGAAAAGTAAATGAAATGCATTTGATGCATCCTCCTAAAATGAAACCGCGTCGTGAGATATATGAGCCCTGCATGTCAATTGCGAAGTTGGAAAAGTTATTCGTGGATCGCTCCGGCCCAAGTTGGCAAAGTTCTGCACTTGGATGTTTCTTGCCCAAACATGACGTTTTGCATTCCTTTCAACCCATGCATTAATTGAGTCAACACTCTTCTTTGTCTGAGATGAAATTCAGAATGATAATTTCGTGATAATTAATAGCTTGCTCCGACAACCGGCTGCAAATCCGAAATCACCGTCCCATTTCATGAAAATGAAATGCACGCTTCGGTGAGCATGTTTAATTGCTATTCCCTCGTAAAACAGATGTCCTGTCGAGGACCTGCAAGGACCAAAACCAGACCGCCATTATGACCAGCCAGATGGACACCAAACTTCAAATCAATTTGAAATCGACGTCGATCAACATTATTAACACCGCTGCAACCTTTTGTGATACTTCATTCTCCGGCAACATTTTTCACCCGAGTCAATATTTAATCTGACCAAAAAAGTCGTACACTTTAAATTGAACTGAAGATTAAAAGCTTGTAAATATTCGAATGTCCTAAATTTTGTTGAACAAAAGAAGAGGGTTTGATGCGAGATGTAAAAAATTTTGTTTCAGTTGCATTTTCGCATGAGAGAAATATGAAATAAAAGTTGGCTAAGACGAGATATGTCAATGTAATCTGCTCGTGTTTTATTGGCACTCTCGTCTTTGCCTTTATAATAAAGTAAATACTACTTTTGTGAAATGAATATACGCCGTGAAACTCGGGTGAAACCGTAGTTTTGCGTACGAGCTGAAATATCAATCTTCTCTTATATTTCCTCTAAATGTTATCATCTTCTTTTTGTTGTTTGTTTTTCAAATTAATGTTTCATTGCATTTTTCATTACATTGACTCCAATCGAATAATAGCGAGTAACTTTTATTTTGAATCAACAATCCTCGCAGAATCAACGTGGCAATTTTCGATCAAAATATTTGCAAAACAAGTTAAGAATCCGCAATCATAAACTTGATTGAATTTAAAATTTCACGAGGTTCTGAACTTTCATTTTTGGAATAATCCTAAATTCAAAGTTATTATACCCTTGGCTTTGTGATTTTTCCAATTTATTTTCCGTTTGTGTTTTAAACTTTGCGAATAATACATTCCTGGCCTGAATATTTGTTTCTTTTTTCTATCAAATAATTTTATCTTTTATAAGAGGAACTAAACGTGATTCGTATGTTAATCTCAAATTAACACGAAAATTCCATTTGCTCTTCATCCCTATCCAAACAAAAAGGGATTTTCGTGCTTTCAATTTGTACATTTTCGCAGACTGCAAAAAAAAGTAAATAAATAACGCACTTTTTACAATTGAATTTTATTTTACAGTTGGTTTGCGAAATGTAAGTGTGCAAAGAGCGGCGCTTCTTTAAATAACAAAAGGTCGGCTGGACAAAAAAAGTGGACTTTTTTCCGGTCGTGCGACCGTGGCGGAAAAACACACCTCTGGTATGGAGGAGTACGTGAGAGTGTTACATTGTGTGGAAAAGCACCGGTGTCGCGAGAGCAGCCTCTCTTTCAACCCTTTTTGAACGGCGGTCAATCATCTGAGGTTGCCATGTACCATTCGTGAGCCTCCAGACACCGACATTTTTTTATAACTACTTCTTTTATCTTTGCGCCTAATCCTCTTTCTAAAAGAAACTTGCAATTTTAATGCTTCCATAATCATAAACACACTCTGAACTTTTCTAGATCATTCTTTGTTTCATAATTAAAACTGTATTGCTTTGTTCATCAAATCAAACACAACAATATTTACGAAACATTTCGGAATAGATTTTAGTTGAAGTATCAAATCCACATAAATTTCTTGTTTATCAGTGTTGCTGCAATATTTGGATTGACTGGCAGAATTATCAATGTGGCTACAACTGATTTCACTCTATAAAATAATAAATTGAATTAAATGTGGTTTCATCCTACAATTAATATAGTTCAGTCGTCAGTTGTGATATAATTGAAACTGAATTATAGTTTTGACCAGAATTCCAAATTAAAATACATTTTATTTCATTATTATTGTTTTCATTTCTTGTTTTAATGAAAGCTCAATAATTGTCAAAGTTGAGCCTCCTCTGATAAATTATTTTCATTTTAAAGACGACGTTCCATTGCACTTGTACTGATATCAGCTTATTTATTCCTTTTGCATTAAAATGACATTTAAAATGTTCTGAGGCGTGACGATACAATTTTTCCAATCTTCACTCGGTTAACTAATTTATTGAACCAATATCACTTATTTGCAACTATTTATAGTAACCTTGAGCAAATATTTTCCCGTCGTAAATTTTCGACCGATCAAAATATCTTAATCAAGTTTTCTTTACAGAGAAGAAATAAATTACCTTTGATCGCATGTACAGATGAACGAGCATTGATAAAAATCTACTGTCAAATGTCGTGAGAATAAATACTCATCGAATTCTGTTGTTCTAGATTGAAACAAAAAATGAAGAATCAGGTCAAAATTGATATTGAAATTTTGGGCCCACATATATACTGCTTCTATATGGTAACATTTATGCAATGATTTATAGAACAATTTACAATTAATACAACTATTTAGTGAATGAAATATTTCAATGATCATAATGAAACATTCGAGATAATGCAAATTAAACAGTTTTTCTTAGCAGTGAATCTAAAAGTAGTAGTAATATAAACCATTAGTCCGACATAAACAAGTTTAGCATATTTATTGGGGGAAGTTGAAATTAATTAAATCAACGTACGAGCAAAATTGTAACTGACATAAATGACATGTTTGAATGATTGCTATTCATTCATTTATTCACATGTTTTCCACCACTAACAAATCAACATTATTCCGCGTGAAAAGAATGAAATCCAAACACAATCTCAGTTCCAGCATCTCTGATTTATATTTCACCACTGAAATGGTAAACTATAGACCATTTTATTTAAGAATCCTCAAACAAATTTTGTTCAGTAAAATTTATTAATTTTGTTTTTCCCTTTATATTCGTTGGTATTTGAATTTCTATCACGAAAGATTTGTATGAAAATAATGTATATTATAGTTTTGATTTACATGTTGAATTCAAATAACGAGATTAATATAAATAGGATTTTTTACCTGTATGAGGGGAGTGTTGAATATTAACGTTAAGTTAATTTCATACATGTGACGTGAAAATGTCAATTTCAGTTTCATATGTTTATTAAATTATATTTTTTATCAAACAAGTTACAGGGTTGGTTGTTAGTTTTTAATTAACAGAAAGTTTTTTTTTTATATCAACTTGGTAAGTTTGAACCTGTGACCTGTTTTCTGCTTTTTCATATGCAGCTTTAGTTCTATACTGTCACTTAGAAGTTGGTTGTGTTTTAATGCACCAAATAACATTTTTTTTTGCAGATTCATCGAAAAACTAAAACATTTCAGGATAGTCTGATTTTGATTGGATCGACTTTTTGTTTGTTAACTGTTGAATAAATGTGCTCATGAAACAATTTGCAACTGCAATTACAATTTTTAACTAACTGACTGTGTTTAATCGAATTTTGTAGATAATTAATGTTCCACATGCTATGTGAAAACGTTTTTCGGAATAAATTCCTAATGAAATTTCATGTTTGGAATTCAATCATTAAAAAAACGTTATATTTTGGAACGCGGAAAACAATGGCGTGATCATTTTACATTTTCTGCGACATTATTTAGTTCAAGGCAAGGAAAGTGTAAATTTGTTTCACATCTTAAATTTCATTCTCATGTGCCGTGTCTTAAAATGTGAAGTTCTATTTTTTTCCACCCAGTCAAAATGAATTACATAATTTTTCAAAAACAAAAACTGAAGAACTTAAATGCAAATGAAATAACTATAATTACTAAGCGAGTGGCAGGAGTGGTTTTTGAAACACACAAATTGTTCTGAATATTCAAAAACGACAGTAAAAGTTTGTCACTCGATTAAGAATTACGATTTTTTTTCTCTATCGCTTGGAAATGGTTTCTCAAAGTTTCGTTCAAAGTCTTTTAATTATATCATTTGTTGCTATTTTATTTGGTCCTGTATAGGACTTCAAAACAGTAACTTCATTATAGTTTAAAATTACATCAACAAAGACGTAATTGTGTTTTTACATTAAAAAAAAGGAGAGTAAAAAGATCACTTCTAATTATCTTCAAACAGTTTGTGTTACGGCTCTTGAATTAAACCTGAAACTTTCTATTTTTGCAAAAAAATTGTTGCCACATTTAATGTGTTCAACCTGTCATTTTAAATTAGGTCGAACAAAAATTGCGTAAACGGTATAAATACATTTTCATCCGATAATTCGTTTTTTTTAAATATTTTAAAAATAATGATTCGAGGAACTATTAATATTCTTTCCTTGATTTATTTTCCGCTAAGATAAAAGTGATAATGAGATATCAATAACATTACATAATGAAATAATTAAAAATACATCTTTGCAAGCAAATTAATAGTAAATTCTAAATTTAAAGTTAAAAATATTAGCAACCTTTGTCGTACTTGACTGACAGTTTTTGAAACAACAAGATTTTATGATTACAAGATTATGATTACAAGAGATTTGTTACTCACGTCCCAGCAATACCATTGGGCTGAATTTCCTGGAGGAAAATGCCAAGTTCTCCTCGGTCCTTGTTACGTAATCCGACCACGCTAAATCCTAAGCTCGTTCCCTCGGATTTATAAAGCTGAAAACGTAAACGAATCATTACAGCAAACCTCGCATTCATCAAAAGAAACATTTCAACAACTTGTATCCTTCTACGAAACAATAGAAGAAAATGGAAAGCAGTAACAAATTACCTGGACAGTGCATATCTGTCGGCCTTTCGCTGCTGCTTCGATGACTTTTTGAAATTCTTTTGCATAAGTTGGATTAGTGATCGGTGGCATGCCAATCACTTCCGAAGCCAAACTCGGGCTAGTAACCTGAAAACAAAAGTTCATTTCACCATTGAAAGATACAATTTTGTACAGCAAATTAAATTCTAATATAAATTCTATGAAATTATTTGAAATATTGTTCCTTTTTTATAACTATTAATCAAAATAACTCAGATACGTTATTATATTTTGTTCTAATTCGATTTGCAAATTTGTATCCGAAACTCAATCAGCACCTGTGCACTCGTATCCTCGCTGCTGCTGTGTACCAAAGGTGCAATGGGAACTCTCTGATCGTCCAGTTCGCTGCTGTCTTGGTACAAATCTTGGTACATCGTTTGCCCGGTCGGTTGCACTGCAGTGTTTGGAACAGAGAGCACCAGTTGACCACTCGGTCTGATATCGAAATCACCCGGAAGAATCGAAGGGTGCTGACAGAGCTGACAGTTTAGCTCGGCCAGTGAATCTTGTATCGTGACGATACTACGGAACACAGGATCTTCCAGCAGAGACATCAGTGGTTTTAAATCGTCGCGCGATTTTGTGTCACTGAACTCGGTCACTCCCAGACATTCGTGAATGTGCTCCAGGAGGTGAAGAGCAGTTGAGATATCTGAAAAGAATATAACAAAATGAACATTATAAAATGATTTTCTTATATTATATTTTTTAAATAAATTTTTTATTATAATAACGTACCTGTGTTGAGAGACATCTTGCCTCTTGCAAAAAAATGTCCTTGTGAATAAAAACTTCAGATCTCTCTGATTATCAGTTGTACCTGAAACGGAAGGTGAACATTTTCGTTATTGATCCGGTGTAACATTTTTCATTTGAATTTTCAGCTACAAAATGATATCATTGTTAACAATGTGGCTCGTTAACAATGAATTCCTTAGCACAATGGCGTGCGATTAGTATTGTGGTTTACATTGCATTGAACACTCTCTGTGCACAGTACCTATTTTTAACAAACAAAAAAAAAAACATTAAAAAAATCATTTGGTCACAAATGTCAAACTTTTTTTCTTTACTTTTGTTTTAATGTAGACAAACCATTCAAAAGACTGAATTAAAAATTTTGATACCAATTTGGTAAATTCAATTAGATTAATTTTTGTACGAATAAATTAATTTTGGAAAAAAGGATTGAAAAAGGTGTTAAAAAATTTGTGCTCGCACAGTAAAAACATGGACATTTTGTCACAAGAGCAATATGAAATTATGGTGAGCATCATTGTATGACAATTTTATTCCAAAATGAAATTGTACTCCGAGGTTGGATCTTAGAATGTAAAATTGACACTCCGGGTTAAAAGGATGTCAAAAATTGTCAGCTGACAGGCAGAAAACTAGGTGGAGTCTCTGATTACAAAGCGAGCTGCTCCGAATCGAGCCAGGAAATCTCAACAGCTTAATAACGAATTTTCAAAGGGATTAAAATTTCATTGGAACAATATCATTAGCTGGCATTTTGTTAATGAAATTGACTTGGAATTTTGAGAATTCTGTGGAGATATACATACAGTTTTCAAAGCGAATCCCACAAACTCTTTTCAACGTTGTAACGCGATATGACGTATATTCATTATGTCAATACATTGTAGATGGCCAAAAAAATGTGATACCAACCGCGTACGTGAACGCCATCTGGTTATTCAAACTTTTGGCGCGAATTTTGAAAACGAATAGGTTATCTTTTTTTGGAGGATTAATTCATAAGTTGATAAGACTTCCTGTATAGTAAATAAAATTAAAGTTTTTAACTAAATTAATTTTTAACAAAATCTTTATATTGATAGATTATTGAGATCTATTGTATTGAAGAAAATTAAAGAAACATCTTGTGAGAGCAACTTTATCGACAGTTAAGAGTTTGACGAAAAGGGTTAAAACAGAAGTTCTAAACAAGTGTTTGGTTGTCAAATGTTTAAGAAATTGAAAATGAAATATTAAGAAATTGAAATGGTAAGATTCAATTATAAAATTTCAACTGTGAAAAAATTGAAAATAAATATGAAAAAGTTATATAATTGTATGAATAAATTGAGTAATTGTTGAATTATGACAATTATTTATAATTATGAATGAAATTGTAAATGGTTGGATGAAAAATATAATGCGAGGAACATTTGGAATTTTGAGGTAAACAAATTGTCTCTATGATTAACAAAAATTTTCATTTATATTTTAAGAGGTTATAAAAATGTAAACATTGTTGCAGATACATTTATTCACGATTATTTGATCAAAATTGGTTGCCACTAGCAGTATGTAATAGATTAGCAATTCAAGATGAAAATACTCGTAAGTGCATATAATTTTATCAATTTCTGATATGCTTATTTTTGTAATTTTTTTTTAAATGGATTTATTTTGTAGGAAACATTAGTTTCGACAAAGATCAACTGAAGAATGAAAAAGTAAAAGATGAAACTTCAAAGAGAGTGGAGAAAAGAAAGAAACCCCCGCTGACACATTTTTTATCAATTCCCTTGAATCAGGATTGTATAATTAACAAAGTCAGGGAATTTAAAATAAATGTTTTGACTAATATTGCTGATTCGAAATCAAGTGAAATAACTGAAAAGCTATTTCAAAAACCAGAAAGATTGCATGTAACGATAGGAATGTTAACATTGCAAAATGAGGTTCAATTGGAAGAAGCTGAAAAAGTTTTGAAGCAATGTTTTACGGATGTTGTTTGGTAAGTCTTAATTAAAAATATTAAACAAAAAGTAATCGTTATTTTAATATCATTAATTAATGTTTTAGTAACTGTTTATTTATTATTATTTTATTTTACAGCCCTTTTATAGAAAAAAATGGTCTTATCAAAATTGAAATTAAGGGAGTTGGAGCTTTGAGCAACAATCCTGCCAAAACTCGTGTAGTTTATGCAAAAATCACTGACGAATTTGGACACCTGCAGGAATTATGTGATAAAGTGATGAATTATTTTATTGATAAAGGTAAGTTCAGAAGCATTGCATTATTTTTTTCTTTCAAGATCAGATTTTTAAACTCTCGTTTGAAGCTTCTTTTTTCAACACCTTTTTTTAGGAATAATGGAAAAAGAATACAATTCTGTTAATTTGCATATAACTTTAATGAATACAACGTTCAGAAGTCGACAGAAAAATGAACATGGAAAAAAGTATCCCTTCAAATTTGATGCTACGAAAATAATTGAAGTAAGTACATTTTGGTAAATCTTTTTTTTATTGATCCAATTTTTTCATGTTTCAATTTTGTTTCTAGACTTATAAAGATACATTGTTTGGAGAAATCATGTTCGATACGATTCATTTGTCGCAACGATACAAATACACAGAAGATGGTTATTATTTTCCAGCAGTACAGATTGAATTCGACCAATGCAATCCATCTCCACAAACCAAAAACATAGAAGAGAAAATTGAAGACTAAACAATCCTATGATATATGTAAATAAAATAAGTGTAAATCAAATTGCGTGGAAATTTATCGGTCGAGATTTTTTTATAATAAATTAAGTCTTGCAAGGAAAAGTTGTGGTCATCAATGTTTGAATAATCATAAGATTGCAAAATCAGATGTTAAAACTCATTATAGTTTATCTAATGAAATACTTTTATTTTTAACTTTTATACATTCAATTACGTACATTAATTCAATGCGGGTATTTATATGCCGGTAGGTAAAACGTTGATATTGTTACGGGGATCATTGCCTTGACTGCTCGAGATTCTACCATTATCATCCATCAACTGAAATTGTATTTAAAAATTAACAAATAACAAAAATCTTTTTTTTTTAAGTTTTAGAGAAGTCAGTTATTTATGGTAAAATAATTTATTCGAATGTTACTTTAAGAAAGTTGTAAAATTGTTGTAGCTGTTGCAGTTCGATCCGTTGTTTCTGAGTGAGAAATGAAAACAGAGGAGGTTTTGAATCCAAGTTGATGTTCCGTTTTCCCCAACCAGTCGAAAAATTGAGTTGGGCTTCAGCGGGTACGAAAAAATAGAAGATGCAGAAAATTCCAATAGTCAACAGGCTCAACTGTGGTTTAATAAACCTGAAGAGCAAAACAAATTAGTACACACACTAATAAAAATCAACACTGTTTATTGAAAAAAGTATATAAAAAACAACTTGGAGTTTCAACATGTTAACTTACATCTCTGGACTGTGTCACTTGAAATAATTCTTAACACTTGTAAATTTGAACTTTGACTGACGAAAATCACAGGCCAAAAAGCAATTTATATTAAGGAACATCGCTTCCCCACTCTCGGAGAAAAAAAAAGGTTTCTTCTGTACATTTCATCACGGGCTTCGCGGAAATTGCTTTGGAAAATGAGTTCTTTGCAACCCACGAAGAATAATAAACATGAAACCATATGTACTGAGTTTTATTTCAAACGCAGACTCCACGGGTGGAATTTCTGAGCACCATTCATAAAATCATTTTCTTTTTTTTTCAGTTTCCACCAGGTGTGCCTTGTTTAATTTACAAAACCAACATTTTCAACGAACAATAAATAATTAGTCATAATATAATATTAGGAGAGAAAAAGAGTATACATGAGATAAACACATGTGCTTTGTACATCTTATATAAAAACTGGTCTTTTGCACTAGATCCGAGTATATACAATAAAAATATTAAATTCATCGAAAAAACAAATCCTCCCAGAAAATGTAGAGTCAATTTGTTATGAGTTAGACCGATTTAGGCTACTTGTTCATATTTAGTTCTATTGATATGGCTAGCTAGACAGCAGGCCAGGAAGACTCCCACGAAGGGAAAAAATGCCACGAGAACAGCACCCCCTGCTACCAAACCTACGTTGCTGGTTACGAAGTCGACCACTTGATTATAGCAGCCCTGCAAAAAAAAATTAGAAATACAATGCTTTGAAATTACAATTCTTCGGCTTTTGAAAGTTTACATCTAAAATAGTACAATTTTCAAATGTTTAATTCAAAACCCAACTAAACTACTATTTTATAATTGAAACTTAAAGACCAAACAAAAAAAAACTTTGCACAAATTTCTATAAATTCAGCACCTGTGTGTAGATGTCATTAATATCCTTCGTATCGCATTCACCTTCTGGAACTGAACAACAAGAAGATGGTATTTCTTTGGCTGGGTTTAAAAGTGCCCAATCAGTGTACGCCCTGTTTCCACAACAGTGTAACTAGAAAATAAAGTTTCAGTTGAAAAAAATTAAACAATTTTGAAATTAAAATTGTTCATCTTTGTCTTCAACTTTTGTCGTCAACAGTACCGTTTGCTGCAACATATCAACATGTCTGGATTTGCTCGAGTCATCTCCATAAAAGTTCAAGCTATTATTCAATCCAACATCAAATCCTTCAATCAGAGAGGTCCTGTAGGTATAAATTGAAATACCAGAAGTCAATTCCAAAAAGGCGATAACAGCGAGGAAACCACCATACTGAAAAAGGGTAAGATTAAATATTGCAAAATTTAATTTAATTTGCAAAGTTCAAATTTTCTTACCAGGTATAATAAAGCTGGATGACCACGAGCTGTGCAGCAACAAGCAAGCATAGATATCACCGCAACGATTACGCCTAAAAAGGCTAACGCTAAAAGGACAGAACCCGCATTGCTGTTATCATTATTTATATCTATGTAATCATATATCTGAATCCTCATGTAAACTCCAACTATTATCATTGTTATTCCTGAACACTGAAATCAAATTACATTCAATTATTCAAAATGAAAAGATTGTGTCAACAAATTTGCAAACTATACAGGTTCAAGATTTGTTTAACCATATTTGTATTACACCTTCTAATTTATGAATTTTTTTAATTTGATTCATTTTTGATCTAACAGTAGGTTATTATTTTATATTTTGGTCTAGATAATCATCCAGATTTTTGAAGAATCAAAGAGAGAACCAAAACTACTCACCCAAAATGCAATGTTGAAAAGCATGAGCAAAGGAGTCATGCAGGTCATGATGGCAATATTTTTTAAACTTTTCCCCATGGTGATTTGCGATTGATACACTTTTAAGACACCAGAAATTGATATTTATTTTGTTTTCTGACCGTTTCTCTGTACATCCCATTGATTTTCTCCAACCTTATACATCTGGCGCAAGCTCAGACGCATGCGTTGGATTTGAGATGCATGGCTATTGTCATTTCATTAAACTATAAAAAAAAAATTGCAAAAAATTGGAAACGTGATTATTAAATTTCACTTCAATTTATGATCAACTAAGAAAACTGAACTGATTAATGAATCAAAAATTTTAGCATAAATAAAAATTTTACAACTGAAAAGGATATTTCAAAAAGTTCAATATTATTTTATGATAATTAACGTCTTATCTAATCAGAAATACAAATCAAAAGAATTATGTTGCAAGATTGAATATTTTAGTTGGTGGAAGTTGTATTTATTCTCTGACAATCTCTGTGAATGATTCATTTGGTACTCAGTATCTCACCGAGTCACGATGAAATCATTACTCTTAGTGTTAACATTTCTTGTCCTGGCACAGTTCTCTCATCAGAAGACGAAATTTGGTAATTAATTTTTTGAACGACACGCATTGACAACAGAAAGTTTGAATTTTTAAGTGCCACTTTTACTTAAAAATTACATTTTTTGTTATCAGAAAGTTGTACCGATGAAGTTTTAAACGAACTCAACAGCCTCGCAAGTGGAACTAATTTTGACAATACGTGCCAGGTGGTTCGTTGCAATGGATCTGGTTTTTCTGCATTAACGTGAGTGTCCAAGTTTGATATCTTTCCGAAATTTTTGTCATATAAAATTTTCACTTGGAAAACTAAAAAACCTGATTTTGAATAAAAAATCTTTTTTTTTTCATCTCAAACAACAATTTGCATTTTACCTTGGTGATAATCACCTTTCTATATTTCATTTCGTTTTATTCTGACGAGTTTTGAAATCACATCGAAGCGCAATAAATCACACAGGCAATTCCCAAAAATATTACTCATTCATGAAAATCAATCTGAATTAATCGACAATAAAATCGTTAAATAAATTATCTTAAACGGAATGAAACTTAATTAAATGATTATTTTGTTCGTGTAATTGGATAAGCCGATTGGATTAAACCGTAGAAAATTGATTGATTAACGCATGACGAACAGATGCAAAAATGGGTCATATCTCACGCAGTACTTTATGCAAAGATAAACTCGTTCTTTGATCTGGCCGTCAATGTTATGAAAAACGGAAACATTTATATTGAAACTGGAAGAAAATAACGAAGAAAACAATTCTTTATCGTTTAAAAATTATTCAAGTATGAGGATACTCTTTATCTCTGTCAATAAAAATATACCAATAAGCTAATATTTGCATATAATTTTCCATGTTACATAAGTGGTAGATGATTGATGTTGTACTATCAAACTTGGTTAGTTCTTTGGAATATTAATTGAAATTAATTTTAATTTTCTTTCAGGTGTCCAGTTTCTACGTGTCAGGCAGGACACGAAATCGGCTACAAGGAAGAAGATAACTCGAAAGTTTATCCTGAATGCTGTGGATACCCCATTTGTGATAATGTATAAAAAATATGAAATATGAAGAATATGTATTTAAAACATAAGATTTCGTTTTTTATTTCTCACTTAATTTATTCATTTTAGAATTAAAAAAATCTACAGTTCTAAAGAGTTCGTAAGTTTAACAAATTTAATTTTGTTTGATACTAGTAGCAAAATGGAAATATTTTATTCTCCAATTCTGGTCTACTATGTTGGGATTGTTATTTGCTTATCATCAAAAATGGGCTTTGCAAAATTATTGTTGACATCGTCGGAGTCCAATCGATTGAAGATATTCTTTTGCTTGTCGAGCCTTGCTAAATCTTCGATATTCTCAAAGTCGAAACTTGTCTTTCGTGGTACCTTCTCTAACTCAATCATCTCATCGTTGAAGTCGTCAATTTCCATTTTCCATTGAAGACTATTCCAGTCTTCAATTTTGTTGAAATCTGAGCCAAAATTCAAAAGTTAAATTGTTTAATTCGCTTTCTAATTAAAAAACAAATCTTTTTTTTTCCATTACCTGAAAATCCACAAGCATCAATATTTGACTGTACACTTTTGCTCTTTTTAATATCGCCAACAGTTTTGAAATAGATGCTGTGATCGTAGCTATAAGTTTCCAAGCAATTGCTCTCCAGATTGCCGTTCGACTTGTAATTAAAAGTTCCACAACAGTTGAGTTTCATCTGTTCAGCGACAGTTTTTCCTCCAGCCTTGGTGTCTTTGATCGTCATAGCAGATTCAGATTCGTCGCTGACAACCACGTCGTCCGCCGTGTAAGTCCACTGTTCCTGTTTGCTCATCGTCATGCGACCTCGGGACAATCTTTCGGATCGCAAACGGTTGTACCCTTTTGCAAATGCAACCCATCGTTCTACTCTTTGGATCACGTACTCTGTTTCTGCGTTCCACCATTCTGCAAAATTTCTGTGCAGACATGAGCTCGGACTCTCCACTAAATTTGTAGTCATCCTCTGTAACAAAACATTAATTTCAAAAACTAATTATATTTGAAATCAGTTCAAAAGAAAAAAGAGTAACAATGTGAAATTACGTCTAAAAATGTAAAATTACGTTCAATAATGTAAAATTACAATTGCAATAGCAATTTCAAAAAAAAAATTTGTTGTTGAAAATGTTAGGAATTGTAAATTAGTTACCTGTTATTTCAAATCATAGGTTTCAACAATTGAAATGTTACAAGCACTTTTGTCACAAAAGAGGACTCATTTGCGAATGAGGAATTGTAAATTTTCACTAAGGAAACTGAAGTCCAAATGAACTCATTTGCAAGTTTAACTCTTACAACAGTAAGAAGCACTTAAAGAACAGAAACCTTTGAGAGTCAGGGTGAGAATCGATCCGCGCTAGTTACGACCTTGACATCTGTTTTTTGATTATGTCATTTATAAGACTCGGCTAATCTTTAGCATTTCTAGTTAAGCATGCAAAAAAACTTTTCAAGCATTGCAACAACACTTTGCAAAAACTGATGATAACAAAACTTGAGCAAAAATCTCGCTTGAAATTTTATATACAACTCGATATATTTCTCAATAATTAAAAAACTCCATCTAAAATCAAATTGAAAATTTACATCCTGTTATTAATTAACTGATTAAACTTTTAATTTAAAACGTTATCTATTAATTTCAAAACTTGAAATAACAAAAATTAAAAAAACAAAAGTACCAACTCCTCATCAATGTTTACAAAAGTTTTGTTTTGTTTAATAATATTAAATATAACAAACGAGACTAATAAACAAAAGGAATATTGATTTTTAATGTTAAGATTTGAGGTACAACAGTTGTGTTTCAAAAACATCAAAAACAGTTGATGAAAACGGGACCGAAAGAAACGGCTGAAGCGTCAATTGTAAATGCGGCTTGACTACCGGGGTTAACGGGGATTTTGAACACATCAGTTTGACGGTTGGCAAATGACCAATCAACAGCTGATCCGTCTTGCAATCTAAGGAGCACATGTCTGAGCGGTGTAGCGTCGTATTGCGTATTTCTGATAATTCGCGAACAATAACCGAGTCAGAGTGAACGCAAGTGCGACCGCGACCAGGACTTATCGTTTTCGCGCTCCTGTCCCAGGTAATGGTCAGATCAGAACTCCGTTGATCGTCGCGAATTTTGGCTGTACAAAAAAATGGCTGACCGCGACAGTGCATCTGAGAGCGACTCCAGCTCGATCGACGGCGGCTCGATCATGATGCCGCCCTCGCCCGTCACCAGGGAGCAGCTCCAAAAAAGAATCGAATCGCTCCAGCAACAAAACCGGGTCTACAAGGTCGAGCTTGAGACTTACAAGCTGCGTGTGAAGGCCCTTCAGGAAGAAAACCGCAGTCGTCGACAGGCCTCTGTCATGATTGTAAGTTTGCAAAATTTGCAAAGCTCCAAAACTGTACAAACAATCTGAAAAAAACCAACCTTTTTCTGTTTCAACATTTTTCTTTGTTCATAACAAATTTTCATATTTGTTGAACCAATTTCTCTTATCAGTTTTCATTGTCTTTTTTTTTTAGTTATCTATAATTCATTTTCATAATTTACCAACTGCTTTTCTTTAATAATTATTGTTCTTTTGGAAATAATAAAAAATAGCCATCGCGAAGGATTTACTCTGATGACTTGCAAAATATGTTGGATACTGCTTCTCTTCTTTTTTTATCAGAGACAATAACAATGAGAATATATTGGCTGTGTTTGTAACTTGAAATGAACTTTGAGTTGGAGTGTTTCTTTTTATTGTTTCGATGTTGAGAATTGGTTGATTGTTACAGCAAGCAAAAGCTGAGCAGGAGGAAGAATTCATCAGCAACACTTTGCTGAAAAAAATAGAAGATCTGAAGAAGGAAAAGGAAACCCTGGCGCATCATTATGAGCAGGAGGAGGAATGTCTGACGAATGATTTGTCTAGGAAACTGAATCAGTTGCGACAGGAGAAGTGCCGGTTGGAGCAGACTCTGGAGCAGGAACAAGAGTGCCTTGTAAACAAGCTCATGCGTAAGATAGAGAAACTCGAAGCGGAGACGCTCGCCAAACAGAGCAACTTGGAGCAGCTGCGTCGAGAGAAAGTCGAGCTGGAGAACACGCTGGAGCAGGAACAGGAAGCTCTGGTGAACAAGTTGTGGAAGCGAATGGACAAGCTCGAGGCGGAGAAACGAATGCTGCAGATCAGACTGGACCAACCGGTGTCGGACCCGACGTCGCCAAGGGAAATCAACAACGGTGACACTGCCACCAATCTGAGCACTCACATTCAAACTCTGCGGAGCGAGGTCGCCAGATTAAGACACCACCTCATTACCTCACAACAAGAACGTAGGAATCCACCTGCTAATAAATTAATTTTTTTAATCATGATTTTAAACACTTTCCCTTGTCGTAACTCTGAGAATTTGTTACTGCGATTTGAGTTGAGAACTATCACATCTGAAGAATGATTTACATTTTAATTTGTTTGTATTGTAGATATAGAAAAAACGCAACGATATGAGAACGAGGAGAAACAAATCCGAGAAGAAAATTTGAGACTGCAAAGAAAGCTGCAACTTGAGGTTGAAAGACGCGAGGCTTTGTGCAGACACCTGTCTGAATCCGAGTCCAGGTAAATGAAAAAGGGAAAACAGTCGATTTTAAAAGATTAGAAAACAGGGGATAATTCAAACGATGAATTTCATTTCAGTTTGGAGATGGAAGAAGAGCGACATTACAACGAAATCGTCATGTCCGGTGGTAACATACGAAATCGCAACGTCTCAAGCCCTGTACCCTACAATCCATCGCCAAGTTCCTCCAGACCTCTTAGCCCAGGTACAAACGATCATTTTTCAATCTTTTTTTAATTTACATTCATGTTATTTAAAACTATCAATTTTTTATTAATTTTCCATAGGATCGGCTTCGAGAGACAACTTTAATCGATGTTACGCTTGTGGACAACCTCTGAACAATCTTCCTTCTTTCACCAGTTCGTCTCCTCCATCTGGAGTGAGTTAATTATTATTATTATTATTTTTTTTTTTTTTTTTACAAAATCAACAAAAAATGAACGTAATTAAGGAGTTGCTACAAACTATTACAAAATAACTAAACCTTTGGGATTTTTCAGGGTTCTCATATAGTTTCATCATCAGGAAGACGCGCATCCGATCGATTTGTAAAACCCGCGATTCCGCCAACTATCGTGGGTACAAGTGGCGGCCCTACCCTAGTCACTCCACCGACAGGCACTGCACCCGGATGTCCGATGGACATTGCCAAAACATAAGCCAGTAACAAAAAAAAACAGGCACTTTCTTTACAATTTAATCTTAAACTATTTTATATATCAGTGATTACAATTTAAAAAATTTGGGATCATAATTATCTTCATTATTTGTTGTTTTTTCCTATTACAAATTTTTGTTCTGATGAATCTCGGCATGCGAAACGTCACGTGACACACACACAAAGATGGCACATTGACTCGTCAATGTTTAATTCTAACGTTAATGTTTGCGCCAAACTTTCTTCGTACTCTTTTTTTTCAATTTTCAATTTTCGGTTATTGCAGAGTCACACTTAAACTTCGTTTTTCAATACAAAATCACGAATTAAACCATTCAAAGGATCAACACACAAAGGAGACATTTTGTATTCAATTGTTTAACTTTTTTTGTAACTGATGCAAGGATAAATTATTTTTGGAGACGAATTTTGATTGTGTACGAAAATGTAAAGGAAATTTTTTTTGTATCATACACTTTTTTGTATGCGTTGCTGAAAATACGAACCTCGCTGTGTCACACAAAACTGCATTTACTACAATGGCGTATCTTCTTCGCTTTTTCTTTCTCTTTCTTTTTAAATTCATTTACGTTGCCAAGTGCCATTGTTTACGTTCATACAAACGGCATTCTAATCGCTTCTTGCTTGGCTTGCGGGTTACGGGCCAAAATATATGCGCACCATATGGTAATAAAAACTATGAACAAGTGTAAAGAAAAAAGTATTTCTCAAAAAAAAAAAAAAAAAAAAGAAAAAAGGAAACAAACAAAAAATGAAAAACGAATAATTATAATAATTGTATGCGAAACGAAAATGGATTGCTTGATATTGGTTATAATTGTATATCAGAATAATAAAAACTCGGGTACCATCTGTGTATCAATTATAAAAATAAAAAAAAAGAAAAAAGAAATAACTCGTGAAAGAGATTCAATGTTCAGAACAACGACACTACTTTTTTCAATTACAATGAATCGTGTGTTCTTGAATGGTTGACATGTTGATGATATTTGTAATCTGTGTGCATTAGTATGATAAAACGAACTTGTTGAAAACAAAAACAGAGAGGGAGCCAGAGGGATTTCTATTAATTCAGGTTTTGTTTTTTAAATTGATGTAGAATTTGATAGATGTTTGAGAGATCGAAGGTTGGCTTATTGTTTGCCAGTACTGTGAAATTTACTTTTTCAGTACTTTGAGTACCACAGTTACCATGTTTTCGGATGATCGACTGATACAACCACTGTGTCAATTTGACTTTGTAACTTTCAAAACGAAGCTCCACTGTTGAATTGTATATTATTCGTACAATTTCAGTCACGGCAATTCGATCGTGTGAATGTGACGTATATAGATAAAGCCTATGACTTCCATGTAATTTTAATATTAAAAAAACTATTGTTAGAAGAGAGAAGAAAAAACATGATGTGTTCACATAAAAGTGAATAACTGTCTGGTAACTAAAGAACTGCTAACGTTTTAATGCACACGAGCGTATTATAAGGTTTTTTTTTTAAACTCAAGTTATTTATTGACTTAAAAAAAAGGTTCAATGGTTTTTGATTTTCTCGTCACTTTTGTCTTTGAATGTCCTAGAATATAAAATAGATACGGATGCTGTACAAGCAACAATTAACAACAAGAGGGTAATTTGTTTAATCTGTAATGTACGAAAATGAAAAAAATAACATGTTTTCAACTACGATTCGATGGAGTTTTATGTGATTAATGATGTCTTGTGGAACATTACAGGTTTCGAATTAAAACGTACGATAAGCAAAATATACAACGAGTGCATTTATTTGTGGCTCGGTTACAGCTGAGTCGGGATATAAAAGTGCACTGCTAATCGAGACAAGTTTTTTTTCTTTTTTATTTAAACAAATTAACTGTCGAGGCGGCTTCTAGGGCGCTTTATAAATAAATGTACTCCGAGTATAAATTTATTCTTCATTTAATCGTCATTCCTAGAATTTCGTTTTATTTATTATTATTATCGAGCCCGGATTAGTTGATTTGGTTCGCAAACTGTTTAAACATTTTTTTTCATTCCTATGAATAAAATACCTCATTTGTACGAACATTTTTTTATTCTGGATTTTTTCATCAAATTGAAATCTGAATTGTGATGAAACAAATATGCAATTTCGTTTTGTTTTTATTGGTTCTATTTATTTGTTCGTTTAAAATATGAATTAGATTTTAAAGACAGTAAGTATGCGAGTACACTTAAGTCAATATTTTCTACGCAATAACTATTTCAAAAGACCACAAGCGGTGTGTCTGCCAAGACCATGTGTTTCACATATGGAATAAGACCGCTTTATTTTGTCCCCTCCTTTATTCCACAACTTTCACTTTTTCGATTCTTTCTTACAACTTCGTCAAACGCGCAGATCATTTGTTTTCAATTATTTTCTACAATTACAACCTTCATCATCATGCCAATAAACTCCTCTTCCACTGAAAATTACTTCTATAAATATAATCCAATCGAAAATAAATTTTAATAACAAAAATAACATTACAAATTAAATCTCAATTTAGAGCCTAATTCAAACGTCTAAATTTAATCCCGAACTATTAATTATTCTCATCCGAAGGCTTCACCGAAAATTTATCCAAATGAGAGAGCCGGATAATAGATTATCACTCACTCCTTAATTTGTAAACAGTGAACTATCCCAACAGCTCATTATTACTCCACAAATTTTTCTTTACAATATTTTTTACTTCCCAGTTTGAGTGAAAATTAAACAAATTTTTGAGAAAAAACAAGAAAAAAATTTTAATTGCGTTATTACTGCGCGACCAGCTTGGGTTTTTTTCAAATATTCAGCAGATCGAAGAAGTTGATTCGACGAGTGATTCACGTCGCCCTTCCACTTCTCCAGCGTCCGTCGTCGGCAGCGTCAGCCATATTGTCCGCCCAGTCGGTTCGACCAGAAAAATCGTACACAGAAGCGTGCAAAGAGGTAAGCAAATAAATGAGATTAAAGCTGAACGCCAATAATTCGAAGGTAGCTGACGATTTTTCCTCGGGCGCTTTTTGTTTGTCGTCGCGTGGACAATTTTACGATCATGCGGGCGCGCTTGCTCGCACAACTGCGAGGTACAGGGATGATTTATTCGATAATCACTCGACCAACCACCTTCGATTCACTTTTTGTTTTGCATCTTTCATAATTTTTCCGTCCGTTGTATAATAATAAAAAGGAGGAAGTACAAACTAGTGAAAATGCAAGCGTCGTTTTAGAACGTGCTCCGATGCTCCGTTTTTCGCGGCAGTTATTTTGGTATGACAAGATCTCCGCTGGGACTGTCACATTCGTTATCGAATAATGTGACAGTGCACGTCATCTCAAAAATTCCAACTATGCAACGACGGGTATTTGACTTGTTTTTTTTTTTTTTTTTTTTTTTACAAAACAATCGACCTCATTTTTTCCCTTTATTTTCTCCCCTGCTACAATTTTTTTTTAATTTGTTATCATCTTATTTGATTGAACAAAAATTGTTCATTCAAGTTTTTGTGTTTCTTTTTTTGTGTTCTTCTTTTGATATTTGTGCTTCACCTATTTTGGTCATTATCTAATAACAGTTAAAAATAGTCGGCTGACTTGCATAATCGGTGATTAAATTATTTGGATAAAACATTATTTTAGTGTGCCAATTAAAATGTTCGTTTTCATATTTCTTTTTGTATGATAGCTAGTGGTGGTCAAGGTTGAGGGGGTGACAAAAAATTGGTGCGCAAATTAGTGTCAAGAGAACAACAAGTTTGAGTGCAATTTAGAAATTTTTTCGTGGGTTTGTTATATACAAATGTTTCATTGACAGACAACATGTCGGAGCCAACGATCGACCATGCTGACTCCCTGGAGGACGAGGAATTGGATACGAATTACAAGCCACCTCCAGAGAAGACCATCGAGCAGATCATGGAGGCTGACAAGGAAGATGAAAGCTTAAGGAAATATAAGGAAACTCTTCTGGGAGAAGCGAAAACTGGTGCAATTATTGTTGGTATGTTGGAAATAATCGAATAAACTTGTTGGACGTATAGAAGAAATGAAATAAACTTAGGCTGAATTAAATTAGATGGAATGAATCATGAAAATAATGTGCTAATCAGAAAAATAATTCGTTGAAACTGATTAGATTAAATTTCAATCAGACGTTCGTGTGTTTACATTTTTTATTCAGTTCAACTTGAATATTAAACGTTCAATTTTGATTTATTTATATTGTTATTTCATTAATTTGTATTTTTTTGTAATCTCTAGTCAGTTTAAAAACAAAACATGAATGTTGAAATAATAGTTGATTTCTTTCAAACAAAAAATGACAACAAAATAATAAACTAAAAATTCAAAATGTATTGAACATTTTTTAGACCCATCTGATCCGAGGAAAGTGATAGTTAAAAAGTTGGCACTGTGTGTCAACGGTCGACCAGACATGGAACTGGACCTCACAGGGGATTTGACCCAACTGAAAAAGCAAGTGTTTGTAATCAAGGAAGGCGTGAGTTACAAAATCAGGATCGATTTTATTGTACAACGAGAAATTGTCCATGGACTCAAATATATACAGAAGACATATCGTCTTGGAGTTCCAGGTAAACTTTTTAATCATCCCCGAACGAAATGTAGAAACATGAAAAAAGAAACATTTTATAACTAAAACACTTTTAAACAAATCATTTGTTGGTTTTACTAAAAAAGTAATTTCATTTGCCTCCGATTGGATTGTTCTCACACAGGAGTAACAGGTGAACTCATATTCGTTTGCAATATTGAATAGCGTTGAATGCTCTTAGAGCATTCAATGGAATAGATAGCAATCGCAAAAAAATTTCATTCTACTGCTTATCTTTGATTGAACATGTTTCATACTCTTTGCAATTGAAACGCTGAATGAATTTCAATTTTTCTTTACACTCTCTCAATAATAATGTAGTTTGAAAGAAAAAGCACCGATTAGATTTAGATTTTGAAAATGTTGATTTTCACTGCTTGTAAATTGTAGTTCAAATTAAAATAAGCTACTGAAAGTCAGGAAAAGTTTTAGAAAAGATCAAATAAAGAGTACGTCCCAGTGAAAAATACAGAATTTTGCTATTATACTTTAACTTCAAGATGTTTTTGGTACTACAATATTCAATGAATTTGTTCTACTGCATGTTTGGAAAAGTATGAAAAACAAAGGGTCGAGACAGAATTTTGATATGTTTCAAATTATAAACGATATCATAAAAAATTGATTAAAAAATGGCCTACTTATTCAGGGTTGTTCTAAGAAAAATTTGGATAACTTTTTTGTTTCGATTATCATCAAAATTTTATCAAAAAATTCTTCTTCTTGTTATTTCAAATAATTAGCTGTGATTAGAGGAAATTTGGGTCAAAAATTAATTTCAACGTTACCCAGTGTTTAATCATTATTATTAACAAATATAAGGTTTATCCAAAACTGTTCATCGTTATAAATGTTGCTGATTTCGCTAGGACGGCTTCTAAAAAAACATAATGTTGAATTGAACATTTTTAAACGCGTAATAATTGTATTAACTTGTGTGTATTGATTTTTAGTGGACAAGATGACTCATATGGTCGGTTCATACCCGCCAAAGATGGAGATCCAGTCGTACACAACACCGCCGGAAGACGCACCAGCAGGAGTGATGGCCCGGGGTTCTTACACCGTTTCGTCGTTGTTCACCGACGACGACAAGCACGAGCACTTAAAGTGGGAATGGTCGTTTGAAATCAAAAAGGACTGGAAAAACTAAAAATTCTGGCGACCGACCAAGAGAAGCGTACGCAATTTTGTAATTAAATCCTTGAGTGTTTATGAGCAGTGGATTATGAATGGACAAGAGCTTAATTCGACATTGGAACTGCCGGGTCGTATAAGATTTCACGTTACAACTTAAGATTTAAGACGCTAGTATTTATTTAGCAATACAGAATCTTAGTCCTTATTGTATATTCCAACGTTGCGTTGGTGTTGAAACGTTCAATGCTGTAGCCATAATTGTGTCTTCGAAGGGCTCGCGAGTTATCAACTCCCGAGACCTTTTCTTTTTCTCTTTTTCTTTTACAGTACACATACAGACTAGCGTCTACCAATCGTAGTCGGGCAAATTGTTGAACTCCTAGTGTAAGCGAAAAACCCTTTGCAGGTTCGGATTTTGAACGTCTTCGGCAGAACGCGTTGATGCATTTACTGGTACTATTAAAATGCCGAAGGATATTTAGATGATGCATTATAGCCTTCCGTTTGAGAGATTGGCATTCGGCTGAATCATTGTCGCGAACGTGCGTCTGCATACCATCACAGTTAATTTCGATTCGAAGCCAAATGTGTATGCGACGCAAAACTTATACCCTGCACACCCGATTTACCGAACTTATACAACACTTCCTCTTTTTTTTGTAGATAAAATTTGCAACTGCACATGACCGCCTGCTGTTTGTGTGAAAGTATGGGTTTTGTGTAATATTAATTAATATATACAGTCTGATACCGATTGAAAAACAAAAAAAAAATAAAAAAATAAAACATCACGTGTGTTCACACGAAGTTTGTTAGGTGTATATGTTTTCTCACGGGTTTCAACTATGTGAGGAGCTAAGATTACAATCTATATATTTAATGTTCGATTGGTAAACCTTTACAAGTGCGTAAAGAGGAACCAATTGAATTTTTGTCATTGTAACAAGATCTTGAAAATGTTTGTTTTTTTTTGAATTCTGGGTGTTTCATTTTAAGGAGGTCGTTTCGCTTATTGTACTAGTCAATATAAAATTCAGATACTGAATGTATAGCCTGTTCGATGTCAATTAAGATACAATTTTGCATGCACGCGTTGTTCTGCTGCATAAACATTGAATTAATGAATCAAAAAAGAAAAATTATTATCGTAACACCAAGTATAGCTCTCCCCGAAGGCGATCGTCGTGTAGAATAAACAAGTTTGACGAATCCAAGACAAATTGAAGCAAATGAATCATGCAACTATGAAAATGATTAGCTGGTTAGCTATTTCGAGCCCTGTCAATTGTAACAATATTTTTTATGTTTGACGATGTATAGAGTTTATTCCTTTAGTTGCTAAATATTATTTAGAAAGTAACGTAGAACAATTATAATAATGATATTATAAATGACAAACAAAGAAGTAAGACAAATTATTTTACGACCGAAACCTCCTTAAAAAAACAATCACGTATTTTTCGATGCATGTGAAAACAAGTAACTGTACAAGTAAACACTAACTAAGATATGTTCATATGCGAATTACTCATCGCCCTTAATCATCCAACTGTAATCCACGTTGATGAAACATAACGGTTTAGATGGTAATTGTAATAGAAGATAAAACAAAAAAAAATATATATTTTTCGGTACACAATGTTGATGAAAAATATGATAATGTAGTGCTCAAGTATTTTAGTGGAGAAGACGCATATTTTTAAACCAAGAACTCAAGCAGATCTATTTGAACAATAAATTCAAACGGAAACAATAATTATGTGCGAAAGTGCCAAAAAGAAAAGAAAATATACAAACAAACAAAAAACAAAAATAATACGACACCTGCTCCTGACACTTGGGCAGCTCATTTCAGATGTAATTCTGTGATATGTATAATTGTATGTGCCTGATTATATTTTGGTTAATCGATTCCGTTCGTTTATCTCCAGTGAGTACATACATTTTGTGTACAACATTTAATGTCCGTGAGAATTTCATTGTAACCGTGAACATAGTTACCCTAACAAATATACATTTTATACCATTGATTTTGTAGTTTCTACTTAATCGCTACCTGAATCGAATTCCAGTTCTGATTCTCCCAACTCGTTTATTTTTATTAAAAAGACGTCTGAGTGAAATCACTCAAATTTACAAAAATGTTATCAGAGAAAAGCAATAGAGTTTGACTAAAAAAGAATGTTAAAACTATCAAAAGCTGCAATACAGTTGGTGTTTTTTTTATCAATTTTTAATATTTTTCACTGAAATAAATAATTTTATCTAATTTTGTTTCTAATTTCCTTTTAATTTGAGCTAACAGTTATATGCAACTGAAATTACACTTTTTTAAAATATAAATCTAATCGGTGCATTTATACGTGTTTAATTTTTTTATATTCCATTTTTTTCCGCTAAGTCAGTTTCTGACCGCGAGAATGAAATGAGTATTTAGGTTGATTTAATACGGTAATCCGTTATTAATATAAGTTGGTCACGGTTATGGTTTCAGACTATAAGATAGTTGAATTGCCGTGAAACGGTTTCAGCCGAAGTGGTCAGGTGTTCGAGTTGTATCATTCAAGTATTATGTAACATTTCCCAATGTAAAAAGTTCCATTATCAAAAAGCAACAAATTTATAAGAACGTATTTTAATTGGTAACAAAATGTTTTTTTTTGTTACCAAACTCAACACCAAATTAATTTCTGTTGACTTAATTAACAGTTCGTTGTACCCTCGTCGGTAAATTGAATTCATGAATTATTAATCTCAATTGAAGTTTATTTTAGTACGAATTTCATTTCATATTATAGCGCACATTTCCTCAACTACATTAAAAAAAATCCCAAACTGATAATATTTGTTTTCTAATAAAACAATTTTTCCTTCGAAAGGGACACTTTTACATTTGAAAATGAAATTTTGAACATTCAACGAGAGAGCCTCTTTTTCCACTTTCATCTTCAACAAAATAAGTTTCCACATTTGGGAAAGTCACAATGTTATAATACCATCTTGATTACGATGTCGCAACTGTTTTTCATCACCGACTAATTAAATTAACCAATTTTCACACATCTCCGTCAATTGTCCTTAAACCAATTACACGAACTTTGGTTATACTGAGCATTCTAGCACCTTAATCGGTGGCTGAGATTCGATCGCAAGTGACGCGCACCTAACAGTGATGCAAATTTTTGAAAGTGGAACTGGCTCAAGAAGCTGGAGCACTTTCAATGGTTGGGTTTGCTTTCTTCCCTGGACAGGAGTAGAATCGTGACAAAAAAAGCACATCGTTAGTTACGGCACACCCCAGTTGGAGCCCAACCAAATGGCTAATGAATTCGCTATTAATTAGCTCGTGGCTAATTTGAACGCGGATGTTTCTTCTCCTGAGTCGATATTTTTCTCTGGGCCTTTTTTTTTCATTCCGACGCTCTGGTTCGCTTTCGTTGTGCGCCAGTTGCATACGTTTTGCACCGTCCCATTATGCGCTTACATTTCCTGCCGCGATGGAAAACGCGCAACTTCAATGACTCCTTCGACCGGAAACGGAGCTGCATATTTCATTCGCCAGACTTTCCAGGCCTCCGTGCCATTCTGATGCACCGCATTCCAAAGTTCCTTTGTCCTTGAACGATCCGCGGATTTTCAGCGAAATTAAAACGCCTTTTTTGTCGCGCGCCATAAGTGGGCCGTGCTGATGCGCGTCTGCTCGCATTTTCTTTCGCCTCCGAGAAAGTCATCCGAGGGAAAACAGAAGATAACATTTTGTCATCAGTTTTCATTATCTTTTGATAGCTACTTTTTTTTAACAACTGTGTGGACATTTTTAAGAGTTTATCTGATTATACCGAGTTTTAATTCTTCCTCGAGGAAAATCCAGTTAGAGTGCAATCAAATCAGATGAATCGATTCACCTTGTTTAATCAAAAAGATAATTTAATAAAAAATAGCATGTTTCGATGAAAGTAAATGTAAAATTATATGGAAATATATAAAAATGTTATTTCAAAAGTTTGTACTTATGAGTTTAGAGAATCATAATAGCTTATTTCGGGGTTGTTCAGTTGTGAAATAAACAGAAGTATTATTCAGTCACGGCAATCAGTTATGCTAAGTTGTGCAAACCGGACAACTCAATTATCAGAGTTGGTAGATGGTCAAAAGCCCAGCAAAATCTGAAAGAAAAAGAAAAGAAAGAAATAACAATCCAAAGATCTTTTGATAAACCTCTAAAATGAAAATCGTTATTTGAACACGAAGGAAAAGTTTATCGGCAATTGAAAAATATCATTAGAAAAGATACACTGCGTGGTTGGAAAATAATAAAACAGCAGTTTGTACTTCATTTGAATTAATTACGGTTAATTAATTTTGATGGATGCAAACCAAACGTTTCGTTTGCAACGAAAAGTTGATTAGATTCATAACGAATTTAATAAATATACAAACTTTCACTGTAACTCAGGTTGAAAGTTTTTTTTCTTCGATTTGTATTTTTAACGAGTGTGAAAGATCCTGAGTGATTGGAAACACGCGTCAGTGTTTTCATTTTTTGTTGGTAATCATTATCTTATAATTAATACAACTTTTTAATTTGGTGATCGCGCTCAATCTTCGAAGATAAATGTCTTCATCATGAAATTCTTTTTCAATCCAAAAACTGTAATGAAACAAAAAAAATGCAATTTTGTAAATTGTATTGTATAAAACCTAAACAATATAAACAATTGAAGAACAATACCTGAACTTTCAAGTTAATTAACTTTTCCACTGAGTTGTACGCACAAAATGGCTGTTTATCAAATAAAAAATCCATTAATAGAAATCGCAACCATTTTTCTTTATACCATAGAAACTCTATTTAATCAACAAATCAAAATATCACCAGTTAAAAAAAATCAGACTGGTTCTACCGGGTTTATTCAGTGTTAATGCGGTGTAAATGAGGGTTAAATTTTTTCAGCGATATGAAAAGCTGGTTTGTTTACAACAAAACAAGTCAAGGTCAGGTGTGCGGTCGGTACAACTATTTTACAGCTTTCTTCAGTTACAAACAAATCATCCGATATATTTTGTTTAACGAAGACAATTCTTACACAAGATCAAAGGACAAAAAGAAAGAAAGAAAGAAAAAAAAAGGGAAAGAAAGAAATTTAAATGTCCTAACCGGTGGGTCCCATCCCTCGTTTCCATGGCAGGCGTTATAAACGCCGGGATGTCCCCCCACTTCGTAGCTGATTATACCGCCACCGCGCTCGTCGCGGCCTGTGCGCTCTCCTCCGGCTGCTCAGCTGCACTCGAGAGTCAGAATCGTCGGCTCAGTAGCGCGACAAGCGTCGACTCGCGGCAACCGTAACGTCCTCACGAGCATTCGCAGTGTCGTCCCCGGTGTGTACGCAAGTCCATCACACGTCCCCCTTTGTGTGCGCTTCTTCGGGCCCAAAGTGTTGCCGGTGCCAGCACGAGTTCCTCGCACAGTGAGTAAACAAGCCCCGTGCATGCGGTGTCCTTTTTTCGTGTTGTTATTATTCCTTGCTGCGTCGACTGCCCAAACTGCCTGGCAAGCGGAACGAAGCGTGACAGACGTGCGAATGGCCGCAATGCCTCCTTTTTCGCGACCGAAGCGACGTCCTCGTCCTACCAGCTCCTTCCTCCCTAAAACCGACAACTTTTCAAACAATCGTCTCCCATTTTTTGTAAACAATCCAATTTGTTTACAAAGTCCCTCTGACATTGAATGAAATGACTCCTCGTAAGTCTTTTTATTTCATTTTTTGTTTGTTCATTCAGATCTCTGAAGTATGTTTACAACTTGAACAAAGTATTGATAACAGTTTGGTTTTTATTGTTTTTGAAGGTCGAGGTGATGATTGGAAGGATTTGAGTTTTGTGTGGATGGTAAAACCAAAACATTCGCAACGTCCCTGACGTTGAACTTGGATCGATCGAGGAGGAGTAATCGCGGGCTGAAGAAAAAGTGTAATTGAGGGAGCTTTCTCGTTATCGGGACGATATTGTGCCTCGCCGACGCTATTTTTGGCGCGTCGCGGGGGGCCAACGAGGGTTGCCCCTGGGGTTTCTCGACGTACGCGTGTCGATGCCGGTTGACTCACGTCGTCCTCCGGCTGGGTGGGGCCGCGCCCGGTAAGGGACTAATGCGCGCATGTCTAAGGGAACGAAGGCTCAATTTTTGCTCCGTGTCAATCTCACACGACCATCCCAGGACTCATGACGTCATTTGTAATGTTTAATTAAAATTATGTTCCAACTCTTATGGCCGAAATAGTCGAAAGATGTTGAAGTTGAAATTTCAATGTTAAAACGTGTGTTGAATTATACAAAAATGTTAAATTAATGTTCAGATAGTTTAATCTTACAATGTATTTCGCAAGCTGCAAATTTGTTGACGTCACTTTCGTAATAAACAAAGCAATTAAAAGGTCGTTTGTAACAAATAATTAGGTGGAATTAAAAATAGGAGTTTACATATATTGAACAGAACTTCCATCATGAAAATTTGCCTTCTTTTTTTATCTCGTCTCTGAGAATCTGAATATCATTTTTGAAAAAAAGAATCTTCTATCTCTTGCATATCACCGTGGAAGCATCCTCGTACGTTGAGTATGCCTAACAGTGAAATATAATATACTCATCACTGTTCCCTAATAAAAGATTCAACAGTTACTATCTTTTTATTTATGAATAACGTTTATGAATAAATTAAATTTCTAATAGAGGAGGTTAAATTGCGTGTAAAGAAAGGTTTTTAAGTAGACGTATGATTCGGCGGGAAGTAAACTCGGTGAGCGTGAGGCCGAAAACTGATAAATGCGTTTATCTTAGAACCATCTCTGAAAGATTCATTTGGTTGAAAAGCTAGATGGCAGATGGCTGGCCACACATGCATAACGCCGAGAGCAACACTTGTTTGTACCCTGACAAATCTCAATGTCATTAACACTTCCTCAAAAAGTGGAACAAACAATTGCATTTGAAAAAAAAAAACAAATCACAAGTAAAGAATACAAGATTTAAAAAATTATATTACAATGTTGAAAACTGGAAAATTTTTTGTTGTTAAAGGAAAACAATATAAAACAAAAAAAGCCGCAACCGTTTTTGTGCACCTTTTTGTTGAATGAACCACACATGGCTCGTTTTTCATAAAAAGGTTTCTACTTTTTTTCTTTTTCAGTTGCGTGTTTTTCGTGAAACAATGCCGCTTTGTACTCTAATGCATCGCCCCAGGACTATAAAAGGCTCGCCAATGGCTTCAAACAGGAAAGTCAAAAAGAAATCCGTCGCTTTCAATCATAAACAAAATCAACTCCCAAAAAGTCACCGCGGGCCCAATGGAAAGTGCCGAAATTGAAATTGCGCAATTTGAAATTTAGAAAATTAATCGTGTGAAACTAATACCGATTTGGGGAGAGCTATAGAAATGAACGATTTCACGTTTTACCGAAAGTCGCGATGCGGTTTGGATGAAATTACCATTGTGCGATTTAAAACTCCACTTTTGTAAAAAACTTCTTTCCTTTTTTTTGTAGCGCAGCATGTAAAACAATAAGTACAGTAGTATATGCTTGTCATTAGACATTACTTTCGCCAACTTAATTAACGATTTATCTCAAGTGTAACAAGTCGAAAAAAAAAACACGTAGCGATTCTCTTTGCCGGCCAGTCGAGCACTTTTTTGCAGTCGTATATAGAACGTGTAAATAAATCGGTTGGCAAAAAAAACATTATACGAAAAAACATACATTAAGTGTTACAATGGGTAGTTAAGTTTTAACTGAATGGAACGTTCAATTATGATTCTTAAATTTTTGTTTTTGATGTTAATACAATTAATTGCATTTTCTATGTTTAGAAAGATGGCGTGTAGATTTTCGTGGTAAAGGGCGAAGCTTACAGTTATGCGTTTATAACTGTTGCGGGATCACGATTTAACTTTGTTATCACGATCTAATCTCGAGCTCAACTGTTCAGCTTCAATTTTTCTATTGTGTCCTCTCTATAATCCGATTTTTCGAATTGGCTTTATCGAAATGACTTTAACTTTTACAATTGAAATAATAAACAAAGAAGTGCAATCAAACCAAACAAATAATTGAAAAAAAAACTTTCTAGGAGGTTCTACTTCTTTTTTTTTTTCTAAAATAAAATGACCGATATTGAGTTATATATATCTATAAATATTTACACAAATGATAATAAATTTAAATCAAAATGAATTATCTTGAAGAGGACGGGCAATTAAAATGATTGAGTCTTTTGGGCAACGTTTTATTACGAGCCAAGCTGTGCATAATTGTGCTTGTTAATAACGCGCAACGCATCTGCATCGCTCAGCGCACTTATCCCTTCTGCGTGGGCACGTGGCGATCGCTCAAAAGTGCGTTTATTATTGTATAACTTATGGCCACAGATCTCAGCGTAGCGAAAAACTGGTCGGTAGAGAGAGAAAGAGAGAGAGAGAGAGAGAGAGAGAGAGAGAGAGAGAGAGAGAGAGAGAGAGAGAGAGAGAGAGAGAGAGAGAGAGAGAGAGAGAGAGAGAGAGAGAGAGAGAGAGAGACTTGTCTCTAAAAGCCCATCGCTTTCAACCGCGGACAAAAAGATGTACAATCGATCCCATAATAGACTCGCGTCAACGCTCTCTCCCAATAAAGCACCAGTTTTCAGTTTCATGTTATTTGCCATCACCCGTTCGAATACAACATAATTGCCCCTGAGAAAATTTATAAGTTTACAATACACAGAAAAGTAAAAAGTGTTTCTTATCGTTCCGAAGTTATCAGCTTTCCACATTTTTCTACAATTGGCAATAAATTTTACTTTACGAGTTATTTATTGTTTCCTATAAATATGTATCAAATTTAAATACACATCTAAACAAATGAAAAATTTATTTATTGATTCGTAGAATCTTTCTTTTTTAGATTAACAAAGAAAAACTATCCGGAATTCGAACTATCCTTTTCTTCGATTTTTTTTACATTTCCGATAGGGTAAAGTGTCATCGGATAAACATAAAATTTGACGAAAGGATGAGCTGAAAATTGATGGTCGACGGAAACGTGCACGATCGTGATCGGTGTAACGATCAACAAAAACCGAGGAGGCGCGCTAGCCACGAATATTCTTGAAGAAGAGCGATAATCGACGACCGTTAGAGAGATGCCATTGACCGACTTCCTACTTATACATAGAACGTCACAACGACAGACCGAGAGCGCGCGCGGGACTCCTTCCGCGTCGAGATATACACGCTGCAACCGACTTCCTGCATGGACGAGTGTATATTATTACATTTGCGCCCTCCGCGGATCGTTTTAACACATCGACATTCAAAACGGCTCATGCAAATCATTGCGATTGTAACTTAATATCAAACTTGCGATCAAATATCATAAAACAGCATCATATCATTTTTTTACAACAAGTCTGCGTTCCTTTTTTTTTTTTTTTATTCAAACCGTTCGCATCTTTGACAACGAAACAAAAACTTGACCCTGAAACTGTATAATAGCCCTTAAAAAAATGATTGCACAATTTTTTTGTCTACTGTAAAACGCTTTTTTTTAAGAGAAATTTTACTGCTTGCTTTTCGTCCTGGATCCTGCAATGTCCTTGTTTTCTTATAACACCTGCAAGGGATTACCGTTACCATTTTATTTTTTATGACTTTTGTGTACACGGGGCCTTTATTTATAAAACGTTTTACGTTGTCTTACTTATGGGATCACGTAGGCCATTACGGGACCCGTTCTTTTTTCGAGCTCTGTTTGACCAGTTGTGGATGATCGTAAAGGTATTATCTCGGGTACAATTATTTGTAATCCTGGGACGTATTTTCGTTTTTCATGGCCATGGAGATAAGATGGATAACTTATTTGTTCCAGGATTAATAGGCTCTTATCTTTGTCTCTATCAGAAACGTTTTTATTTATTTATAAAAAGTTTAATTCACAAAGTGGAAAATAATTAATTGTCAATTGCATTTAGATGTTCGATTTGAATATTGTACGACATTGTCTTTTGTCTTTGAAATGTCATCATTGGATATTAAAAATTGCCTCCCAGACAATTTCCTGCGGCTTCTCGGAAGAATCTACTTGTCCTACTTTTTATCGCCTCGGCGTTCTTTTTGTCAAAAGAGCCGTGTTCCCCATACGCCATTCAATTTTACTAATTGTGTCTGTCATTGTACTCAAATTTCATTCATCAAGCTGCAAGGATGCACTTTTAAACATTTTTTTTTCTTTATTGCTGCAGACGGAACAAAAAATTAAATAGAATTATGTATGTCTCAAAACCAATTAGAAGAAAAAAAAAAAAAGAAATTGCTTGTCGCATGACTGGACGTGAAATTTTGAACTGGTTGCACGCACGATTGAAAAGTTACAGCATTATTACGGTAAATCGCGTATATAGCAGCTCATTATACCGGAAAGCTGAGCATCGTTCAGCGTAAGTGGAATTCTCCTTAATAGCCGCCGCCGCGCGCGAAACTTTTAATTCGTTTAATGTCGGCGGTCGTTGTCGTTGCAGCGAACGACGACCCACTGATTCTTTCCTTAGATCGCGAAGGCCTGGTTCTCATCCTCTGCTCTTTAACGTTTCGACCGAAATGAATTACAACTTGCCGCAAAGCGACCCTAGCAAATGGAAATTATTCAGAAAACATTACGCGGCAGACCGAGCTTTGTTCCCTACTCGCCAATTAATCAAATCACATTTTTTGACCCGCACACTTAAATAACTCACATTCTTCCGCTTCGTTCAATGTAAAACAATGCTTTCTTATCTCGGTTCATTCTTGTCAAAGTTTTTTTTTTTTTTACATTTAACAGTTCTAATTTTTAATTGTTATCATTGTTATTCTTATTATTCTCAAATTGAATTGACTTTTTTGAACTTGTTTGAAGTATGAATTCTACAATTTTGAATGTATGAATTTTAGATATTAAAATATAAGTACAAGTTTAGAAAAGTAAGGTTTCAGTTTGAGTGAAAAATCCATAAAATTGGTACCTGTAAAGTGCAATGTATCGTTTAGTCCGTGACTGAACGAGTCTATATTAAGAGACCGTTTGAACAAGTGGTATTAATGAAACAGCATTTAACGCCTCATTGTAATGTACCAGATCGTTTCTAGAGTTTACTTGATTACCGGTGTGATTTTCAAACGTATCATCTAATCAACTCTGTATTCGTGTTTCAGATTTTATCGTTAACCAACGTTCCTACATTATTTCTGGTTACGATGCAAAACAACGGGTCAGACAACGTTGAAAATGGTATCGACAGATCCGGCTGGACGGTATGTAACAAAAAAGAAACATACGAGATTGAAATGCAAAAAAAAATTTAAATAACAATTACACAAACTGAAATGGTTCGATCTAATGATTTATGAATGTGTCTTGGATTAAAAAGATGCTTAGAAGTTATTTTCTGGAAAAAAAATAAGACAAATCAAACGTGTATTTGACACGACTCTAAAATAGAATTTGTGTTGGATCTGAAGGAAGAGAACCGAGTTGGTATTTCGAATTTGACGCATCTTGCGAATCGTTACGAATTGCTTTTAAGAATCGTTAGTTCGCGACGTTGTTGACAATGAACCCACAAAATGTGCATCGTTATAGGATGCGGATGAGCCGTGGCCTAGTGCCAAGTCCGTTAAAATTGCACGCTTCGGCAGTGCTTTCGTAGTCAAAATAGAAGACACGACTGTTTTAAAGGCATTTTCATCAAGACTAAATAGTCTCGTTAGAATGTTCGCTTTGTTTTTTTTCATTTGTTTCAATGTTTATTATAGACTTGGTCTAGGAACTTTTTATTTGTTTCACCAATAAAACATGACAAAAAATTACTATCTTTTTGCGAGAAATAAAGAGATGATAAAAAATGACAAACTGTTAATTTGTAATCGATGGACAATGTTTCAGATCGGCCTGATAAATGGGAAATTCAAGTACCTAACAGCCGAGACGTTCGGTTTCAAGATAAACGCGAACGGTACGAGTTTAAAGAAGAAGCAACTTTGGATGCTGGAGGGAAGCGAGCACCAAGTATTTTTACGGTCTCATCTGGATCGTTATCTGGCGGTGGATCAATTCGGCAACGTCACCTGCGAGGCGGAGCACCCCTCGGACCCAGGATGCGCTTTTCAAATTCAACTCGATACAAATGGTGCGTGCTTTTAATCGTCCATTAAATTCCGTCTCACGTGCCCATTCACAAAAACCCCGTACGCGCGCACTAAAATTTAAATGCCTGCCATCCGGATCGCACGTTCTTCATCCTACAATTATCGTTTCAGGAAGCGGACGATGGGCTCTGAAAAACATCCAGAGGGGATACTTTTTAGGTTCGAGTCAAGATGAACTCAAGTGCACCGCCAAAGTCCCTGGCGAGGCTGAGTATTGGCTTGTACATTTGGCTGCCAGACCTCAGGTATCTTTTTTTTTTCTTCATCTTATGTTTCTAAAATTTTTTTTTACAATTTTAATGCGATTTTGATGTTTTAATTTTGAATTCGTATGGGATTAATTTTAGAACGATGTATAATTTCAGGTGAATTTGCGTTCGGCGGGACGCAAACGTTTTGCTCATTTGAGCGCAACGCAGGACGAGATACACGTAGACGCCCCTGTACCATGGGGCGAGGACACCCTGTTTACCCTTGAATTTCACCCCATTTTGTCTGATGGCAACAGCGCTAAAACAGAGGGAGGACACTACGCGCTTCACACATGCAATAACAAATACCTTGCTCGCGATGGCAAACTATTGGACACTTGCACTCGCGACTGTCTTTACGCTGCCGAATTTCATGCGGGTTTACTTGCTCTCAGGTAAATTGTTATCATTTTTAAACTCATTTCAAAACGAAAAAATTATAAAAAGTATAAATTTTATTTATTTAGTTAATGTTTCATTTTTCAAATATTATTGTTCCAATCAATTTTTTGGATAAAATAATATGATCAAGTTTAGATCGCTTTTGCATTTTCCATTCGAGTTTTTGTTTGGAGAATAAATTCTGAAAGGTAACTAAAGCGTTTGCGTTACATGATCAATAACTATAGACGGCGAGAGTATATTTTATGAATACATCGACCTGGCGAGTTATAAAACTGAATACAATAAGAGGAAATTCTGAACTGAATACAATAAGATGAAGCAAAGTGTGATCGACAATTTGATTTATAACAAATTTTATATGGCTGACAATTTTATTGCTAACCTAAATATGATTGTCGGAAAATGGATGCGTCTTATGTTCCAAACTGATTTTCAGGAATGTGAGTAGAGACATAAATCGAATATTTGTTCATCATTGCAGGGACATTAATGGAGCCTATTTGGCACCTATCGGTAGCAAAGCTGTGCTAAAATCACGGTCCAATACAGTAACTCGAGATGAACTATTTTCATTGGAAGAGTCGCTCCCTCAGGCTTCTTTCGTTGCTGCTCTGAATCAGCGTTATGTCTCAGTTAAACAAGGTACAATCGAATTGAAATAACAAACGAAATAATAATGGCAACAAATTTTTCCAACCCAACTCATCCAACTCGTTCCATAAAAAAAAAGAAGAATTCAATTTCAAAAATTAGCAGCATTGTATAGCTATCAATTATTTTAATGATATAGAACGAAATTTCCTCGAAACATGTAAACAATTTCCCCCAATTAAACGAATGTTAGGCAGAAAAATTTAATTGTTATTTGTTTCCTTTGGCAGGAGTGGACGTGACGGCTAATCAGGACGAAATTTCCGGTCACGAGACATTCCAACTTGAGTTTGATCGCGTGACAAAACGATGGTACGTGCGCACAATGCAGGACCGCTACTGGACCCTGGAGGCTGGCGGAGGCATCCAAGCATCGGAACACAAGCGCTCGTCCAATGCTCTCTTCGACTTGGTTTGGCAGCGCGAGGACGGTACCGTTGCTCTGCGTGCCAACAACGGCAAATTCCTCGCGACCAAACGATCCGGCCACCTTTACGCCAACGCTGACTCGTTAAATGCCGGTGATTCCGACGTTTGCAAGTACTACTTTTACTTGATGAACCGACCTGTTTTAGTATTGAGATGCGAGCAGGGCTTCGTCGGACCGAAAAGCTCCGCCAGCCCAAAACTCGAGTGCAATAAGGCCAATTACGAAACTATCAGAGTCGAACGCTGCGAACGTGGAATTGTTAGATTCAAAGGTAAAACTTATTATCAACTAACTGTATTGGTCTGACAAATGGAGGCTGTTTTTGCAAACCGTATTTAACGATTGATAGTTGAGTTAAAGTGTCAGTGAATTGGACAAATATTTTAGTGTCTACTTTTAATTTATTGCAATACTAAAAATATTTTATACCTTTCTTGTACATACAGTTTGTGTATAATTTCGTATGCTTCAGTATTTTTTTTGGGAATTTACGAAATGTTCTTTGGAATTTTATGGGGAAAAATAACTCTTAATTAGATGAACTATATTTTTTGTTGCAAGTTAGTATAATATATATATATTTTTTGGAAAAGTTAATGTTATTACATTTACTAATCACCGTCATAAAATTACTTCCTTATACTCTGCAATGCAATCATTACATTATGTTAATTAACAATAAAAAATTTTAAATAATCGGTTCGGTATTTGACATTTCCGGCACTTTAAACTTTGAGATATGCAGTTAGATATTTAAATGTCTGGTATAATAAATTTGAATATGAGAAATTAAATAACATAAAGATAGAGATTGAATAATAAATTTCAACTTCCAAAATCCCTTTCATAAATGAAAGTTCGAAATTATATTTTGTTATTTTATCTATAGGACAAAATGGAAAGTACTGGCATGCTGACAGCGAAGGAGTGACAGTGGACTCGGATGTACCAGAGGCCGGTTTTTATTTGGAGCTGCGCGAGCCGTCGCGTATCTGCATCAAAAGTTCGGATGGTCGGTACCTCACGGCTGGCAAAAACGGCGCGCTCCGTCTGGGCGACACGGACTTTGACTCCGCGACGAAGTGGGAATTTTAACGCTCTGCGAACCATCCAACAAACGGAAACAAGCGGCCCAATGCTTGTCCACTGCCAAACCCAAACACGTACTTAAATGTAACTCCGATCGCACGAAAATTTAACGCTTCGTGTCGTTGTCACCCATTCGGTTTCATTCCAGTTCGAAATATCTACACGCAGAACAATGTAGCTTTTTTATCCAATAATCGTATCGTAAGAATCAAGTACCGGTTTAAAATTAATGAATTAAGGATTCTGTCGATGTTTTAAAGACAAATATTTTCTCGTTGTTCTTTAATTACAGGGTATTCTTTAAACTTTTTAACTTTGAAATGAAAACAAAAAAAAAACAGAAAATTTGTAACGTTCTGATTGTAAATCGTCTCCATTGTCTCAGGAACATTCTTGGCGTCCAATTTTATAATTCAAATTGTGTTTCCATTGTGTACAAACATATCGACATAAGTAATCTTGTTCGTGTGCAGTTCAATGTGAAATTTGTATTTCTTTTCGTCTCCATTATTGTGTAACTTTTAAGGATGCACAAATTGTGATTCAAAAATTTGAGACTTTTTTTTTTTCGAAACAACGATGACGACTATAATCATAGTTTTTCAAACAATTTTGCTAAACAATTTTTGTACGCAACTTTTTTATGTAGAGTTTTAAAATCAAAGAAGACTTTTAATATTTTTGTAAATTTACAAATGGTGTAAATCAATCAATAAGTAAGTCAACCAGTGGAGGCATTAGTAAACTTTTAATTACAGATGCACCATTGTTTGTAATTTTGTACTTCAAACATTAGGACAATAATTTCAGCATATCAAAAAGGTTTCAACGCTAACTTGACGATATTTGAAACATTTTCAAATTGATCGGAACGAAAATCGCTTTTAACTTTATGTAATAAGTTTGTCATTGGATCCTAGCAAATTGAATGCAGAAAAATTCTGCTCTCCATTTGCTTGTAGATAAATTTTTCATTTTATAACTTGTAGAAAAATAAAAACTAGACAGCTAGTTCCAACTGCCGATGCAATAAGTGAATAAAAAACACTTTTTTAATATTTTAAAGTTATTTTAGCATTGTTATATTATACAACTCGGGATTGGATGTTATTCCGAATGCAATAGCGGCTTGCTTTTTAACGCGCTTTAATATTTAAGGCTCTTATTACATTTTACGTTTCTGTTCAATCAATAATAATTATACCGACCATGTATACGCATACGATTCATCATTTCGTTCATCGAATCAGAAAACTAAGTATATGTGTATACGTACGTGTAATTTACTTGGAACGAAATTCGTGTCTGTCATTTTGCACTTTATAAATAAAAGATTTTATTTATAAATTTTCAAATAAAACATGTATTCTATAAAAATAAAATAGTCGTCAACTTTGTTCTTTCTCGTCCCTTCAAAAATAACAATACAATCATTAAAAATATATTATATTTCTTTTAATCATTCCACCTACACGGTGTACAAAGTTACACTTATGTACATTCTTTAATTACCAATGTTGTTATTTACATTAAAAATTCATCTTAAAATTAAAAATTTTTTAGTTGCTCGAGAAGATAACGATCACAATCGATTTCAAGATAGGTTGTAGTTACTGACGATCATGATGATTAGTCCACAAAATCACAAGCCCCTGATGATCTCCGGAAGCAAGGAGAGACTCGTTGTAATTGAAACACAATGTCAAAGTTGGCGCTGCGTGACCAAGTAGCCAATTCACTCGAGCAGCTTTTCCTTCTTTTGTAGAATCAATCAGATGGATAGACCCGTCCTCTGAGCCTGTTGCTATCAGACAAGTACTCATTTGTGGGCAAAATGTTGAACGAACTAAATGTTGTCTGAAAAGAAGTCTGCATTAAAATCTCTTGGAAACGAAACTAAACTAGAATTATAATTTACTGTTTAGTAATTTTATAACATTTTTGAATCTACAGCGTTGAACATACTTATGTTTAACCGGATACTTTTTCCATAGCACCAAAGAACCATGATCGTTTGTTATTCTGTACAAAAACAAAGTATCACAAGCACTGCTGACCAACAAAGCCGGCCAGGGTGCATGTTTAGAAAGCCAAGCACGCCACGAGATACTGGTGATGAATCCGCCTGTTCGTTCCAGCCTTCTCAGCTTGGACAGTTTTCCCGAACCAGCTTCTAGTCGAAAACAAGTTATCACTCCTCGATCGTTTCCTGTCCATATCAACGAGCCTCCGCTTTCCTCACAAGCCAAGGACATGATCTATAGATATACAAAATAAATATCATAAATAATGAAATTTTCAGTTTAAACGATTCTAATTACAAGATGTATCAAAGTGAAAGCCCTTCATTACCTTTCCTCCAATGGAGGCAGTTCCGCCTCTAGTGTACTTCCCCGTGGAAACATTCAAAACCTGGAGAAACCCATGCGAATTTCCAGCAACGACAAAGTTGTTATTAGCAGGGACGAAGGCACAGCACAAAACTTCGGATCGAAATTGATCGCTGACTGTTCTCAGACAATTCAGCTTCGAGTCCGATCGAAGACACCATAATCTGATGGACGTGTCAAGCGAGGAGGACACGATGAGGTCGTTGCTGGTACTCCAGTTGATCGCAGTGATGCCTTTCGCGTGGGCGAGAATCAACGTGACGACCTTTGGCGGCGTGCTCATGGCGTCGCAAATGGACATCGAGCCGTCGAGAGAGGCGCAGCAAAATCTGGACGGGTCGTTATTTGCAAACTTGACCATCGAGATTGCCGAGTTGTGCTGGTCGAACACGTGGTGCACGCCTGCAAAACTGCTTGTGTTGCTCGCATGTTTTATTTCCTTAGTTGTCTCGGTGTCGGTCGAGTGGTGCTTCTCGGACTGGAGACTTGTCGTGTCGTTGGAATCATCGCCGTACCTTTTCTTCAGCAGCTCAGAACGCAGTTTGATGTACTGCGCCTGGAACTCGGGATTTTTGCATTGTTTCTTCCGGAGCAGTTGACTTCGACGACGTATATATAAGATCCCTGAAAATGTAAATAATAAATCAGTGTGAGGGTTTATGGTCAGTATAAAATGTAAAATATTGTAAAATGAAATAATTGTTAGTTACCAAAGGTAGGCTGATTAGTGATTCGTTTCGAGTTATATTTGGCATCGACAGAGAACACTTGTTGATGCCATGCATTTATATTGTTGTTTGACACGGTGTATGTTGACAACATCTTGACACCATCACGATCAATTGAAGTTCAACAATGAAAAATTATTTCAAGAATTGATTAAGAAAATTTCTCTCACTTTCATTGCGCTGGTGTTTTGAAGTTTTTAAGAGACAAGTTAGAAAAGTCACACGTTTGTGTGACATGTGAAATTTGGCTTTTTCACTTCTGTCAGATTATAACATTCGGGTGGGTATCATTTTGACATTTGTGATAACATCGTTAGCTACGGTTATCAACTTTTTGGTTATGTTTTTTTTCAGGACTTTTCAAAAGTTACGTTGGCTATAGTGAGTGATGTCACTAACATCTCCAGATTAAAATTGTTCAATTTGTTGAACAATGTACATTGTTGTTGAAAATTGAAAATTGTTGTTTAAAAGTTTTGATTTCTTCATAAAATCACGTTTCATTTATTTATATATTCAAAAAAAATGAAAATTCATAAATCCGACAACGGCTAGCGCCCCGTTCTGCGCAGTTCTGGGCATGCGCGCCAAGTTCTTCAAAGATGAGTGTTTTTAAAATATAATTTTATAAACAAAAAAAAATTCAAATAGCAAAAAAAAGTCACAGTAAATATTGTGTAGAATGAAAAAAAAACTTTGTTGTAGATTTTTAAATAAGAAATCCCTAGACCTGGTGTTTTCCTGGTAACTTTGTGACTCTGGTGATAGTTTGGTGAGTTCGAGAGCAACGCCGGCGTCGCTGCTTGTCATCGATAGTTTTTAAAAAAATCTAAAAGTGCTATGTTGCTGCAAAGTTAAATTCGCAAGTGAAAATGTTTTGATAGTTGATTGAATTCCCGAGATAAGTAATCTGAGATGTCACAACACGGAGCGGCCTTGCAGAATTACAATCAGGAACTGGTTAAATGTGAGTTTTATTATCATAACCTCTGTTTTTTTACCACAAACGTTCGTTTGTATCCAAACATTGGGAGAACAACAATTTCTAAAGAAATCAAATTTCATCAAAGTTTGTATGTTGTTGTTGAAAAAAAATTATTACCAAATCAAAATTTCTTTTTCCTTTTTTTAAACCTTTGCTTTGAAAATTAAATATCAAAAATTGAATTAGGGTAAATTGTTCAGATTTCAATTTGTTTTGTTTTTTTTGTAGGTCTAGAGGACTTGAAAAAAAGAAGGCAAGATCTGCAGAGCCAAATCGAGTCTCAGGAGGCAGAAAAATGTCGCTTGCAACAAGAGATTGAAAAAATGTCAACAAAATTAACTCGAATCAACGACAGTCTTGGCAGAAAAATTTCTGTACGAAACGAGTATGACCGGACCATTTCAGAAACAGAAACTGCTTACGTTAAGGTGAAAAACTTAGATGTCTGAACTTTTGAAATTAAAAATATATTGTTTAAAATTTTTTTGAACACAAACTGATTGTTCTTTTTTTTAGATATTAGAAAGTTCTCAGCTGCTGCTCAATATGCTCAAACGTGAAACTAGCTCAATTGACCAAACTTTAAAAGTGGAAGGGGATAAAAACCATTACAGACAATGATATATCGGCAAGTAAAATATTTCGATCATGTGCAGTATGAATTTTAAAAGAGATTGAAGCTTTTATTAAAATGAAAAAAAGCAAAAGATGAATCAAAAGTACAAATTTGTATATAGGCGATAGTGTAATATAAATTATTCAGCATTTAATCATAAAAAGATCACACTTGTTAAGATAAGTTTGTTTATTAAATTATCTCAATAAGACAATTGTTTGTGCAAATGTAACATACTTAGGGGCTCTTTTTTCAACAGTAACAAGTAAGAATGTTTGTTTGTTACGTTTGCAGAATCGTTTGTTAACATTTGATGAATTGATTTTTATACGAAACGTGATGTACAAAAAGTTTTAAATACATTCGAGAGATTATAAATTATATAAATCAATACAAATTCAAAATTGAGTTGACTAGTTTTGTTCATTAAATATAATGTTGTAAGTATAAAAATGGTTCTACAATCGATGTAAAACTTGTCTATAAATCTTATGCACAGTTTGGTACACATATATTCTTTTGTGCAAATTTGATCAGTTAAATTTTATCGCAACTCGAGTTTTAAACATGTTTTAAAATTGCAATATGTAGTGCATCCTTCTGTACATTGTCAGTTTGATATCAATGAACATTTTTCATACAAGCCTTAACGTTAACTTTAACGCATTAATTTTCGTGCTGATACCGCACAAAAATACAAAGAACGTCCAGGATAAACCCACTCAAAGCCCACGAACTGTCTAAAGAAATAAGAAAGACCAAATTGGGGCGACAATGTGAGATTTATTGAATATATTTAACAAACTATAACATTTTATGTTTCGTGGATAACAAAACACCTGTCACAAATTATTAGTGAAAAAGTGAAACGTATCCCATTTTTGTTACAAACTATAATGAAATGGAAATTTGCCTTATTCTTAAAAAGTTTGGATGCAATCATATGCATTGGAGGAAGAATAAAATTGTTATAGATCTTTGTTATCAAACTGACAAAAATATGTAAAAGAAGTGATAAAATTGTTCAAGCGGAAGATTTTCGTGTGTACATGTAATCTAAAGATTGTCACATCGACTACTTATAGTAGTTTTGTTAAAAATATAACAGTATTGCATGTACAGATCTCGTTTAAAAGCTACTTATACAATATGTATAATACAACAATAATAATTGAAGTTGTAAAAATACAATTATTATCAGCCAACGTATCTTGTAAACGTTTGTACTTGCTCGCCAATGTACATAGTTATTAGTGCCTAATAAGTCTATTTGAATATTCTAAAGTGTCAAAGTTGAGCCAATGAGAGGTTTCAATCGACAGGTCAAGTTCAAATCCTGCCCTGTCGGGAATAAAACAATTGTACCACAAGCGTTCCAACATTTTCTTTCCATCTAATCTATTAGGAATGTACTCAAGCGTTTCCCAGTGACTTCTGCTCCTGCCAGACTTGCAGCAGTTCTCGCGGATCGCCATAGCCGTGCGATGCGATCACATACTTGTAATTGTACCTGGTGTAATCTTTCTTATAAAAATGAAACTCGTCGCAGTGAAAGGGTTCAATCTCAGCCTTCTTGGCAATGAGGCCTAGATAGATATCATCGAACCTAAAATGTTTCGTGTAGTAACTAGTGTAGAACATATCCAGCAGCGCCTCTCTCGAGATCACATAAGCTCCGGCCGTGACGTAGGGTGGCCAAAGATGGTACGGGTACTCCTCCAACGAGACGTACCATTTGGAAGTCTTGTGTCGGTGTGGGGACGACACAAAAACAAACCCAGCAAACAGTCGAACATCATCCGGCAGTTCAAAGTCGAACATTGACCGCTTCCTCCTGACCTAGAGTTGATAAAAATCATGATTTTTTAAAAAAAAGTTGTTAAAAAAATTTTATTCAAGTTAATTTATTTTAATTGCGATTCAAATCATTGCAACCCCATCCTGACCTGAGTATCGTTCGACTTCCTGTCGCTGTCATTGACCTCCCTCTTGCTTTTTACAAGGGACTCGAAATTCTGCATGTAATCAGGATAGTTGGCAGGGTTCCTGACGAATCGCAAAACGTTCTTCACCGATACATACATATCGTCGTCGACAAACATGTAAAACTTCGAGTTTGGACAATTTTCAACAGCCCACCTGAAGCCTGTCATGGTTTTATAAGTATTATTATAATAAGTGTCCAGAAAATCGCTCTGAACGATGTCGTTGTACTTTGTACTCTCAGCGTTGATTTTCTCCTGGCCCTCTTGATCCCAAGGGTGCACCCCTACCAGAAAGACCGTCTTCGAAGGGACGTCAAAAAATCGGTTCTCGAATCCCCAGGAATTCCTGATGGCGATGCGACGGTCCAAATGATCCAGGGCTGATTTTACTAAGATAACGAGTCTGAGAGTTTGCTGTCCTTTCAGGATACATTTGTCCTTTGGGTTGTGGATGATTGTATAGTTGTAGTTGTTTATCGGAGGGACATCGGGAATTTTGTTCTGACGTAGGGCCATTATCAGGTTGGGAATGTTACCGTCATAAGGGTAAGAAAAGCTGTCATCGTAAGGGATCTCGAAGATATGAGTGAAGACACCAAAAAAGTCCAGGACGAAGAGACATCCTACCAGGAGCACGATGTACTTGAACTTGAATCTGGCAAGGAGTTTCCAGAGAGCGTGGGAATAGTATTTGAAGATGTTTAACATTTCTGTTGTGGACTGAGATTTTTATCAGGGATCTGTGGAAAATAAAAAAACTGTTTGTTTAAATCTGCTTTCAAATTTTAATTTATTTCCTAATTAAAAGACTGATCAAACAAACAATTTAAAAGCATTAATTTTCCAATAGATAAAAATAAAATTCTAAAAATCAAAATTAATCAATTGGTAAGAACAATTACAAGTAAAACAAATGCATAAAACCTACATTATTTAAACTAAATCAATACCAATTTCAGTTTTGTTTTAGAAGATAATGTTTAAAAATAGTATTTTTAAATAAATAAAAACGTTTGGCAACTAATTAATCATATTTTCTAAATTCGAATACATACCATGTCATTATTCAAAACCAAAATGTTCAACAATCTACTTGGCAATTTTCTAATAAGCTCTCTTTCTTTTGGGTTATTCCAAAATGAACTGTCAGGTTTCATAACCTCAATTTTGTCTAACGACTATTTTTAGTTAGAATAACAATTCGCACAGCGACGACAGAAGCTCTCACATCATTGATGATTTCTCAACTAAATCAACTTTGCATCATTTACAATTAACCGATAAGTTCTTTCTTCTTTCATCTTGTTTTTAAATTGTTAACCATTGTAAACTACAATCTCAACGCTATAACAATAATACTATCTATTAACAAACAAACAACTCATTTTCTATACAGTTTTTCAGTTTCCTCCCTTGTCAACCGCAACTGACGACTGAATTTGTTGTTTTCTTTTTTTCAAAAAGCTCTAATTGACATCCCGAATCTCCAATTAATTAGCATCTCCCCCCTCCCCCCCTGTCTTCTCTACTGCGCCACTTTTTCGCGCACCATGCGTCCTCTGGTATTTTCATTCTTACCAATAACAAAAACAAATCATACAAGTTAACAAAACAAAATCCAAAAAAATGATCCAAATCACAAAACAACAATGTTCGTCATTTTTCATTGACATTTTGCATAAACATCTTGCGAACAAAAACAAACTCAATCCTCCCCCGCGAGAACCAAAACAAAAACATATAACCAAACAAAACACTCGGACGAAGTTTGTAAACATTACTTTTTATTTGTTCCTCATTGTCTGAAATGTACAAAGAAGACGGTAAAAACGCATCAAAACGAAAAGAGGAAAACAAAATGATGATCTCAAATGTTTGTTTGTCCGACAGGTGGCGCGCTCTGGACATCACGTCGTACAACCTGGGAGAGCAATCCTTGTGAAGGGGGAACGTGGCCGAGCGTTTGGGTCGAGAAAACTCATGTGAAAACTTGTGGTGCCAAAAGCGAGGACTGAATTTTGGTCTGACGTTGGCAAAAGTGGAGAAACCATCTAAGGACGATCGCGTGGATGTTCAAGTGATAACGGGCAAGTTCATCGACCTTCCTGGGATTGGTGTGACAAGTGAGACCCCGACCGGCCATGTTTACTTCGCTGTGTCTGTGAGAGAGCGCTGTGTCTCCCGTAACCGCGCTTATTCGCGGCGTTCAAAGACCCCCTAAACTTGAGTGTTGTCGAGCGACGAGCTGGAGCTGAGCGTGGCCGAGATGGAGTCCAACGACAGAGGTGAGTTTGACGCTATTCCCTCTGGGATCTCGTGGCAATCGGAGCTGTCCGGGGGCAATGGCAGTGTCAGGGTCGGAACGGAACTAGTTCATTGACCGCATTCGCGCATTTCCACTCGCACGAGCTCCTGGTTGAGGCAGATCTATTCCAACAAGCCGAAAAAAAGGTCGACCGAGGTTGTCCGGTCCCTTCGAGTGCTTTTGTCCTATTAAATCGCCTGTCTGACGAATCTATGTCACCGATTGCAACTTTTTGCTCCGACTGTACCACTGCATGGCACCTTACACCGCCGTCTGGTACAAATTCCATGACATCGCGATTCGCTCAAGGTCAGCAGTTTTTGACAGCAGGCATATGGACTGGGGAAATCAACTGGGCAATTGATTATTGAGACAGATGTTGTGGAAGGGAGGGGCAGGTTTGATGGAAAAGTGTGACAGCAAGCGGAGATCAAAAGTTGGGGTATTTTTGATCCGAGATCTGACTTAGGGATGAGCTGCGAACATTTTTGGCAGCTGCACATTGCGGCCAGCATCCAACGCGCGCTCTTCGGAACGTAGTGACATCTGTTGGTTACTGTGCACGATGACAATTCGAATGCCCCTGAGACAAGTGATGTATCTTTTTGTGGGACTTGAAAACTGGTGTATATTTGGGTTTTTGATAAGAACTGGATTTTGTTCATTTGATGTCAATTCAAATTTAATCTTCTGTTGGGTCAACCCAAATCAGGAACAGATGAAAAAGAATTCACGTTTTCTATGCAAGGTGGAAATTCATCTGATTTGCATGAAATGTTGTTGATAATCATCAAAAATAATATACTTTAGTTGTCAGATTGTTTGGTTCATTCTCTGTTGATTTTGACAGTTGTAATTGGCAGACTGTCATAAAAGAGATCTTTTTTAATTTTTATAAATTTTTTTCATTCTCACACAAAGACTCCATTATTAAAATCACTTTCGATCAATCAAGTTAAATTTTTCTAAAAATAATGAAAAGTTTTGAACAGGAAACCACAAATATTTCTTGTTTCATTTCATTTTTTGTGAAGTTTTTTCCCCTATTTTTTATCTGTTAATGTTATTTATTATGAGGTGTTTTTTTGTATTTCTTTTGTGCACTTCCTCAAATTAATTTTAAGACTGTAAAGAATTTTTTGTTCGGTCCAGATTGCACCACATGACCTCCAGCTTGCACGCCTGTTTCTAATTCATAGCGTGCAGGGTCATCTTTCATACTATATATCCTTTGTTAATAAAAAAAATACAACAAAAAATTATTGCCCGTGCAAGTAAAAATTATACTTTTGAACTTTTGCTTTTTGAAAAACCAAATAAAAGGCTTGTAAACAATTCAAAGTTTTTTAGATAATGAAAAAATTAACATGTGAATAGCCAAATTAATATAAAATCTCATACTCAGAAAAATGTTTCATAAAATTGTGTAAAAGTGTAATTGTGAAATGCGGCTTAAATTTAAATGACTAAACCATCAAGGAATTCGAAACGAATGAAAGGTACATTTAACAGAAAAAAAAAGAAATATTTATTTGAAATTAGATTAGTTTATCTTCGATCTTGATGCAATTCAATGAATAATCGACAATAAATCATAATGATAAGAAAAAGCTGTGCACAATATAGAGCATTTCGTAAATCTTGTGTTTCTTTTACAAATCAAATAAAAAAAAAAGTAAAAAAGATTAAAATAATTGAAATTCTATTACATTGAGAACTAAAACATCCGGAAACAAAATTGCAACATTCTTTCAGATCTTTTAAAAACAATTTTTTTAATTAAAAAACTTTTGTATAATTAAACTATTCTTAATTCGATCTAATTTATTATTTTTATTTATTTTTTCACTATGTATACATTTATATTACACTTTGCAAATTGTAAAAAACAGAGAAGTCTGAAGTCTAGACGCATTTCGCCTGGAGACATTACAATTTAAAAAAAATATAAAAAATAAGCGATAATATTTTAACACATTTCTAATATTCAAGTAAACATTTTAATGATTTTAACTACAAGCCTTTTATTTATCAATAAAAAAAGCTGTTTTTGATACTTTAAACGGATTCTTTCAAATTTGATAAACTGATTTATATCTTTCTGAATAAACAATGAAATAAACATAATAATAAACTCAAAGCATGTTTATAGCAGAGTAGAACTGCAACGTTTTGTAAAGAAATACATCAAATATAATTCAATCATAAATTTTTACTAAACTTGTCCATTTGAAATCAAATATTCTCTTCAATATCAAAAGACTTGATTCATCTGTGCACTAAAAAACATATTTTGTTTCAAAACAAATGTCATCTAAATCTCGTTCTATTGGTAATTTAGTGCTTAGAATAAAACATCTAAACGTTGATTTCGCTTCGCAACTTGCATTTATATAATATTCTTTGTTGTTCGATGCATGTTTAGATGTGCACGCGTTTCGCTTCCTGCACAGCGGAAGAGGGAAACAGTCAAGGCTTGGATATTCGAGAAGCAGCGACACCGGATTCCTCGAACCATCGTGTTGACGTACAAGCGGCCTTTTTTTCCTTTCCCAATTCTCTTTCTTCGGCTGGCAACTTTTGGCAACCCTTTTGCTCGTTTTGTGCATCCTTCTCGCTGGGAATTCTCCTCTCCGCTGCGGTTATATAAGTCCAAGGACAGTCGGCCGCCATCCTCGCGCGTGCATGTCGCACCGATCTTGTGTCGAAGCAACGGCTATTTTCATTCGCTGATTCACGCCTCGATCTGCCATGACCTACGCTCAGCCATTGCTCCTGTAATGCTCAATCATGAATTTTCATTTCACAACAATTCACGATTGAACAGAAATAAGCCTGATTCTGATCTCGTTTAAGAGTTTGATGGAAATTTAATGAACTTTCGACCTGGACCTGTTTTTCAAACTGGAAGTAAAAGAGGAAAATTGAGATTAGACAAAAAAAAAAAAAGAAGAGAATTAAGACAAGAATGAAGACAAACAAGAGAAGAATTTTACTGAAAACGATTAGTCACAAAAATTATATGTCATGAATAATATGTTCTGCTTTGGATGCATCGACTGAACAATCGTTGAACTATTCCAGCTTAAAGAAATGTTAATTTGAAAAAACCGCGACGATTGACGAACAAAAGTGCAATTATATTTTTCTCACAGTCGTTGAATGTTACAAAAGCCTTGGGTGGTTAAATGTTTAATCATAATTAACAACACATGATGTAATTTCACACATGTTGAGAACAATAATCTGAATCAAGTTTTATTCGAAATTGTAATAGCCGGATGAAACATTTTATATTTCATTTTAATTGTTTGTTTAATTTCATTTTTAATTTTTCATTTAATATCAATTTATTCATCTTCTGAATCCATCCCAAGTTTTAAGTTGAAAGACCTTTCTCATTCGTCAAGTTAAAAGTTTGTTCAACAACTTATTTATAAGTTTTCATTTTTAATTTTATTTATGAAAAAACAGGGAGACCCTAACTATTATGACTGTTCAAGGCCGAACGAGTATCAATACAATTAGCGCGGAACAATGGCAGGCAGAAGTGTAATAATAAAAAAGGCACGTGAAAAAATTTGTTCACACCCACGCGAGGGACATTCGTTTAACGTGACATGTTTACTAGTCTGCCATAACGACTTCTACTGAAATCACCCGACAGGATTTTGCACTCCTGTCCCGTTCCTGGAAATAGACTTTCCTTTTATCAGCAGAACTCGTCACTCTGATTTCTATTAATTTCATTCTTCCTTTTTCTTTGTCTTCAACAATTTGAATAATTTCATAAATCAATTTTTCAAATTGAATCTTTTTAAACCAAACAAAATGAAATAATATTACACTGCAAGAAATTCTGAATACAAACAAAATGTTCTAATTGAACCAGAATAAATAATTGAATGATTGTTAAATAACTATGATCAATGATTCGTTTGCGGTTTTGGGTATTTAGGTCTTGAGTGGAGTTGAGTAGAATTGAAAAGTGGAAGTCATTTGGATGCAAGTTATTTGGAATTATGCAACTGATGGACGACTGGGCGCAGCTGTGAATGTGGAAAGATTTCAAGGTCGGATTTGAGACGGCGATGATACCAGTAGCAGCCGGTGGCGGATCGATAAATCCGCGTCCTGTGAGGCGTGGCCGGTCGTCGTTAGAATACGTCGCTGAGCGCGCGACGCGCCTGTTCTCTACTCGCGTGACCTTGCTGGGAAATAGGTAAAGCGAGCCCTCTGCGATTGTCCAAGGATGCGCGCAGGGCACGCGTCAAGTTATGGGTCAATGTCAGGGCAATCGCGCGTACCCTACTGACCCACTTCATCCTGGAACCAACTCGCCAGCTCCTGCTGCTTTCTGCCTGCAACTTTTCCTCGCAAACGTTATTATTCAAATGACGATGGGAATAATAAACTAATCGAACATTTTGTTCTCAACAACTTTATTTGTGGGCAACAAGTTTATTTTGTTGTTAACAAGTTTTCTCATTTCAACAAGTTTAGTTATTTAATTCGAATGTTCTGCTGTTTGGATCAATTTTTTCTAATCAAAACTTTGTTGCAATAAACATTCAAAGATTCATTCATTGTTGGGTCTCATTCAGTCATTTTTGTGTCTATCAAAAACCTAGATCAGTTTCCAGCTGTGCTGAGTCGCGAGCACCTGCTGTCGAGCTGCAACTTTGCTATGCACCTTACTTCGTAAAATATTTAATGTCTGTCAATCCTTTATTTCTTCTTTCCTAGCCTCTAGTCCTACTTCTAGGATCAGATTAATGAGATTGTTATAATTATATCATCCCTGTGTTTAATAGCTGCGTTTTTGTTCTATAATTAGTTGGCATGGTTTTGACTTATGTGAGCTTAGTTTTACAAAATATCTGCTTTTATAATAGGCAAATAAGAATAAGTTGTGAAATTTCGTTCAGAATGTAATTAAACAGTTTGTAAGTAATGAAACATAAATGATACATTTATCGCAATTGGGATGTGCCAGGTGGGTGGCAGGTTCATCCCAGGCCCGAGCAATTATTTTCCAGCAGTCGATCGTAGATAAAAGGACCAATTTTTCGTTGCCGATTAGGACGCACAAAGTTAATTTGAACGCAAGCTGAAAATCGAAAGCCAAGCTGCAGCGTCCAGATGGTTAGTGCCAAATCTAATGGATGGATAATTGCAGAACGTTTAGACCAAATAACAGTCCTCGAAATCGGGGGTGTTTCAAACGAGTGTCTCGTTTGGGTTCAAAATATTCAAACTGTGAAAACTGGATTTCGAGTTTGAATTGAATCTGAAATCCTTCTGGGCATTGTCAACGTGTTGATAAAAATGAAATTGTAAATTGTTAGAAGAAAAATGTTAGAATGTTAGATTGAATCAAGGCTCTTCTAACAGAAGTGTATGATTATTTATAAATTTCTCGGACATTTAATAAGCAGTGGAGTATGCTGGTACGTGATTGTTGAATAAAAAAACGATGTTGCCCTTAACGATTGCAGACCGAGGAGCTCTTAAAGTGTCCGTAATTGGTCGCAGGCCATTACTTTTGTTTCATTAGCCATGGCTTAGAAGAAATTATTCATTAACGCCCGGGCATAATCAGAAGGATGATGTTACCGAGATGGCATTGATCGTAGAAATAACTCATTCCGCGATGATCAAAGTCGATCTAATTAATCACCGTCATTATGCACCGAGTAGGCGGTGCATTAATGATACAAAGTCTTTCGTCATTATTCGTAGTTGTAACTCATGCTCTGTGAAGTGTCAACAAAATTTTTTCTTCCTTTTTTCCATCTTATTTATCATTTCATTGTCAGTTACATTCTAAAATCGGTTGTTCAATTTCTTTATTCGAATGTTTAAACTTAATTTGAATTTTAAGTTCAAAGTAGGACCTTCATGAAGGAACGTATAATTAGGGTAGCAGGGCCCCTCAAAATGAGAAACAATTCGGACGTTGAGTTTGTCGAACATTTGGTACGAAAAGATATATTGTCGATGCAAATGCCGGATGTGGTGGCAAAATGTTTAGTTGAAAAATGTTTGCGGTGTAACTGTGGCGCAGGAACAATGGCCAATGGTGATTGGTCAAAGGCGCTATAGAATTTTGAAGCATTCGATCGACGGTACAATTGCACCGTCGCCATTCTTCTCATTGCGCTCTGTTCGTTTTTAATTCATCCTCGCTTGAAAAGTCTCTTATTTTCTTGCATACGGCAGATCCAATGCGAGTTGCCCAAACCAGTTTTCTAAACGGAATATTGGGTCCAGTTAACCTTTCGTCCACGCTCACACACCACTTACAATCCAACACTTTCGAACTGATTAAAGATCCTTCAAATGACTTTTGGATGCACGTTGAATTCTGATTTATTTCTTCTAAAACAACCCGATACAATTTCTATTTCCCGATCACGATTTTTTGAAACTTTTCTCTCTCTTATAATTAATTCATTTTTAATTACTTATTATCATAATCTTTCGTTTGTTTATTTGTTTGTTTGTTTTGTATGTTTTTTTTTTTGTTGAGGAAAAGGTTTGTGGGTTTGGGCTCGGTTGAGTGCGCGTTTTACATAAAGGTTAGCAATTAATTATTGCATGAAAATATTTTTAACACAAACTAAATGTCAGGTAATGGTCGGCGTTGAAAAATTCTTGGCGCAAAAGGTGTAAATTGATTTTAATTTGAAGCTACTTTGCAAATCACATTAAACAAATTTTAATTCAATTAAAAATATGAATGATGAATGATCGATAATTGTAGTTTTATATTATATTCATTATTTTAATTAAACCCAATTTTTTATTCAATTCTTTTAGTTTGAATAAAAATCGTTGCCCAAGACAAATGTGTAAAATCGCATTAGAAATGGACTACATATCTGAAACGCGACTTTTCTTTTTATAAATCACTCGACATGATTTCGACCAATTAAGAAGCATGTAATGTACTCACTTCTCAAGTCTCACAATGAAAGCATATTTTTGACCGAATCATCGCTGCCATGTTGTATGTACCAATTAGCTATAAATAAATACCAAATCAATTTTGTTTAATCATAAACGTTTGCGCCTTTTAAGTTCGAAAGACAATTCGAATTGAATTGCAGGGCTGCGTCTTAATTGTTACTAATTAACGGGTAATGGCCATTGTGATAATCGATCCCGAGTCATCGCAAGGCTGATAAGATTGAAAAATTTGTTTTTCAAGTGGCGCACGTGTGCTTCTTGTGCAAAACCAAATCTACGATGGTGCGAAATAAATGTAGGTACACACATGCACCGTTTGATGTGTGTACGAGTAGGTGGCTAACCTTGACTACCATCCGCAGTCCGACACTCACACAGATTAGAGTCATAGCTAAAGCTTGAATGTGACTTTGAAAACACGCACGTTTTGTCAATTTTTGTTTAACAACAAATTGAAACCGAAAAATCAGTTCAGAAATTTTTCTTTTTTATCATAACCCCATGTAAAATAACTTTTTGTTTCTTCTTCTTTTTTTTTATTTTTATATATCTTGAAATGAATATTTATTCATTTATTTTGTTCATTGTTCATGTTAATTGTTTCAGAAAGTCAGTCTTAAAGATTTTATCTTGAACTTGGAAAAGCAGATGATAGTGACAGCATCTTTCCAAAAGGTCAACGAAACAAATGGGATCGTTTCAATGAAACTACACGTGATTTATAAAGTTCACAGCACATTGAGGAATAATTATGTTTCGCTAATTGACTATACAAAGTTCAAAACTTCGACCGACCCCGAATTGCAACCTGATGGATTAAACACTGGATTCTTAACAACAGTGGTGTCTTACATTGTACACTTCACTTTCTTCTCAACCTCCCTACTACCAAACACATTTTACAGCTGTAAATCATGATTCTCAATCAAACGAAAGTAACTTGTACTGCATACTTATAAATCTTCAAATATTTTTCATTATTTTTCATCTGATGAACATTCATGAAATGAAATGAACAAACTGATTTCTCCGTCTTGAATGTTCCAAATTTAGGAAAAGTACAATTAAGTCAAAGGTGTTAAAAAAATGGGGGGGGGGGGGTAGGGACCCGGCACTGACCTACTGTAGGATCAATTGCACTGGCATTAAGTGCGGATGCAAGAGTGCAAGTGGCGATAGCGCATTTGGTTATTCGCGGTCACGTCTCCTTCCTGGGTTCGGGTGTGCGTCCCCGCCCCGGGCCGCGCGCCAACTCGAGTGCTCCCCCGCCGCCGACAGAGTGTCGTCGCGCGCGGCCAACGGCACAGGCACTAGTCTGGCTCAGTCGCCAACGAGTTTGCGTTCGTTCCGCGCGTCGCATCTTCTCTCTCGCTGGCTGGATCGGTCAGTAGGTGGCCGGGTCGCCCGGCTCTGCAAAGCGCCCACGCGCTTCTACGCCCCGCTGTCTCGCGCCGTCATCCCAGTGTCAATACGCTTTTCTCACGTTACGACGTTTCACTTTCCATCTCGCTTTTTGGATTCCTTCCACCGTTAGTGACATTCATTTGTGGCCTTTTTTTTCCTCAGTGACAAAAATTGTGACAACCAAATCAATGACAATTTAGATAAGTTTCTTTTTTTTATGTTTTATTTTTTTTTCTTCAGATTAGAATCGTGTTGCGCAACTTTTTATCGGTGCAAATTGATAGTCCGATTGATCGACGGCTGATTACTGTTTGTTTATCGGTACAAACTCGCGATCGATTTTCGCAGCTCGTAGGAGCGGCGCAGTGTTGTTTACAGAGCGTCGGCCTGTCAAAACTATTTATAAGGCTCGGATTGACGGATTTTGTTCGGCCAAATGAAACAAACTGTTTTTACGCCTGTAATGATTCGATCGTTATATTGCACTCGGGTGCTCGCCGTGTTGGTTATTTTAAGGTTTCGTGTACCAATTCAAACCTTTTCATGTAAATACCCCCGAGTTTTCGTGACAGTTGCAACGCGTTATTCTTTGCAATGACGTTTTGAGGTTTTGCAGCTTAATCCGCAAGCCGTGCTAATGATTTATGACGTGTTTTCTGATACCGATTTGAAACAATTCAGTTTCAACATACTTTTGTAGTTTTTTCTTTTCTTTTTTCTTAAACTTTTCCGTCCAGATAATTATTTTTCCTATTCAAAACGAATTTTTGTAGTTGAACAGCTTTTGAGTTGGAAAAAATGTTTACAAAACAAAAATGAAATTAACAATATTTATATTGATAGATCTGATAAGAAATTGTGACAGCAATTGTTTATTGACATTAAAATGATGAAAATCGGTTTGTTAGGCGAACGAAAAAAAAAAAAGTCAGATGAAAGTTATGATAATTGAATTTGAAGAAAAAGAGTAACGGTGTCAAAACTTTTTGACTGAAGCAATCGATGTAAAAGTGTAAATCATAAGCAGTTTCTCTCCGATTCGGCCCTTTTCACTTGAACCATTTGTATTTTTTAAAACCAAGTCAATTTGCATCTCGATTGAATGAACATTTAATTGGGAACGTTCATGTTTCAAGTGTCGTTAAATTAAAAAAAAAAAAAAAACCAAAAAACAAAAAAAGTGGTGACAAACTTTTGTGCATCGTATGAAAATTACAAACTAGAATTTCATAAAGAATCTAAAAACTTAACAAAAGTTGCAAATTTAATTGTGACGTAATTGTTATCTCGTTTCTTCAGAACTAAAAACCAGCTCTGATTTGATTATATAAAATTTTAAGAATAACTCTGTCCTGAAGATTATACAAAAAATTTCAAAGAAACTATTAACAGTTTGGTTGTGAAAATTGAAAGAACAAAAATTTGGAGTTGCGTTCAAGTTCAATCGCAGCATTCAAGGGTTTCAAGTTCGTAGGGCAAATCGATATTGAAAAGTGGGCGCAACTTTTTCTGTTACAAAATACCTAATTAGCACACACTATAATCGTGTGCAATGGTCGTCATTATTGATCAGTTATTCGGTGGTCGCGTGCTTCAAACTCGTTAACGCTACGGAGCGTGGCAAATTGTGTATCCGAAAACACGTCATTTGCAACACCAGGACAATGCTCGGCTAACGACCAAAATGTATCCCAAAACAGCTTCAAAAAAAAGAACAAAAGGCACACAACTGTTTGTCGCTGATTTTTTTTTCTTTACGACGCAATTGTTCTTTTTGAGTAACGGAATTACATTGAGAGAAAAAAAGAACCGAAAATAGCTTCAAAAATAATAAAAAAAACGTTGGCTTGTATTATGACACTTGATTTTTATAAAGTTAAGTCTTGATTTTTTGTTTTCATTTTTATTTTCTATCCTAGAGACCGTTCAACTTTATCGACCTTGCTCAGTTTCGTGATATATAAGGTGCAAATGCGGTGACTCCAATATGCTAAAATGCGATATACCCATTAATCACTCGTTTGTCAAATTCAAGTTGATAGTTCAGTTTTAACAAGTGGGAGGTTTATTAATAATAATGATGTCAAGCGAGAACATTTTTGTTCTAGTACAAATTACTGGCTGCATTTTTAAACGACAAATTTGTCTTTGTCAGAGTGCGAAAAGTCACGGGCATAAAATATTATTTATAACTCGGTACTTTTTTTCACGAAAAAGAGAGAAAAAATAAAGGATTGCAAAAAAGAGTAACTTTAAACGTAATAAACGTCAGATAGTGGTTTCTAGAAAATGTTGCAAATTGATTTAAGTATGTCTTACAAAGTACATATATTGTTTTTATTTCTTTTTATTTTTATTCATTTTTTCGTTTCAGTTTTCATCTTTATTTTCTCTTAGGCAAAATTTGTTTAACATAAACAGTAGTAATGCCAAAAAAAGACACGAACAAAAAATGTCTTAGACGTATAATAATCCAAGGTTACTGCGTGTAAGCTTGATTTGTTCTGCAATCTACAAGAAATATATATTCGCGATAAGACTGCGACCGTGTCCAATCCTTTACTGTTTTGATCTTGCTTTATCAATAGTTTTCAATCAACTTAAAGCAATATGAAATCAATTGTTAATTACTGATTTGTTTTTATAAAACAAACACATTTCTGCATTTCAAAAGGAATCCAAAAAGTATAGCATGGAAAATATTGAGAGGAAAGTTGAAAATTCAATTTTTCGGTTTTTAAAATTACAGTCCGTCAAGGAGAAACATTTCGGAGCAGCAGTGAAGGTTTCAATATGTCGACATAATTAACACACAAAAGGAAAAAAGAAAGTGAGACGCAAAATTTTACAACGATACTTTGCGGTGTGAGATTGTCGTTTTGAAAAAAAGTGCAGCGAAATCAAGTCTGTTAGTCAAGATGATGAAGAAGGAGAAGCCGATGGTCTCGGTGCCTGCGATCATCCAGAAGTCGCAGAGCCAAAACTGGGCCCACCCGAACAATTCTTGTACGTAATCGAATCGCGACGTTTCGTCTGGCGAATTACGTTTCACGCTAACGATGTAGTTGACTGAACTACACTAGTTCACTTCGAGTTGACTCAGCCCAGCTATTCTTAACTGTCTCAACGTTGCACAATAATCAACGTCATTTTTCCAACTTGACATTTCACATCTAATCTTTCAACATTCCAAAACGACCAATCTTTTCATTTCAATTGTCAAGATGGAAATTCTATTTCTTTTTACATTCCAGAAAAATATTATTGTAACTGAAAATGTTTGATTGATGGGGAAAAGAGTGTATAAAAACGAATCATTTATTTGTGATAAAAAGCTAGATGAATATAAATTCTCTTTCATTTCTGTTGGCACCAAAAATAAAAGTTTGGAAGACGATTAAATTATGACGTCACGAGGTTCTGAATAATGACCCGACTGGAATGTTTGGCTGTTATTTATTTTCGTACAAACGAAAATGTTGAACGAGAGATAACATGCACAGAAAGAAAGAAAGAGAGGTGAGGATGAGCTTTGTTATATAGCGAAAAACAAGCTGACACTCTCAGCGAGCTTCCTCGAACTCGAATTTACTTTCCTTGATTATTTATTTGTCAACTCGCATATAAATAACACCCGGTATCGATCATCGCACTTGATGTCCGTTTTAGATTATCACTTTACACCAATTTCCAATTTCCGTTTCATTTTCATTGCGAGATGGAACATAATATCTCCCAATTGTTTCGTCTCATGAAAATTTAATGAAAATAGAACTATTCAAAAATAGAAAACAAAAACTACAGTTGAAAAAGATGGGACAAAAAAAGTCAGAAAATTGAACGGGGTTAATAGCATGTGTCGAGCAGGTAATCGCGACAAAACGACGGGAATGCACACACACATCTGAACCGGGGTGAAGGTCGACTGTCAAGACGCAATTCACAAATCGCACCCGCACAGACCGTTATCAGACCGTCTCGCACGCAAGGGACAACAAGCGTCACTTTTTTTTCCATCCTCGTTTTGTTAACGTTTTCATCTTTCTCCTCACTACAAACACAAGGTCAGCCGATGTCTTATCAGCCTGCTCCACTAGCTTTTAAATTTCGCGAACACGAATTCTTATCGGGCAACTTTAAAAGATAGTCAATGCATAGGTCACAGCGAAAAATTTCATTTTATTAAAAGTCATTCCTCTTTTTTTTCAAGCGACTGTAAAAGATGTTAGAGGAAATCATATTGAAATAAAAATGTTGATGAAACAAACATGATGAAAAAAAATAGGGCACCTGGTTGCACGAGTACGTCCCTGGCTACACGTGCCCGACACCGCTGCAGCGAACCTCAACATTGGTCGGGCTGCGCTAAACGGCGACCTTGGCACCGATGTGAACGAGCCATGAAGTGCAAGTCCTATCGAACCGCTGTGCACGCGTCCCTGCGCGATATCGGCCAAATACCCTCTGTGGTGCACACAAAACGTTGCACTAATAAGCGCTGCACTTGTACGCGGTTCTTGTTATTCTTCGGGGGTCATTCGACTGTACATTAAAAGCACGTCTGAGTCTCGTCGTAACCAAGAGTTCCTAATTTTTAACACAGCTGCTCTTATCAGTCATGTATTTTTATCGTTTTATTCTTTTTTTTTTTCAATTTTGCAGAACTGATAAAGTATATTAAGATTCAGTTTCTTTTTTTTTTTTTTTTTGAACAAGAAAATTGTTTCTTCTGTTGTTTTCAATTAGAAGAAAAAGTTGTAGAGTTTTAAAAGGTTCTTTTTAATTGACTTTTTAATTCTGAGACAATGACGTATCGCAAAAGTTAATACGTTTTTGAAATTAGAATTCGCTGGTGTTTTCACGTGTGAGACGTACTGCATGACAATTATCTATGGAAGAGTAATGCTACAACTTTTTTTTTTTTTATTATAAAGGAAATGATAAAGTTCTGCTCGAAATGGAACCGTCAGACGTGCAATGAATAGTACAGACTATCGAGTCTGATCGAAAGTTCGGATTCATTTTCAAATTTACTTTCTGCATTAAAACTCAATTTATCATTTTATATAATTCTATAAAATGAGAAACAACAAATCATTGTTTGTAAAATGTCAGTGATTTATTGTAATTTCTAAAAAAATGATTTAGATGTATTGAAGAATTTTACAGACAATTGAATTATGCAAGGAGAAGAAAAAAATAATATAAATGTCGATTGAAATATATTTCGGGAGAATTGTTGGCTGATTTTGTTATGAGCATGAAATAGTCTGATTGTCTAACCGGCTTGCGTAACGCGTATCCGCGAGTTCGCTAACTTTACGGCTGCGCCAGGGGCAACACACGATGCAATTCCGAGTGCCGGCGAGATGTAAGATCTAATCGACTAGCATGAGTCGGACCTTGAGACTCAAACCGCACAAAAGATACGCGTGCAAATGTGTCATACATACCACCACACTTGACTGATGTAAATTGGGCAGTGAAAATTGCTGCATTTCGTCGCCTCAGTTTGTCTAAACAAACATCTAAACTGATTTATAATCATCATTTTTCATCGCTAAAAAAATATTACACAAATGAACAATTATAACATTCATACTTGTCCTATTCTATTTGAATTTTTGTGTATTCTGTATTTATTGAACAATTGCAATTCGTTGGCAATTTGTTTTTTAGTTAATTTTTTGTATTTAAAATCTGGAAAATATGTTTGAAAGAAGTGGAAAAATTGTGTTCAAGATAAATTAGAGGTTTTTGGCTCCTGTAATAATTGGCTATTAGTGGCACACCGAAGATCGCTGTTTTGACAGGCCATCGTTATAAGCGTGCTCTGCCAGCACGCGCTAGCACCAATCGAATCATGCGATTTGCATGATTACATTGTCATAATCACATGATTTCACGTGCCTGACTTCAACTCCGACACAACTCGCGACCTGTCACAAATCTGACCTGGAATTAATCATGCAGAAACACATCTAAAACACGTGCACATTTTTTAATATTTTTTTTTTTATAAAATCGTTGACATTTTTCATTTTTCTTTTACCATTTTTTTTTATCTTACAAAAGAAGGTAACGAGTCTGTATTTTTTTGGTTTGATTTAAAAATAAATTTAATTACAATTTAGTGTTTTATAAATCAACGAAATGTTGAAGTCTTTTATATTTAAACAGTTTAATTAATTGGAATTACATTTTGATTGAATGTCTTTAAATAAAACACTTTTTAATCAGCACTTGGAAAGAACAGTGGTTGCGAGACGGAAACGATGATGGAACGATATTCCATCGATCGTGCGGCTCCAAATGTCAGGGTCTCACTCAATAAAATGTCTTTCGTGCTAAGAGGATCTCCATTGGCGATCATTGCTCAATTCCGCAATAGATGTTAAGAATTGAAAATATACTTTCTTTACTGCATATCAACTCTGAACAATCTTGCACAGTTCCCTTATTGCTAAAAACTTGTTGTCATGCAACAATTAATCCTTTCTCCTTCTTGTTTGTATCATTTTTCTTTTCAAATTTTGTCTCGAACGTTTGGTGGGAGATCTTGATAAAAATAACGCATGCATTATCATGCACCTAGGAACTCCCGTCCGAATCTCACGACTCAATTTGAATGTTAATTCTTTTTTCTGTGTACTGAATTGTTAAACCAAAATTCAGACAAAAGTACAAACATTTTTTTTTTATTCGTTTCAAGTGAAGATCTTTGCTTTACAGAACAACATTTTTTGTTTCGTATCAACTGAAAAGTCATTCGACAGATGAATCAAAAAATCACATTGAGCTTAACTTTGTTCAATTAAATTGTACATAATGAAAGGAAATTTATTTTCATCCTTTCGATTTTATCGTTGCGACGGTTCACAAAGAGTTAATCGAAACATACACGACGTTTATCTGTAATGTTTTCAACTTTGTTGAAGAGTCGTGGCCGAAATTAAATTTCTATGACCCATTTGCAACTTTTTGTATATTTCAATCATAAAACGGTGGAAATATTTTTCCAAATTTTGCGTTGCAAAAATTTTTTATCGCATCGATATCACGGCTGTCCGAGTACATTATGGAAAATGAGAACACCCTCGATTACGTATTCATGATCTCCAACTTATGGCTAGAAAAAGCATGTTATCTTGGCATTAAATATGTATTTTCGAAGAATTTACTCGCGTACAAAACTTTGTTTCTCTCTCTCTCTCCATTTCAATACATTGAAGTGTTTGAATTTTAATACAATGAATTATTTGGCGATGGAAAATTGTTCAAACAAAAGTAAACTTTGAAATATTTGCGAATACAATTTCAACGATTTTATAAATTGTTGCACAATTATTGTTCAATTGGGTTGTTTTTGATAAAATTTAAATTTGAATTAAGAGCGATTGTTGAAAATTGATAGAATTAGATAAAGAAGGTTGGTATTTTATAATTGTAATAAAAAGCTCATTGAGCAGCTGTTATAAATTCAAGCTGTTTTTAAACATCAAATATTGATCCAGGTGAAACATTGCGATAAGTTAGTCGTAGGTGAAGGATTTTACATAAAGGATATATCTCTGAGAAAACGAGCCGGGTAATGTGAGCTAAATAATTTATGCAAGGTTAACCTCTAGTCTTCGTTTTTCTCGTCTAATATCGATTCTCTCATTACTTTATATGATATAACATCTTTAGTACTTTTTTAAATTTAAATTCCTTTTTAATGATTAAAATTATTCCTCTCAAAATACCAACTGTTTTTGAAAAACAAACAATTTTTCGTTTGCCAGTTCAAAAAGAAATCTTGTTTTTTTTTTTTTAAGTTTTGCAGAGTCAAGTGCACTTTTGAGTGCAACAACATTTTGATGGAAAGAAAAACAAAAATTTGACCAAATATACGATCGGTTCGATGAATCGTTCGCGTTCAGCCCGGGGAATCTACAAACGGATACGCGTCACGTCTCTATTTTCGTGTTGCACACGAAAAGAACCGGTGCCCTCACCATCGAGCCACTGTATCCGGCGGCGCATCGCGAACCGGAAGCTAAACAACTTTTACATACAATTTTTTTTTTCTATCGAAAATTATTTAGATACCGAAAGAAAATAAAAAAAAAATTCCTTGGATATTTAGAACTTGAAATTAAGGTATCAATTCGGAGTTGAAATTTAGAAACCAAGATGTATTTTTGTAAGGTATAATTTAGTGGGAAATTTTGAAATTAGACAACCACCAGAAAGTGACACAGATTTTGTGTACAGCTGGAGAGAAACCATGTTCCTCGGTTCTCCGAAATCTCAATTTTTTAAGAACAAATAAACAGCAAAAAGGTTTTCCATTTTCAAAATAAAATGATCTTTGGGTCAATTCGGCTGGATGAAAATAAAAATCAACGACTGTGAGTTTTTCCGACCGCTTCCGGGAATGGCCGGGAGCCCTCGCTCTTTTTTCTTCAAACGTATCCTCGGACAAAGAGCAGCCGAAGAATTTCCAGTTGGATTCAATTTATGTTACATGTGCCCCACCAATCTTTTTCCAAACTTTGGGGCCCCGAAATAAATTAAGTAAACGGAATGGAGAGGAAAAAAGACCAGGCGCTTTGTTAGATTTTTTTTTTGGATTGTCGGATTAGTCGAAAGTCAATTTCTGCAATTCAAATTTTGTTTTCAAAGCTCATCCTTAGGTGGTTTTTTTTACCTTAGGACATTGTTAATTAATCAAACAGGTTCTATTTGGTTGCTTTTTTTTAGAAACAAATTAATTTTGTAAATTGTTGGAGGCGACTTGAAGAAAATTGGAAAAAGAAACACGATATTTTTGAGTAACTCAAAACTAGTTTGAAAATGCATAAGATTCATGCGGAGCGATTAAGGATATAAAAAGATTGATGACTGAGAAATTAACAATTTTATTTCATCTGAGAGAAGAACAAAAAGTAAACTTGAGAAGTCGTAATCTGGTTAATAGCTCAGACTTACAACTTTTCATAAAAAAAAAAGTAAATTAGTTTTTCAAAGTAATAAAAACGACGGTCTGAAATAAATACTGGGAGCAATTGAGAACGATGAGAAAAAAAGTGAAACATAAAGGTTTTACTTTATTTACAAGTAAAATTTATTTATAACAAAATCTTCTTTTGTCAGAATCATTGGAGATATAAAAAAATCAAACAAATGTATCAAAGTTAATTTTTATCTTTTCTTTTTTCAGGGTTGAATATGGACAACAGCAACGTTTCAATGTCTTCGATGGGCCCTCAAAGTCCACTGGACATGAAGCCTGACACTGCAAGTTTGATCCCAGGAAATTTTAGTCCCAATGGACCAAACAGTCCAGGGTAAGAAAACGAAAAATGACTAATTTAAAATCGACTCACAACGGTCTTAAAAAAATTTTATAAACTTAAAAGAAGTTGTTGACATCATTTTAAGTTCTGCACAGAGTTAACGTTTCTCGAATAAATGTCAGGAATAAAAATACAAGAAAAACAGAGTTGTATTTATTCACTTCATGTCCGCGCATAAGATATAGCTGAAAAAAATGCAACAACTGCTGAAAAAACTCGGGGACATTATCTTATCAAAATTGTATCATATATATATGTTGTGTATCAAGGTATACAGTGTATAGAAGATATATTAACTTTTGAGTAAATGTTATGTCTAACTCTTGTTGCTATAAGTAAATGGGATTTGAGAATAAAAAATAATCTAACATTAACATTATCTTCAAACTCAATTTTTTGTCCTAGTTTTCGACTTTACACAGAATTAAATATTTATAATCTTGTTTTAAGTCTGGGTTTTAGTTTTGATAGTGACTTTTAAATAGTCATATGAAAGATAGAAAGTCTACAAAAACTAAATGATTAACATCATGAATTTCCATCCTACAATTTCAATAATTTCGTCATCTAATGCTAATTTTCTTTCGTTCAACTTGTTTTAAAAAATTTAAATACAAAAGAAACAATTGCCCAATATTTGAGTTATATCAAGTCACTTCTTGAACTAATTTAAATGAACGACTGATCTCAAATTCAAATCAGCAAACGTTTAAAACATAACAATGCAAAGAATAAATATCATTAATTGAAATCAAAAATTTTAAGTATAAAATTATAATGTAAATTAGGGAGTTAAAAAAATGTGCTAATAGAAATGTTGATTTCACAGATCATTTGGAATTGGATGCAGTATTTTGAGCACCTCGCCAAGCGGCCAGAACAAGACGAGCGGCTCTCCGTACCCGCCGAACCATCCCTTATCCGGAAGCAAGCACCTCTGTTCAATCTGCGGCGACCGAGCAAGTGGAAAGCACTACGGTGTTTACAGGTAAAAAGGACAAATTTGTGCCGTGCAAATGACAACTCTCAATCTTGTGCCACTTTTTTTTTCATCATGCACTCTGGTGTATACGACGGTATATTGACAAGACTCGGTTTCTTACATTTCCATCTGGCATAGTTCAAGGTCGAGCGAATCGCATACTTGACTGCGGTCTTGCAAATAAGTAGCATAATCATGTGGCAGTCTTAATGACTGTGCTACCGTCTCGGGCGCTCACTTTTTCTCAAAATGGTAATGCGCGTCAAGAAAATATGTCACTCATGCTAAGCGACTTGCTTTTCATAAAATCATAATTCTTTCACAATAATGCACACTTTTATGGCCGATCTCATGAAATGTGTCCTGATTTCTTGGCGTTTTCAAAGAAATGTATACGAGTTTGAAATAAGAATATTATTAAAAGCACATTTTTTGTCTTCAGGGGATATAAATCAGGGAGAGAGAAAGGGAGAAGAAAACAGAGCGCGCGTTACGCCATGTATCATAAAAATGGGATGCTATGACGGTGCGCTTGAATTTATTGTTACGCCTAATATCAAAGCCGAGGGAAAAGCTTCAAAATAGACTGTAAAAAGTGAGAGGCGTGTCATGTAACCAGAGAGTGAGATGACGAAAAGCGCGAAGTTTAATATGTGATATATTCTTCCTCCTCCGCCATCTCTGGCGCAGATCGTAACATGCTTAACCTTGGACTTGCTAGTCGCGAATACGCGCGCCGAGTAGTTATGTATACGAGGTTACAAGGCGTCTACCCACCCGTAGTTCCTTCTAAAGAAAAAGCCTGGCTAGCTAATTAAGCGATCACGGCCATTACCAGGGATTTGTCGTTTCACTTTTGTCTATTCGACTCCCCCCTCCCTTTTTTGTCATTCAAACTTTTTCTTTTACAGTGTTACCGTCAATCAGATTGTCGATTCAATTGTGAAATTTCGTTGCAAAATGTCATTTTCTTTTTAATTGTAATGGTTAAACTTTTTATGTTGTAAATCGATAGTTGTTCTGTTGTGTCAGTTTCGTTTGTCGAACAAAGGAAGCAAGATTAGAAGGTCAATGAATAGAAAAAGAAGTAGGAAGATGACATGTAAAAATACCCAACCATTTTCATACAGATTTGGACGTTCCATCCATTGTGATGTTTTTTCGAGCTGTAGTAGTCATCAATGGTGATTGCGTACGCGCAACACACCTATTTTAAATATACAAACAGCTGCATAAAAAGTAGCTCATACATGATTCTCACGTTAGAGCTGCATGCTGCAATCAATAACATGCAACGATCAAGATGAATAAGGTTGTTCTATCGCAAGCACCACATCGTGCAATTGAAATTTTATGAACCCATCGATTGTGTTGTTATTCTATGCAAAGTTCAGTCCATGATCAATGGGACTTGCAACAAAAAAGTCATTCAATTTTCTTTAGCAATCACGTTTTTGTATCTGCAATTCAACCTTTCCTTTTTCTTTATCGATACATATATTTTTTCAAATCCTTTTTTATGCGAATTCAATTAAATAGTCAGTATTAATTTTCAAGATGAGAAATACAGCAAAAAGAACAAGAAAAACTGTATCTGAAAAGTATTAATAAAGAAGTACGATGCAGAGTTTTAATGCAGTTGTATTTGCAAATTGTAATAAAGAAAGTTCGTCACAGATGCGATATAATTGTTGCATTTTAATATCGAGCACCGAAGCGTTTGATCCCTGATCTCTCTTTCTATACCACGTTCATTTAATTTCATTTTTTTATTCAAGTGCATCCATTGTAAAATCTGTCCCTAGCGGCTGCCACACACAATCGCTCGTCAATGAATATGTATGCGCAAAAATGATGAGCAACCACGGCTCATTTCTCCGAAACATTTTCTGAATCAAAAACTGAGCAGGCTAATTAGTCACGGCAGAGTCATGCACGTCCGCCAACCTAAAACCCCCGCAGATGATCTATCGGCTAAATTTGAAGCGGTTCTCGATTTTTGGTCTTCTTTTTTGTCACTGCTGGAGACAACATGCATTCCAAATCCTCAAGGCTTTGTGAAGATAAAATATAACATCTTGCAACACAATCTGACCTGTTGTTCCAAAATTATCTATTCAACTGAAGAGTTAAAAATGTGTAGAAAATTTTAGATACAAAGTATGATTTTCAATTGTTGAAAATTGATTTTATCCAAAACTGTTCAAAGATGATGTTTCATCACTTGAATATTCAAACATGGGTCAAAATCTTATCTTTGATTTGATGAGAAAATAGAAAATTTGATACATTTTTTTTGTGGCAATGATCTCGTTAGGTACAATGAAATTGATAAGGCAACTCACGTGGTTTATCGCCCCTACACAAATAAATGAATTCGTGAACTAATAAAGGGCAGCAATACAATAAAAATTATTCTGCGACGCAATATAAACGAGAGGTTCGAGGAAAATTTGACCCCCGGCTGAAAACTATTTTTAGAACTTTTGTTCAGCAATTTTCGGCCCATGATTCCTCATCCATCCATTTTTGATTGAACGCGGTAAAAAACATGGGAACCTTGGCAAGGAATCGGAAATTACAAACAAAATTTTAGTAATGTAATTTATTATACTGGTTGGTAAATGAAAAAAAGGTCAATTTTATTTTTTTATTGTTACACAGAAATGTTAGGAATAGTATTATCAGAAGCAACAATTTTATTGAAAAAATTTGATTGGTTCTTACTTAAAAATTGATCAAAAGATAATTGAAATGTTGAATTGATGAATTATTATTTGGTTTTACAGTTGCGAAGGTTGCAAGGGCTTTTTCAAAAGGACCGTAAGGAAAGACTTGTCCTATGCATGCAGGGAGGAACGATCTTGTATAATTGATAAAAGACAGAGGAATCGATGTCAGTACTGCCGTTATCAAAAATGTTTGACGATGGGTATGAAACGAGAAGCTGTGCAAGAGGAGAGACAACGTAAGGACGGGGACCAGAGCAAAGTCGAAAGCACGAGTAACCACTCTGACATGCCAGTGGAACTTATCCTGGAAGCTGAAAAACGTGTTGAATGCAAAGCCGAACTCCAAGGCACTTATGAAGTAATATCTTAGATACTGTGTTATCACTAAAAGAACCAAGGGGACTACTTTATCACTTTTTCAAATTGAAATACTCGTAAAAGTTACAATTTTTGCTTGAAATAGTATATCTTTTTTTAAAGGTTCTCAATTTCTGTAATTTGTAAAGGAATAAATTTGAAAGGTTGTAACAAATATTATAACCAGTAACATTTCAAGTGAATATCAAACTTTACCTCAATTAATTATATTTTCAGAAATCACCAGAGGTTAAAATTAATAATAATTAAGTCATTAATAATTTCATAACATATAAATGAGTTCATTAAACCTTTGAAAAAAAAAAACTTTTTGGAAATTAAAAAAATGAACACAAATTATGAATATTTTATTGTTAAAATGGATTGATAACACTAAGTAGTAACATTATAAATATAAGTAATTATAATATAAATATAAGTAGATAACAGTAAAAAATTTTACATTGGTAAATTGTTAAAATTGTCTAATATGAAATTATTTAAATTTAAAAAACAAATTAAGTAGATATTGTCACGTAAATTATTTTCGATTAAAAATTCCGGAGATGTTGCAATATTGAAGAGGTCGGCTGAATTCGTGAAATCAACAACAAAATCCTTTTGGAGTAATCGTTTGAGTATAAGCCTTTCACTCTCAAAACGGGCCAAGTAAAATCACTGAGATCCTCTTATGGTATGAAACTTAAGCTTAAATTTCGAACATGATGAAAGAAAAGTGAAACGATTTAGAACTGAACATTATTGAATAATTATCATCGAATAATAAAAAGATAATAAAAAAACATGTCTTACTGTTGTTTATAAAAAGGAATAAATAAAATCGATAATCAAAACTTGATTATTTATAATTTCGAGGTAGTAAAGTCTTTGAATTTAATTCTCGAACTTCTAGCCAATCAATCGTCTAAGTAAAACGACCAGGCATTAAAATTTCAGACTTTACATTGAATTGTACAGCTTTTTCTAACAAGATCCAAAGCTCTTCAAATTGAACTTTCGTATTGTTCGACATGAAAGAAGTTGTTGCAAAGAAAAGAACTGAAAGTCTTCTTTTTAAACTTTATACTTTCTTTTGATTTAGGTTTACAATGAGAATGGCAAAGTGAAAATAGAATAACACAGGGTTATGAGTCTAAGGAACCCAAAGATAATTGGATGGAATTGAAAAATAATTCTTCTCAATTTTATTTTTAGAACCCGGTGACCAGTTTGTGCAACCCGACAGATAAGCAACTTCTACAGCTCATAGAATGGGCGAAACACATCCCTCACTTCTCGAGCCTCCCCCTGGAGGACCAAGTGCGGTTGTTGCGAGCCGGTTGGAATGAATTGTTGATCGCAACATTCTCGCATCGTTCGGTTGATGTCAAAGACAGCATCGTTCTTGCAACCGGGATTACTGTACACAGGAACTCTGCTCAACAGGCCGGCGTAGGTGGCATTTTCGACCGCGTTTTGTCAGAACTGGTGTCCAAGATGCGGGAAATGAAAATGGACAAAACTGAACTCGGTTGTCTCAAGTTAGCATTTTATTATTATTATTATTATGTGTTCAGGGGTTATACATTGTGTCATGATGTGAATTAAATGTGTACTTTTTATTGTAGGTGTATTATCCTCTTTAATCCTGACGTTCAAGGTTTGAAAGCACGTCAAGAGGTGGAGGTGTTGCGGGAAAAAGTGTACGCAGCGTTGGAAGAATACACTCTTCTAAATAAGCCCGACGAGCCTAAACGATTTGCGAAACTTCTTCTACGTCTGCCATCTCTCAGGTCCATTGGTCTCAAGTGTTTGGATCATTTGTTTTTCTTCAAGCTCATCGGCGACATGCCCATCGACGATTTCTTAAAGGAAATGCTGGAATCTTCGTCCGACAATTAGGAAAAATTGGTGTGCCGCGAGTCCGGGCACACCGACGTGTAATCGCTGTTTCTTCAACGATAATGAGTCTCGTCAAAAATTTCAGAATGCAATTAACCTACCTTCACTCTCGATCGTTCACATATTTAATTGATTGAATGAAACGAATTGCGCAGTGTAAAATTGTTACTTTCGGATGGATTATCCAAAGTTGCTGTGCTTCAAACTTGCAACGAGTGACATGAAGAAATTCGAACGGACCTAATCTTAAAATTGTATCAGTTTTATTTTAATTTCGAATTTCTCTTCGTGTGTTAAAGAAACACAACAAATTTTGTTTGTGAATGTATATTTTTATCGAATTTCTTCATGTTTCATTTTTTCTGATTGAATCGTACTATTTCAAATTGATAATTGCAACTATCCGATCTGGAGCCAATAATATAAATATTACAGATTGTTGACTATAGCTATGGTCAGTGAAATGTGTAAATTACAAAATTGTTAATTTTTAGGCGATTGTTTTAAGCGAAATGCAATAATGTGTTTACAAACACACACACACATTTGTTTGTCAAAATTGCGTGCAATTCAATTTGTATTGATTTTAATATGTTAAATCTGAAAAATATATTCGTAATGTTTTGGTTTTATTTTATTGCGTTTACAAAATTTAATTGTTTCGGTTGATGATTTTGCTTCGAATCGGATTATAAGCGACGATATTTTGACTATTTTTTGTTTCCAAACGTGAGTTTGTATGTAAATCTTATGATTGATTGTTTAATGTAAAATTTACATTAACTGCAGATGAAATTCATGCCTATTGCGAGGTTCGCGTTCAAAGTTTTATGTCAAGTTTAATTTATTTTTTATTTTTTTATCACATTTTATTATATACTGCAATAATACCTTTTTGAAATAATACAGCTCTCTGTTTTATTCAATTTTATTTATTTCAAGAAATAAAAATGAAACTTAAATCTGTAAAAATCTCAATCATAGTTTGTTAAACTCAAATAAAAAATTTGTTTATAAGACGATGGGTATGAGTTGCAGTGATTAATAAACTGTTTCTGTTGCAAGGAACGATAACCTCGGTATATTAAGACCATTTTATATACTTAAACATAGCAATCCGTTACTTCTACACCTCATTAGCGTTTCTGCCTATGTTATTATAGTTTTCTTCCGGTTCTTAAATTAATCGTGTCATTGAATAGAATACGTATAATGATCCTCTTTTATTATTTATTAGCATCATTTCAAAATAAACAAAAAAATTACTTTAAGTTGATTGGTGAAATTATAACTTTTATTCAGCGTTTAATGTTTCTTTTAATCTTATTTGCTAATAAGGACTGGCTGAACATTCAATGCTTTAGTTTCATATTTTTTATACATTTGGAAAACTGTATGCTTGTAATTGAAATGATTTTTGCGTGACATTAAACTTGAAAAATATAGAGGATGTAAATCATTAAGTCAAATTTAAACTGTAGATTTTTATTCTTGTTTTAGCAACTTACGATGGTAAATAATGTGACTTTGGCTTAAAAAAAATTCAATCTCAGAAATCAGTAGAACAGAATTATTCAATGTTTTTTAAGATTTTAATGTTTTTGTCTGTATTATAATCCAAGATTTATTACCTTTTTGAGTTGGTCAAATATAAAAACCCATTTCTTTTAATGCATACACTTTTTTTTCGCCAATGTCACGTTATTGTTGATAATGTATAACTTTCAAGTGTAAGTAAATCAAGTAAATCAAGTAAAAAAACATTACGATTACTATTGAAAAAATGTAATAAATAAAAAAAACTATTATATATTATGGAACATGATTCTATTTTTGCGCAAATGCTTACTATATTGTTAGTTGTTGGTTATTGTTATCCACATGATGAGATTTTTTAATGTTACAGTATCTGTCACAATGGAAATTTAAAATGTATATATTTCAAAAAAAAAAAAAAAACCTCGTAAAAACTTATCGCGAAAAACAAAACTCTGAATCTTGCCCGTTTTCATTTGTCGCGCATGACGCCGTAATTGAAATGCCGATGGATAACGAAAAATCAAGTTTATGATTTCCAATGTACGTAAAATAAATTTATTCTAACAATTTGTATCTCCAATTTTTGTCCATTCCCTAAAGTTGTTCCTACAATCAATGAACATACAAACTAAGCAATTTATTTATTTCCTTTCAAAAGTTGAGCACAAAATTGAAGGATTAAACATTTCAAAGAGATGTCAATTTTATAATTAGAAATGAGAGATCAAAATTGACTTGATCATTTTCAATGATTCTTGACATACAAAAAAAAATCGATTAGAAAGCCTCTCGCGGTTGCAGATGCAGACAGTCCAATGTAGTACACGTAACCAAACCACACAAAACCCCGCGTGAGAGGATAACATGGCGGAAAGCGGGGTGTACATCAAGTACACGATTTGGAGCACCGCCGCGGAGTGGCTGAAACTTGGATGAAGCAGCAATGAAATAGAGTGCGAATGCGTGCGCCGACACGTGATATATCGCGCCGACGAAGGGAATAATAATAACAAAATCCGAAAATCATAATACATAGTTGGATCCGAGGCGAAAGTGAGCGTCAATGAGAGAGTTCCACGAGTGAGTCAAACGCCGCAGTCCGAGTGGCAACGAAACTCAAATACCATGGATTGGGATACTGTTAAGATCACGGGCATGCAGCTCACAGACGCCGAGCACCGATATTATGGCGACATATTTACGTATTGCTGCGAAAACGCCGACACCGAAAACGTACCCATGGTCAATGTCATGAACCTTCTCTCTTCTGCGAACCTCCCTCGCGAGGTCATGTACAAGGTAATCAGTCAACTTGTTTTCAATTCTCGTTTGATTGTCAATCTCATTAATAGGTCCAAGATTTTTCTGACAAGTTTCCACTGTTGATACGTCAAACGTCAAAAAGTGAGGTTAGAACAAATGTCAATCTCAGGCAACGTTTCTAGTTTGGAGGAAGAAATGAACGATCTATATTTATTGTTGTTTTTTAATGTTATAAAATTGATGATTCAAAATGTTCAGTTGACACAAAGAAGTTTGTATTTCAGATTGTTGATATGTTTGGAGGAACGAAGTACACTCGAATAAGCAGGAAACAGTTCTACGCGGCTCTCAAGCTGGTTGCGGCGTACCAAGCAGGCTTGGAAGTAAACAAAGAAGCGATAACGTCACCCTTGGATGAGATCGCACTGCCGAGATTCAACTGGCCGGCCAACAACGAAGAGAACAAAAATCCGGACCAATTTAGGACCTTGCAACCGAGACTGGAGGAACGGGTTCCTGACAGCACAACTGAAAGTGAGAGCGAGCCAGATTCGCCCCAGAGGACCGGCGGGAGCACCGAATCTCCCACGCCAACTAATAGCGTCACTCAGGAGAGAAACGAGAACGTCGCTGAGGATTATGTCGCGGATAATGTCCCGAATACTTGGCAGCGACTTTTTGTTTCTGAAGAACAGAGACAACTTTTAGGTAAAATTAAATAACTGGGCAAAAGTTCGTTTCATTATAAATGATTATGAATGTGTTATTTCATTTCAGGTACAGAAGAAGAAAGTTCAGAACGTCACACAAGTGACGAAGGTGAAGTTGATCCGGAGATCTGTGCTTTTCCATCGGAAGAAATTTATATAATCAACGACGAGCTGCGGGATTATTATAAAACGCAGTTCACCCAGATGCAACCGGATCCTGATGGCTTGTTGGCTGGTTCAGTGGCCAGGACATTTTTTGAAAAATCACGTTTGCCAGTGACAGAGCTGCGTCGGATCTGGCAGATGGCCGATGTTACACGAGACGGTGCTCTTAGTTTGCACGAATTTTACGTTGCGATGCATTTGGTGGTACTGAGAAAGAACCACATCTCTTTGCCGGATTCGTTACCCCCTTCGCTGGCGAATCTTATCACGAAGCCAGTTGTACCACCCCCGTTACCCGCGGTTCAGGTCGCTCCTGTACCTCCTCTAGTTACAACCAAGCAGATCAATTCGCCAAGTTCGGTAATTAATCGTCAATTTTGAATAACCAAATAACTGAAATTAAATAATTGAAATGATCTTATAAACATTAATACAACATTGTGGTTCTAGACCGAAGCACCAGAGAAGAGTAAAGAATGGACGAAATTTGTCGACTCACCAACCGGGACTGGAAGCAGCAGCACGTTGACAAGCCCTGGACCAAAACCTGTGAATTTTGATTTTCACAAAGCAGCGGTTGAGAGCAATCCGAAAATTTTGCATCCAGTGCCTCTGAGATTGACGCCTGAGGCAAATATCTTGGCATCCACTGCAAACGGGGCAGCTGCAAACAACGGGTTGAGTTTGAGGGACGATGAAGTCCCTCACCACTCGACAACAACGCTGATACAAAGACCGCTGGCTAAAAAACCCATTGTATTGGACGAAAATATTGTCACGCCAAAAAAAGAACCCCCGCCACCGCCTCCGCCTAGACCTTATAGGACTCACGCTAGGAGCTCAAGTCTCGATCTTAATAAATTAGGTTTGATTAAACATTGAACAGTGGAGAAAATTTCATTGCATGATAATAAATTATTTTAATAGGATCCGTTTTTTTTGTAGGTAAAAATGGACAACAAGCTTTTCTTGGAGCACCACCTCTTGTCCCGCCTAGAGTTTCGCCAGGAATTGTAAGATTTGTTTTTATTTATTCTAAAACAAAAGTGATATAAAGATATTTTGTTTGAATTTCTTTATGATTGTGTTACTAATTTTTTTGTTCTTTTGTTTTTTATAATACAAATCCTGTATTATTAGGGATTGTATTTATCAAATAAATTTCAGACGTCGCCTCGCAAGTTGGTTGGTCAGAAAAGCGAAGGTGAAACACAGAAGCCAAACAGTGATAACCAAGCTTTTGTCGCTGATTTCTCGCAGTTCTCGCCCAAAACCGATGTTGTGGAAAGTACGAGTACGGAAAACAGTATTCACCCATTACAACAGTTTACTGGCATTTGTGGAGCTTTCCAAATTTATAGGAAGCCCAGTCCAAGTAAATCATTCATCAGGAACTATAAAATATTTTTTGTGTCTTTTTTATTTTCAACATGGTGTTTAGTACTTGTTTTGATTCACTATCATTTCATTCACTATATCGTTTTAGTTGAAAATTGAATTTTTGTTTCGTTTCATTTTATAATTTTAGCCGATTGTTTTTTTTTTTTTCAAACATAAGAAGGAAATTGTAGGCACGAATACAAGTAAAATCAGGCTTTTCTAAAAATTGAGTGATCATTTTTTTCATGAGCACACCATGCATTTTTTGTAGTCTTTGTAATCATTCATTCAATTTTGTTTTTACATTAACATTAAACGGTGATACATTTGGAGATGAAACTGTTGAATGTTATGTTTCAGGACGAGAAGGTCAGGACGACGTTAGTCAGGAGGACATAGAAGAAGGAAAAAAGATGTCGTTGCAAGAACTGCGCGAAAAGAACGTAGAGCTGCGACAAGTGTGCGAGGAATTGACTAAGGAATTAGCTAGTGCTTTGCAGGAGCGTATCAACTTACGAGCCAAGCTGTTGCTCCTGCCATGATCGTTATCAACTCCATTAGCAACGTTGCATCGTGCGCTTTGAATGAAACACTTTTTGCTTTCATTGTTATACACTCAACATCGCCAAAAACCTTCAATCTGCAATTTCGATCTATCTCAAAATTATCAACTAGTCTTTAACTATTTTTAGTACATGAGACTTACCTTTATACAACATTTTTTTCAACAATCCGTTTTCGCAAGCTCATCTAATACTCAAAGTCGAGAATAAGGACAATAACATGAGATCATTCAAACAGGACTCGATGATTGTAGACTTGATAGTTACTATTAGTCGTACAACGGAGTGTTGAAAAAAATGATAACAATGAACTCCACTCATAAAAAATGAATGAAAGTCGATTCTCAGTTGAAGCCTGCACTGATTGAAAAAAATGCAGAACCCCGTAGAGAGTAACCTGTGAAAGAACTGTTGGTTTTCAATGAAGCAACTCAATTTAGCGTAGTCAATAATATTGGTACACGCCCAGTTACTCGGATCAATTAAAATGATTGTAATCTTTTATCAGAAAGTAATAATGTTTTGTTAAATGTAATTTTATATACGTCTCAGAAAGTATTAAGGAACAAAACTTTTTTTTTACATCAACGGGTAGCGGGAGAGGATTGCGATGTACTCGAACTTCAATCAAGTAGCTCGATGTTTTTCATTTAGAAAAGACTGTCTGTATAAAACGTTTATGAATTGTACATTATGCATATCGAGAGAAGCTTATTTGCGCACGTTGAGTCTCAAACTCTAAGCATTGTTACAAGTTTTACAACTTTAGAACCACAATTTGAAGGACATGTGTTCCCCTTTAATTATTGTTTCATTTAGTTGCATGTTTTTTGTTTGAATAGTTTTAATTGTTCTTATTTCTTATACACTATATTTTCATTTTTGTTAATATTTTAATTAAACATTTCAGTTTTATATTAATTGTCAAGAAAAGTGAAATTCGTTTAATCAAATTTTGATTCGGTTTCACTTAACCAGTAATGAAATAGTGCAAATTAATTAGAAATACAAGTGAACTTGTAATAATTTTATCGAAAATTTTGATATTCCTAGAATATCTTTATTAATTAATATGAGTGACTAGTCTGATAGCAATTTATTTTCTAAAATCTTTACAATGAAAGTATACGACATTTTACAAGCTTATATGAAACTTTCTTACACCAGGATTGCTGTCAAACTAGTTAGTATTTTTCAATGAAAAAAGAAACCATTTGATTATCAAAAATATATCTTGTATTCATATTTATTTCTTACTTATTTAAATTTACACGATCAAACCGATGTAAACTGTTAATAAATCGTTCAATTGAAAAACCAAAGTATTCAACTTGTTCGTTTGATTGATCAAAAAATGTATTTTCTTTTTCTTGTAATTCCATCTAGCTCGAATAAAAAATAGACAATATAGATAGAAATTAGTGAAACATATCGAAATTATAAAATGTATCATTCCATGATGAATCATCGAAATAATATTGCTTGCTATATATAAAAAAACTAACTGAAAAAAGTAAATTAAAATTTAAAACAAGCATCTTTATAATAAAAAATATTTTATAATTTAAAACATCATGAGCAATTAAAGTTAGTTGAATTCATGTAATGAAAGAAACGAATCTTGTTGAAATACTATGACGTATGATAAATATTGATGTGAAAAGAGTGAAGTTTATTCTACAAATATATATTACTTATAGAATCTATAAGCCGATAGCGAACTGTTAGACAGGCATTTTGATAAATGAAAGAAAAAGGTGTAGAGCATACTCTCGTATCGTACCACTACAAAAAAATCGTGCAAAATAATTGTGCCACGTATTATATCTTTGTAACATCAATTGTTGATTTGTCAATTGTTTTCAAATTGATTAAACGTCTACGATGACTGAACTATTTTTATCAAAAAAAAAAAAAAAAAAAACGTAGTGCGTATCACATTAATTATAAATTATAAATTAGTATAATATAAAACGTTTGAATTGATATGATACGTTTATGAATGTGTATTTTCCATGGCTTACGTTTCTTTTAAGTGTAAGGAAAAAAAGTGATATGAAATGTAATAAAGATGTTGAATCATTAATTAATTAGACGTTAGGGAGAAATGTTTTTCTTCGTGTTTTGTCATATAGTTTATTTTTCTATCAGGAAAGTAAAACGAACAGCGTCTAATAATTGTTACAAATCATTTTTTATAAAAAATGATTAAAATTTTATTTATGTTTATAAAGAAAAATGATCGAAAGCTTGTATAAATTGCATTCTAAATGATTAATAATTGTGTAACAGTGATGTAACTTTTAGTTTTATTTCAATTTGATATGAATTACCTTGCTGCATAGTTTGAATGTGGTGTCTCAAATAAGTTGGCCCTTCAAATTTGTTTCTAATTTAATAGATCTTTGAAACTATGCCAATCAAAATAGTTATGTATTACAAGATTACATTGTATGTACCAAAATTTTACGGTAGATAAAATGCGCTTCACGAAATGTTCATACAAATTAATTCACATTTTCCCTGTACTCACGTTGAATCATCATACATTTTATAAAAATCATGATTATACAACATGCAATAAAACTCTATCCTTTCTTTTTCTTTAAGAAATTGAAAATAAAAACTGTTTGAAGAAGAAAAAAATCTTCAAAGTTCTTTTTTCCACTTTGTACACAATTTTAATCCAAGTTTGCTATGAATAGTCACATACAGGAGGGGTAAATGAAAAATTTACATGTAATCTCTTAACAACGTTTATTTGGATTTAACTGTGAATAATAAAAAAAAAAAAGAGAACTAAAATATGACCAAGTGAAACAAATACAGTTGATCGTAAGAGAATTTTTACGCTAAGCACTAGTACATGAACATTCTCTGCTCAAACTTAATATTTAACTCGAACGGTACAATTTGTTCTAAAAAAACGCTCAGTTTGAGCGCTAACAAAAAACCGTCTGAATTTATAGTTGCTGTTCTGCTGTTGCGGGGTTGTTTGAATTCAAATTTCAAAGCTCTGCTCCACAAGTGATCTCCGTTGAAAATGTCGAAACAATGGTAAGAGATAAAGAGAGAGAGGCTTAGAGAGAGAGAGATTTTAAGACTGGAGCACACTGTGCCAACTGATGAATCCAGTTTACTGATCTTTAGTCTGGATGTACTTGATGAGATCAATGACACGGCTGGAGTAGCCGAACTCATTGTCATACCAAGAAATAAGTTTAACAAATGTGTCATTGAGTGGAATTCCAGCCTTGGCGTCAAAGATGCTGGAATGATTGTCTCCGATGAAGTCAGATGAGACGACATCGTCTTCTGTATAAGCCAAAATGCCATGGAGAGCACCTCCCTCAGCGGCAGCCTCCTTGATCTTGTTCTTGATCTCATCGTAACTTGCTGGCTTGCCAAGACGAACCGTCAAATCAACGACAGACACGTTAGCAACTGGCACACGGAATGCCATACCAGTGAGTTTTCCGTTCAAGCTGGGAATGACCTTGCCCACAGCCTTGGCTGCTCCAGTAGCAGCTGGGATGATGTTCTGGGCGGCACCACGACCATCTCTCCACAACTGAAATAAAAAAGTTTTGTTAAAAAACAATTTAAAAAGAAATTCTGCGATAAATAGTAACCAGTTAAGTATAAATGCATTTCTTGCATTTGAAAATATGAATACTTATCAGTTCATATCACAATGACTGATGAATTTCTTATCTCAGAAATAAATTTGATATTAAAACTGAGTAGAAATTCCGATTATGAGAAATTTTGAGAAAACATTCATCTTCGAAAATTTGATTCACCTTTCCGGATGGTCCATCGACAGTTTTCTGTGTAGCAGTGGTGGCATGAACAGTGGTCATCAAACCTTCAATGATCTCGAAGTTATCATGGATGACCTTGGCCAACGGAGCCAGGCAGTTGGTAGTGCAAGAAGCGTTAGAGATGACTTTGTAGCTCGGGTCATAAGCGTCAAGGTTGACACCGCAGACGAACATCGGAGCGTCGGCAGATGGAGCAGAGATGATAACTTTCTTGGCTCCGCCTTCCAAGTGAGCCTAAAACAAATTTCAACAAGTTGATGTAACATTTTTTTCTCTGAATCATTAATATAAAAAAAGAAAAAACAATTTCTGTGCAACATACAGATGCCTTCTCGATGGTTGTGAACACGCCAGTAGATTCTACGACGTATTCAGCGCCAGCCTTGCCCCATGGGATTGCTTTGGGGTCGCGTTCACTGAAGACAGCAATTTTGTTGCCGTTAACGACCAGGCAGCCATCTTCGGCTTTTACCTCTCCCTTGAATTTGCCGTGCGTGGAATCATATTTGAACATGTAAACCATGTAGTCCAGACCAATGAACGGATCATTGACAGCGACGACCTAAATAGATAAATGTTTATAAGTGTTTGTAAATAATAAGATATAAAATTTTCATTTTTTTAATGTTTTTTAAACTTGTTTTTGTTTTATTTGCCATAGAAAATTTACTAACATGACCACCACGTTCAAGAGAAGCCCTCAAGACCAAACGACCAATACGGCCAAATCCGTTGATTCCAATTTTGCTCATTTTGATATTGAGTTAGAAACACTGAAACAAAAGAAAAGTTAATTAGTTTTTGTTGGTATACTTATTTTTATTTCATGAATCAAGATTCAATTGATAAGTTTTTTCTCAAGCATTTCGTATTTCAGGTCAGATCTACGATTGAAATAGAGGGAAAGTCGAATATAGCAGAATGATTTAATGACGATGAATAACGTCAATGAATAACGTTTTTATCAATGAAATAGCGATGAACTTTGATCTTGATTGATTTTAATATTTTTCACATTTAAAATTTTTCTGAATATCAAACTTTGATGAATTAAAATACTTGTAATTGTTCGTTTTTTTTTTCATTACTTGTAGTAATATAAATAATGATCTAATGTATATAGAAACTAGAAAATAATCTTCTCAGCCAGTTTAAATATGTATACATCAAGGAAATAGTTTCAAATAATAACCAAAACCTGATAACAAAAATGGTTAGCTTGTTAGGATCATTATATAACGTTCTCTACAGCTTATGTATCCACAAATTTATTTTGTTTCAAGAAAAATTAGCTTTTCAGCTTCCGACTAATCAAAAGAGCAATTATTTATTCAACCAATCTCAATTTGCTTTCCAATTGACAATGAAGCGAAAACATTTTAGTGTCAATGACTTTGTTTCATCTGACAGCAACTTATCCCTTTCCATTGTCTCGGGGGAAGACAATTTTTGTTGATAAGAATTTAGTTAAGAAAATGAGTCTCAACTAAATACACCCCAATTAAAGAAAATAAGCTTAACTGGCTATAAGCAAACAGTTGTAATTTTGAAGGTCATTCAAGGACAAAGAGTTCCACTTGACCGTGACCTTGAAAAATGGACAATCGATTTTCTCTCCCTGGTTGCACAAAATTTGGCCAACCCTGGGGGGCTTGTCAGATCAATAACATTCTTCCTGTTTTTCCCACGGCTGATATTTCAGTTCCAACCAATGAACAATGCAAACAAACTAGATGAGAAAACGAGATGTCCGAAACTTGGCTTTACAAACCAACGAGATGGCAATAATGTTATGTAACTGGATTGATCGGTTAATCAATAACATTGGGAGCATGAAATTTTTTGGTAAAAACAGAAGATAAAACTGAACGTTGCCTGTTTTATTTTTGCGTCGCCATGTGAATGGGCTGAAAATAAAAATTGAACAAACACACTATTTCTGAAAACACACGGCGCATGTTCTCAAAACAAAAAAGATCACATGCAAGTCAAACAAGTCATTTTTAAATGACGCACACTTTTTGACAATTTAAGTTTAACGTCACTTGCAATGAAGAATACATCACGCCATTTTTAACTGTCCGCTGATTGGAGCAAAAATGGAGCAACTTTTTTTAAGGTAAAGTGATAAGTGTTCAAAAGGGAGACTGTTTTTTATAATAAAAAGAGATGTCTGTTTTAAGATATTGATAGGTGATCAAAATTTTTTTCTGGATCGACTGATATGAATTATTACATCACGCGCAATATAATGTAACTGTGACGTCACCAAAGAAACCGGTATAGATGAATCTCGTTGGAATGACGGTTATAAATGCTCGACGATTTTTTTTTTTTTTTTTTTTTTCATTTTAATACAATTTGTTGAACGAATTTCAGGTTAGGAACCGATCAGTTGTGAGATTGAAAACTGGATTTTGATTTGGAAGTTTTAAGAAAAAAAGAGTTACTCACATTGACGACGAGATCCTCGCACGGCAATTACCACTTGGATAGTGTCGTTTGAAGGGCAGCAAACGGTAATATAACCGGCAAAAGTTACTGCGTCTGCGCGTTAGGTTAACTCCAGTTTCATTTGTTTTCGTCGCGCATCGGATGTCTTCGACTACCGAAGGCGCGGTGGGATTTAAATTTCTGTTTATTTTATTTCTATTCTCACTAATTAAAAGTATTATACAATCTTTTTGACACGACATTTTTTGATTTGAAATTTTGACATCTTTTGTTTACAAACACTGTAAAGACATTGTAGTTTTTTTTATTAAAAATAAAAGATGTAAACAAAAAGAAATCATAATTGTGACGATTAATTAATGGTTGATGTATTTTTAATTTTAGGAAAAAAGAAGAATGATGAAAAGGAATTGAAAACAAAACGTTTGAAAAGATTGTGGAAAGTATAGCAGTGAAGAAAGAAACCAACCTGAACGTGTTTATGCAGTGGGTTGAGTTCCACGTCTTGCGGCAAAATTCAAGCGCACTGGGAGAGAAACGTGTATCTATGCCTAAGCCCACCAGAAGAGTAGCTTGGTATGCGAAGCATACCAAGGATGCTTGTAGTATAACGCAGTTTATTACCATGAGTGTTGGGCAGCCACGTCTGCAGAGTTGGTTTTGAAGCAAACAAAAATTCCCGCGTAATAATTATCGTCTCTCTTTGTCTCTACGAGTGTGTGTTCGCGTGTGTCAACAATGTCAGATGTTGAAAACGAGATCAAAACCGCACTTGACGGCAACCGATCAGATGTCAGTGGCAAATTCAACGACTTTTCGCTCGCGCAACAAAATCAACGAATTGGTCAGTTTTGTTTACACTCAGACAGCTTGTCAAAACATTGTTGGGAGAACTGTCAAAGTTGTGTCCATGTTGCAAAGATGTTTATCAGTGATGTTGATCAAAAAATGTTGATTTTGAAAATTATTTGTTGCAAAATTTGTTGTTTTGTGTCAATTGTAAAAGTTTTGATACAGTTTAGTACAGAAATCAAATCATATAAATAACCTATAATTTTCTGCACCAGTTTGTTACTATTGTTAAAGAAAACAGCAATTACAAATGAAGAATGTTGCAAGATGAAGAGTTGTAATTATGATTCTCTGTTTTAAAAATGATGATTGTTTTGATGAGTGCCCTTTAATCATACAGTCCGGGTTCGAAATTGAGTGAAAATGTGGCTCTAGTTTTACAAACTTTTCTCTCATTCGGACTTTCACTCCGTTATTTTCCAAACTTTGCTCCAATTTCAAATGGGCAAGAATTCTTTTGGAATGTATTTCATAACGAGAAAACTTTAAACATAAAAAGTTTTAAGTTGCAACGAAAAAAGAAAAACGAATTAAAACTTTTTATAATTGCAAAATACCTTCTTCATAAATAATAAGTTGTTGATTGGATATTTGTTGTTAATGTTTTTAGAATCAAAAGGTGCCATACCGAAATCGAGTTCTACGTTTGTTCCTGTTTGTCAGAAGTCAGTTACGTACATCGTTATGGCCGTGATAATAAATGATATGGATGAGGTGTTGATGATGCAAGAGGCCAAGCCACATTGCATCGAAAAATGGTACCTTCCTGCTGGCCGAGTGGAGCCGGACGAAAATTTAATTGAAGCCGTCAAACGAGAAGTCCTCGAGGAGACTGGTTTGATAATGGAGCCAAAATCACTTGTCGTGATTGAATGCGCTGGTGGTACTTGGATCAGGTTCGTCATGACTGGAAGCATAATTGGAGGCACCTTAAAAACTCTCGACCAGGCAGACGAGGACTCGCTCCAAGCCCAGTGGGTTTACAAAATTGAGGACCTCGCTCTGCGATCTAATGACATTGTTCCTCTCATAGAAAAATGCAGAGATTATGTCAAGGGATTAAATGGCCCATGGCACTCAAATCTGTTACCGGTTTCCAATCCGCTGAACAAACTGTATCTCAGAGTCGTTGTTTGCATCATGAAAAAAACCACGTAATTAACGGTTCTTTTAATATAAAATTACAACTCAAGTTTCCATTTACAGTTTTATTTTCTTCGTCATCAAATTAATACTACAATTAAAGTTGTATGAGTTTTTTATTATTTGTTTTTGAATTGTAAAGACATTTTCTACTTGGTATTAATGGAGTATTCTTTATTATTGTAGAAACAAAATGTATGTATTGGTGTCAGAAGATCCGAGTCCACACTTACCAGTTTGTGAGATTTACACTAATCGGAATTTATACACAACGTTGCATGAGTTCATGGCCGTAAGTTTATTATTGTTCAGATACTAGCTTTTTTTAATGTAATGTATAAAAAGATAATTTTTAATTATTTCCAATTTATTTTTCTTGCAGGAAGTATTTGGTTCAAACGTGGCCGTACACAAACCTCATGGTGTACTGGCAATCGAATTCGGAGGCCAGTCTGGAAATGATGGCCTGTGTTTGACTATTCTTGTATCGTTCAAACCTTGCTTAGAAGATGTGACTATTGTTGGAAAATATCAATGGCAAGAAATATCATCAACACTAAGAGACACAATATTGTCCAAGTTACCGAAAAACATGACAGTCTCTTTGAACGTTCATTTCAAATCCAAGTGATAGAACATATGTACCGTCAAGTTTTATATTTCTTACAAAATGTTGTATACCTGTTATTTGAAATGCTGATTTCAATGAAAATTTTAACTTTTTAAACTTGTTTTCAAAGTTTATTAATAATCAAAAATTACTATTGTTGAAAATTGATTTTTGATTGAATTAATTGTTCGACTGTTAGTTGTTATTGGCAACAGTGCGGTATTATTTACATTAGCCAACTTAAGTAGTTCCATGCGAGATTAATTTTATATACTTGAAGTATTTTGTAGTATTTCCAAAGTCTGTATTTTGTACTATCTAATTGGATCCTAGAAATATCATACGTTTATGTACATTAAATTTCTAGATACGCTCTCAAATTCGTATAAAGACTGCAGAAACGTCGCATTTAATAAGTCAGGCATATATTTAATATCCTCTAAATTACAGTATGATATGAACAACCTATATGTTAATTATTATTTATTCAGTAACTCTGAAAATGCATACAATTGTTATATTTCGTTGTTTAAAGATCTTGTATTACGTTATATTTGAATTTTTTTACATATATAATTCATTTTTGGCACGTATTAGTGACATATTGCATGATATGACAAGAAATATTAGAAATAGTTTTTTTGATACAAAAAAATATTGTTATAATTATACGAACCAAGTTTTACAGATGTATTCTATTTGTATATAACAGATAAATATTTAATAAACATTTAGAGTGACCGTTTTGTTGATTTAGTTAACCAATTTAGTAATGTTCGAGAAATAAACCATATAGATTCTGTTGTTTTAATTTGTTTAATTTTGATAATCATATACATTATAAAAAACCAGAACAAATGAATAATTTTCTAGATAAAAGGAGGATTAATTTGTAGATAATAAAGAGCAGATGAATATATTTATTTGCATTACATTTAAATTAAAAAATGGATGAAGGAGAATTGACATAATTCTTAATTTCATAGAAGTTTTCAAGGCTATTTTTTGGCATAAATTGCATTGTTTATTGTGTTAAAATAACCACAATTCATATGTTGTTTTGAAAACGTTAATTATTATATGAGGAAATTGAAAATTGTATAATACAATAATTACAGTCGTATGGTAACAAACGTGGAAAACGAGATAATAATGTACGCAATGTTTATATATAATATGTATATATGTATTTGCAATCGCCCTCATAAAAGTACATTAATATTATGATATCAAATCACAAAGAGAAGTTTTTGTTCACATCTGATGTATACGGAAATTGGCTTTCAAAGTTGATGATGTCACACAGCGTACTTTCAACGCATTTTCATATACCTATTTATTTCTATAACGTATGATCTTTGTTCAGCCCCACACTTTTTTACACAAATTTTCTGCACATTTTTCATTATTTCAGAAAAATATGATAATAACTTTGTTATACAAAAGTTTCCAGCACAAGTAATTTACAAATGTTGTTTAATAAACTATTTACATCGAATACGCAGATTCAACTTTCTAAAGATGCAGCTTAATTAAGACGATTTTCAATTTACATATTTCTTTCAAAATCAAACTGAGTCATGCGATGCCATTATGGAATCGTTTGAATTATTTTATTGTTTTATTGTAGATACAAACAATCATGTTGATAAAATTCTTACAAAATTTCAAGTAGAAAATTCATCATGGTTTTCACAGAGCTGAAGATCAACTAATTTGCACACAAGAAATACATTTTCACCATCGTGAAAAATAGACAGTTACATCCACAAAAATAATAATTCTACGCTGGAATGATGAACGTAGGACTTAAATTTAGTTTTAAAAAAGAAGTGCCGATAAAAATGTACATTCATCTTGAATATATATATATATATATATATATATATATTTTTTTTTTTGTATATTTATCAGTGACCCAACATGATATCGTGACAAATTATAATCATTTCCGGTCCACTTCAACAATTGGAATCTATAATCTAACTATAATTTTGTTCATTATTTCTGTTGCCGAACTTAGACCGTGCATGGAAAAGTACATTGATCAAAAGTATACACCTGTACTTCTTGGATAATGTTTGTTCCCTTATCTCAAAAAACGGTGAAAAAAGTCTTGAGGGAAAGACGAGTGTTGGATGTCACTAATCAGGCACTTTACACTGTCTTGCGCTCTCGCTGAAATGCCGCGAAACTTTCACTGTAAGTTCATAATTGAATATCTTCTCTATCGTTATCGTTTTTGTTTCTTTTTCAGTTGCTTTACCTTTGTTCATTTGTATATTTGTAAATCTGCTTTCGCTTTATTGTTCGTGTCGTTCTCACTATATACAAACTCACTGCACTCACGCACAAATTCTGTACACTATGAACGACAAAGTCGACACGTGATTTCATAATCCCTTACTACTGTTGTTCCCGACAATGTTACCCTTGCAACTTTGCAGCGAAGAACGAGAGCAAATGAAAAATAACACATTTATCGAGCTCTTATTCTTCGAGTGTTCTTTTAATTAGTTGCTATCGGCGAGACAACAGTCAACCTTTGATATAAATTGATTAACAAAGGCTAAAGTACTAATGATTCTACGTCATCAGTTCTGTCGTGTCATCGTTTTCGGCTTCGTCCAAAGGTTCTACTCTAACAGCCAATTGCGTGTATCCCATTGAAGTTTCTCTTCTGTGAGACAGTGTCTGAAATAATAATTCAATTAATTATACAAATTTATACAATTTGTAATTTTAACTGATAGTAATTACATTTTAGATAAATTTAACTTCAAACTGCTTGATAGACTCGAGTAAATATTTCGAAATTTGTATTTTTTTTAGAATTTACAAAATTTTATTTTGTAAATTGGGATTTTGTTTGATAAATCAATTACCTGTAATGCAATGAATATCGTTGCAAATATAGCAACTGACGCTAAACAAATTGCAACAGCAAGCGTGGTAGCAGCTGTGACCGCAAGTGGTGCTGACTCCTTTCCGTCATTCATTAAAAACTGGTTGTCCAGTCGACTCATATCATTTGCGCTGTCGAGCGACAAAAGTTCAGCGCCTGGAACTCGACGCTTGCCGGCCGGTGAACTGTTTCTACACCCACCTGAAACATTATCATCAATTTGCATTAGTTTTGAACATGATTTCTATTCAATATATTCCAAATTCATGATCGAATAATCTGATTAAAACCTTATCAGTTATGGTTCCATGAAGTTTGCTTGATAGTTTGTTTTAATTTTATTTCATATATTATGTTTCAATAATTAAATTTTTTATTTATTTAAATTATTAAGTATAACATATTTTTATTATTTTAGTTCAATTCGAGATAAAAAAGGGCTGGTTTTATAAGATATACTGAATCTTACCAGTTTCAGGATCACAATGACAACACTCGTCGCCTTCTTTAGCATTAGGCGGACAGCAGGGTACACATTGATTATTTAATTTATCTAAATGTAAAGGTAATGTACAGGCTGCGCAGCTGAACTTTCCAGGACCGGAACACCTTCGACAGTCAGCATGACAGGTCTTACAGAGTTGCGTTAAAGGATCGTAATATTGGGCTCCAAGGCACTCCATGCACAAGCCACCTTCCAACATTGAATGTGGAGGACAGGATGTGCACTCCAAAGGTCCTTCCCCTGAAATAGCAGGTGCAAACTTTAGTACAACAGTTCCACTTCAAGTAACGAAAATAACTTGAAAACAATTTCTATTCTTGTTAATAAATTGAATTATAAGATAATAAATTGAAGTGAATGAAAAGTAAGAGGAAAAATAAATAAAAAGAAGTAACATAAAAAGTGAGCAAAAAAAAAGTATACGATAAAATTGTTCCCACGTTTTCTTTATATATTTGTTCCTTTGAGGATTAATTGTACTGTTTTTATTCTCCAGGGAAGCAAAAATCAATAAAAATGGTTCACTCTAAATTCAATTAGTCGCGATAACTATTTACAGACATCGTGGCGGAAGGTTGGAAGTTTACCTTTACACGTTCGGCAGTAATGGTGACACTTCTGGCAGCCAAAGTTAGATTTGAAGAAGCCCTCGGGACATTCGGGGTGGCACTCTCCGGCTGCCAGTTGCCATCCATTTGGACAAGTCACGCATTGGTCTCTCCGTGGACCGGAGCAAGTTTTGCAAGATAAGTAACATTTAGAACACTGACCTCGGTCACTGTAATAACTGCAAATATCATTTAATTAATTAGCTTCAATTACACAAAACTTGAATCTGTATTATCTTTTTAATAATTTTTTATTCAATTTGAAACCAGAAAAAAAAATTCAAAATTCTTACCCTTGAGCACAAGAGGGTCTACACTCGCCACTCTGCAGTTGTAGGCTTTCTTGGCAGGCAGTACAATTCAATCGAGAAACGCAGGTTCTACAAGTGTGCAAGCAAGGTGCACAAGCAGGTCCTGTCGGTTGAACGACTGAGTAATAGCCATCGTCACACTGAGCCACACATTTTTTGCCTTGCAGCAGAAGCGGGCTCTGGCAACTTAAGCAAAAATCGTCGGAGGAGCCAGCACATGTCTCGCAAGTTGAGTGGCACGGTTTACAGTGGCCATCGTCATAAAATTCCGAGCTGTCGCATCGATTGCGATTTTCTGGGGCGCACGTCTCCTTTTTGGTCAGGCTCCAGCCGTGGATGCATGATGTGCAGCTTGAAGATGCGCATGTTGCGCAACCAGCTGAACATGGAACACACTCGCGACGCTTTTTATCCGCGCTATATCCAGCAGGGCAGGAATTCATGCAGGTTCCTAAAATATCAGAAAATGAAACATTAAAGATCGAATTTAAAACATTTCACTTCCCATGTTACAATTTTTATATTGTCACATTTATGGCCCATAAATATCAATCATATATGTAGCATCAATTTTGGTCTATATAATCATAACTGTCCCGTTTATGTGATATAAATGTTGCATATATGGAGATATAAATGTATCATGTATGCACCATTTATGGAGATATATGAAATTTTACTTGGGCTGAATTTCTGAATTTGATTTTTAAATTTTACCATTATGCGAGAACAACCCTTGTCTGCAGCTAATGCAGTGGTTCTCAGCAGTTCCATTACACGTTTCACAGGTTGAATGACAAGGTGCACAATTGTAGTCCTGAGTTTCGTATGTGTACAGAGGACAGGCAGCATAACATTTGTTTTCGTGCATGACTAGGTGATGCTCACAGCTCGTGCAATGATCTGGCCTGTCTTGACAGCTAGCGCAGTTAGCTTCGCATGGCACACACGTATTGTTTTCCGAATCTGCATTAAACAGTCTCACTTTAGTTTCCGTATATTACATTTAATTTAATTTCACACTTTATAGTTACTATTTATTTCAAACAAATTAAGATAAAGTTTTAAATGTATCAAGTTGGTCTAAAGAAATTGGAGGATAAAAGTTTTTCATGCTCACTTTCGTAATAGCCTTCAGGACATTGTTGTAAACACACTGCGAGATCAGTGACTCGTAAATGTGCTGGTGCACAAGATAGACAGGAATCCTGACCTGCGCCGGCACAAGTTTCGCAGGATTCATGACATGGCCAACAAACTCCTCCTTGATTGGGAAAACTTCGTGGGGGACATCGACTCACGCAAGTGCTGAAAACCACGATGAAACTTGAATCAGTACTTTGCAATAAAGCAGTCGTGGTGATCCTTTTTTTACTCGTTTACCATTTAGTTGACTGTAATATTATGTTACATTCGCAATGATTCATGTTACTGATAATACCCAGTGAAATTTCATCATGCATATATTTTGTCAATCACAATTATTGATAAGAGGTATTATTTCATACTCACTGCTATTAGACCGCATCTTACCTTAAACAAGACAAAAACAATTTTCGCATTCTTTTTCATGCCGGTGAAAATTTAATTGCCACAATACAAATTGTTCTGAAAAATCTTCGAAATCCAGCATGAAAGAGAATTGTTAAAACATGAGAGTGCTTAGTCACATCTGAAGTAACATTAGAATAGTTATTTCATCATAATTACTCATAAATTATTTATAATTTTCACAGTCATAATTAAGATTACAGTGGCTGAAATATTTAGTACACTAGAAATGACGTAACATTTTCGCTGTATTTAATCAATGTGAATGTTGCAAAATCAATTATAAGCTCTACTTTGGGAGCCGCGGACATTTTTGATAAAATTTTGATAAAGCTGAACTTTTCAATTTTAGTTTCACAGTGCCGCTGCAAAATACATCAGGAAGCTTTTACGCCGAGACACTTAGACGTCAAATTATTTTAACTCTTGGTACAAACACGTCAGCAAAAATGTTCGTTGTGCAATACAATTTGGCGATTAAACTTGTACGCGACCACGTGTAATATGTAATTAATCAATTAAGCTTAATCACTTTGATCCGCAACCATCCAGTAGAAGTGGAATTAGAAAGGTATAACATATTGTAAATTGTAGAGACGAACAAGCAGAGCGAACAGGAATGACGCAGAATTCTTAATGACTTGAAACTTACTTGTCGAGTCGATAAGTTTTACAGGCAACACACTGAGTTGGTCCCTTGCCATAGCATCCCTGATGGTCGCACTGAGGGTCACAGTCATGTAGTTGGATACGTTTGGCAGGATCAAAGGAACCATCGGAAGGAGCCGTGTCGCCTGGCAGACGGTTGGTGAGCACTGACCCTGAGGAACCATCCAGAGTCGCCACAGAAGCTTCGATATTGGACGCCGCACCAGCGTAAGGTCCTTGGTAACTCTGAAAGAAGTCGCCGTGCCGGAATAGATCCAATGGAGATGCTTGGGAAGGAAAGCGGAACGCGAACGGGATTTGTACAGGGGATGAAAACGCTTGAGAAGACAGCTGTACCGGGTTATATTGCCGAGTTCGGATCCTGATCGGGTTCGTTGCGGTTCCATAGAATATCAGCTGCCACTTCTTCAAGATGCCTGTAAATCAAACGCGAACAATAGTCAGTTGTGGCTACGTTTAAGCATTCATGACATTAAAACATAGGTTCGTCGAAAATCGTGTGGGAATTTTCAGATGCGACAAATTCGTAACATGTCCGTGTGTGAAATTTTAATGACATTCTTCATTCATTTTGAAAGGTATTTTTCGGCCGCTTACGGTTGTGTGGCAATTTCATTTTATTAGTATCAAACCAATTCATTCATTTTAATTGTTCAATTTGTTATTTAAATGGATGTTTTATGCAATTTCGGATAATTAATTGATATTTGCAGAATTAAATTAATAGATCAATCACCTGGAGAGTTGACGTGTCGATTACCGGCGTTGATGACTTGTAATGTCCAGCGACCGTCGGCCTTTTCACCCCAGAAATGAACGCTGAGGAAAGGCCAATCATCAAAGTTGGAGCTCAATACGTCTCGAGGCCTTTCGAATAGCAGCGTCGATGTGGTACCCATTGGCGAAGTCAGGAGCAGACGAAGATTTCCGCGCGGGAAGAAACGCAGCGATACCTGTAAAAATAGACCTACTTTTATTTTCTATTTTTGATCAATGAAATGGTTATTTCATTTGTCACAACTGATTATTGTATATTTTTGAATGTGTTACAGCATTTGAACTTTGAACTGTTGACAAAGTTTTGGAAATGTGGTTTTGTAAACCAAACAAACTAATATTGACATGCATAATAGAAACATATTTAACGACGCAATTACAGTTAAGATAATGGAAGCTAATTACTTATAGAAAAGCATAATTTTCATGTGCAAAGTTGTATGAAGTTTGTTATGTGGCCCTCCATTTGCACTTACCATTGTTTCATGATAAAATGCAATTGCATGCTACTGAACACTTATGTCAGAGTTACAAATCTGTTTATCACTTACGGAAACATAATTTTTTTTTTATCACCGGTAGACATTTAGCTCAATAACGGACCAAGAACTGAATTCCAAGGTGTTAAAAGTTGTTTGATTTCTTTACGATTCAATTTAATTCTCGTCGCTTGGACTGCGCCCGACGGAAATGCCAGACTTAAACATGAATTCATATCAACGCGAGACAATTGCGGAGGCAAAATTTAATTGTAAAAACGAGAAACTCAATATGCTGCGCGCAGCACGTACAAAGTTCCATGTTAAATGACACCCCGCAGTTTCTCTACGGCAAAGTTAAATGTTACATTATATGTTGGCAGTTTCGCATAATGATGCAAAACAATGAGCCAGCGATCCCAGCAGATCAATGTGTTACTGGGATGCTGCCGAGAGTATAAGCTACCTTCGCAGTGCCAATGGTTACTAACTCCCAAGCGCAGTCCATCCTTCAATTAATCTCTTAATGAAACAACGAGGAAATATGACTTACCTTGCACTGTACGTGTTCAAGAAAGCGAACCTCATTAAGAGTGCCGGCGCAGCCGCTGACGTCCATGTAAGCGCTTAGCGTGTATCCGTATGTGGGGTCGATCGGTCTCTCTTCGTTGATCTCTTGGGATTTACAGATGTGCTGAGGAGGCACGTTGGTCCACTGCTCGGCAAGACTCACCATAGCACCGGCATCCATCAACCCGTACCCGAATTTGTGCGAGACCTTTAATCGCACTCCGTTTCATTAATAACATTTTTTTTACCGTGAAAGAAGACAAAAAGAAAAAAAAATGCATCATTAATATTAAAATTGTTCATTCGAGAAATGCTCTACACAATGTTCATCGAACAATTCATGTGCACTGATGTTTAATTAAAATTTCAAGCGAATAATAATTGCAATAAATTGCAGCGAAGCAAATTGCCAGTCTAGTTATAACAACTAAATTGTGTGGCGCATAGCTTTGAATAAGAATCACCGAATTAGATTTGAATTTGTTTGAAAAATTAATCCCGCAAATTTTCATCCTGTCCGCCATAATTAAGCGGAAACAAATTGATGCACGATAAAAGTTAGTTTTTCTGCCCCTCCAGTGTTCGAAAGTTTATAATTTTATTATAAGGCTTTGTTCGGAAACTAACTTCAGAACAGCGAGATAAGATGTAATTTATTGTAAACAGATCGACCTCGAGAGTGTCCGCATAAGTATTATCACCCCTCGAAGATATGCTAATTCATCATGTTTTTTTGCTTATCGCGTACCTTTCTTTTAACGCCGTTGAGGATCCATCCGGGCTCTTTTTCGAGTGGTCCCGAGCGCGACGTCAGCACAACGAGGTACTGCATGTCCCTCCAAGTGAGACTAGGGTTTGCTTCTAATGCTAAGGCGGCGATACCCGCGGCAAGAGGAGCGGAAGCAGAGGTCCCAGTGTGCTCAACAGTGCATATGTGATCCGGACGTAATTTTGCGTCCATGTCGACCGTCGCGACACTCTTGTCGTTACCCGGCGTCCCTGAGGAATACGTCGAGGCGAGAGTTGAACTGCACTCCTCTAGATACCAAGGCTTGTAGCCACCTTGAGTAGCGCTCGATATTGATAGTGTGAAAATGCTATTTGCGTAGCCATCACAGTTGCACGAGTCCGTGTGCCTACCACCGTTCCCTGAGGCCCACACAAAAATCGAACCTTTACCTTTACGACCCTGTTGAACAAAACATTGCAATGTATTTATAGTACTTGAAATACTATATATAATTAAATGTACTACAAATGGCACTTGAAAAGTCCCTTTAATTTTGAAATGTAACAGACGTTTGTTTGAAAATCAATAAAAAATCGTAACCATGTGAAAATTTTTTTTATCATTCGACTAGAATAATAAAACTTTTAACTGAAAAATATTGTATTACTTGTTAGATCATTCGAGAACATGAAAACAATTTTATTTTTATATTTTATATTCGTGACACAAAATATAATAAAAATTTATTTTTGTATAAAGTTGAAAAAGAACAAAAAATGTGATTTTTAGAATGTCGGAAACTATTTCATTGTAAAACCATAAATGTAAACCATCATGTTCTTGGACATTAATTTATGTGAGGTTAATGATTATGATTATGATATGAGAATATTAATTATAACTTTTCGGATAAGTACATTTTATATTTTTGAATCATATAGGGAATCCAACATTTTAACAACATAAATAAACTAAATATTACAGTTTATTTAATGAAATAAAAATATCAACATGGAAATTAAAGTAATTGTAATATTCAATTTGTTACGATTAAAAATTATAGAAAATATTTACCTGGTTCTTACCGGAAGCTAGAAATGTAACTAGTAAAAATATCGCAAAGGTAGTCTATTTTTAGTTCAATCTCATAAACAATCATACGATATTAATATTGGAAAAAAATGTTATCAATAATGGAATACTGAAGCATTATTACGTCATGTAATATTTGTATATAAAATTGTTGTATTCAACCAATCATTAAATGTGTATCAGCATTATATCCTTATCAAATGGTTTTCCATCCAACATATCGACGAACCAAATATTGAATACAATTTTTAACATATCTAACATGCAATTGTGCAATCATGATTGAAAGCGTTTGCGTTATTAGTTCATGTAATTTGAAATGTAATACGAATATCAGTGTATCGTGACTTCTGTTGATAGTAATAATAATTACTGGTAATTTTATTTTAAAGTCTCACAGAGGACGTGCAAATTTATCTTTTTTTAAGTTTTAATAATTTTTTTTGTTAAAATTTTACACTTACACTAGTAACACCATAGATGAACGCACGCCGAGCCAGTGGACCTGGTCCATCAACAGTTTTTCCATCATCTTCAGGCCCCCAGGAAGCACTATAGATATCGATGTGATCTGGATTCAGCCCCAAAGCTCGAGCTTCCACGGCATCATTGACAGGACCGTCCAACATTCTTACACCTAGAGATATTGAAAAAAAATCTTATTTTTTTATTTGATTTCGATAAAAGTTGATGCATTTAATGATTTTAATACAAAAAAACTGATTCTGACTCAGAGTAATTTTGTATAATCTATATGTAAATGAAGATTTACCTCCGATGCTTGAATTGTAAGCAACTCCAACCCCGCAATATTGGTTGAATGCCACCGCGGCCACCTCTCCGGCACATCTGGTGCCATGTTTGTTGTCACCATTGTCGCGAGGCATTGGGTCACTGTCATTGTCATTAATGTCTGTGCTGGCTTCATGATCATAATTTAAAGCTAGGTCAGGATGATTTGTCTGGATTCCATCGTCTAAAATTGACACGACAACTCCTTTTCCTGTGTATCCTTTTTGCCATGCTGGACCTAAGTTCATGTCGAAACCATCTTTAGCCCCGCCGTTCTAAAATTAGGATGAAACTTGATGAAATTTGTTTTAAATTATTTGTTTTGATATTTCTGGACAGCACTTAGTTTGAAGAAAAAAAAGGTGAAAACAGTGGTGGAAAAAAAAAGCAGAGAAAATTTCAAGTAGTACATATCAAGATCTTATCAGACTAATGAAATGATACTTTCTAAGTAGTTGAATATGAGAAAATAAAATTTAAAATTAAGATGAAACATTAGATAATTTAGTTTAAAGTAATGGATTTTCTATTTTTGGGGCAATGACAAAGAATGACAAATATATTACAATATATTAATATATTATATATATTCTTTTGTAGAAGAAACGATGGGAAAAAATCAATAGAGATAATTTTAAGTAGTATATGTTAAGATCTGGTCAGACTAATAGAAAGATGCTTTATAATTGGTTGAACACGAGTAAAAAGTTTAATCTGGAATCTCCATATTCATACGTAGAAAAGTGTTCTGTGCCAACTAGAACGATTAGTACTTCAGCAAACGAAAGATTGCTCGCGCGTATTCCACGAAAACATTGTATGTGCAATTATATTTGAGTTGCAGGATAATGTTGCATAGTTACTCTTACATAGTTATTCATTATTCTATAATTTCCCCCGAGGATATGGAGCTGAAATGTTTACTTGAGCTGTAAATCGCTCGAGACAAATTTCAAAAGCTTTTGCGGATTTTTAGTTAATTTGATAGTTTTGAGAAGCGATATACCAACTCTTTGATGGTTGTTAGAACTGCAATTTTCAACTCAAACGCAGCTGCTATTTTCATTTACAAAAATGAGTTTCATAATAACCTTTTGATGAAAACAAAAATAAAAAATTATTCAAGCAGAAAGAACTTTTTTTTCTCTTTCGTACTGGGTTGAAAATAAAAAGTTAATCAAATACAAATTTTAAGTTGAGGGATATTGAATTAAAAAGTTTGTTTTTGGTTAAAGTAAATAAACGTACCAGGTACCACTGCTCCTTAAACAGTGGGTCTGGAAATAAACCATGAAGAGGAGCGCCTCGATTTCTTTGTCGATGGAAGGATTGTGTGTGACTTGAACTGCGGTCGTCAAAAAAATGACCGTAATCGTCAACTGAAAAAGCGTTCTGAAAATCTCTCTTTTTACGTTTCCTCTCATGCTGCTGTTGAAACCAGAGCACCTGTCATAAAATAATACGAAGATTATGTTATGTATTATATTTCTGATTACTGCTTCTGAAAATATTGTTCTTCGAAATATTGACTTTTCAACCTCTATTCGTTTTGATACAAACGTTATCATAAAATGAATAACTCTCTGTAAAAATGGATATTATGTATGCAATACATATGTATGAATAAAATTTTTTCGTTTATTCGTATTTATTTCTTTTGAATACTCACTTGTGGTTCATTTTTGAGTAGTTCATGATGTTCTTCACTTGTTGTAATGGACCGTTTATGAACTCTCTTGTGTGAAAATAAATAGTAATTTGTCAGGGCACCAATCTGTAACAAAAAGACATCCATTTTGTTAAAGCATTTTTGTAACTACTTGTCGCAGGGTTTAACTCAAGACATAATTTAAACTTCTGACAAATTTTACCAAGTAGAACTTTATTTCAGACGATTAATCATTGAACGCAAATGATTCAGCCAAGAAATTAAAGACTGGTGATCAACTTTGTCCAAAGTTTAGTCCTAAATTCGCTACTCGTCTTACTAGCTTATCAAGTTTTCAGAGAAGCTTTCTTGTCCGTTTAAGTGACCCAGTCTTAGTTAAGCTTTTGCTATAGTCGTAAAAATGTATTAAACTTTCAAGAAAACGATTAGGAATCTAACACACAAAGTGAACGAACAATTTTCAATACAAAGTTTTGTTCGCAAAATTGAAAAATTTATATTTTAATTAATCGAGGATCATTTTTTTAAATTGCACAACTTGGTACGACATGGACCAAACTGGGGTGTTTGTATAACATTTTTTCAGAACTCTTCATAATGTTTTCAGTAGAAAAAAAAAATTAAATCAGGATGATATTCTAAGAGATAAATTCCAAGATTTTTTTCATTATTCAATGAGGCTTCTGCAAGATGCCAGTTGACTTATTTGCAAGAGAATGAATCCGCGGATTATCGTGATAAAAGCTTTATGACGCGCCAAATATACATCGCAGCAGATTAATTGATAATGTACGAATATACCATGTTTTTGAATTACGTCTAAACGGAATATTATGGCTGTTTTCGCTATTATTTCGTAAATAGCGTAAATAGGCGAGTGCCGCAGGGCGTTTGTGCACATTCTGCTAGACTGAACCCGCTAATTAGAAATCGTACAACACGCAATTACTTTGTAAATTTAGTCATTTAGATTGTTATCAAAACGTAATTCTAGTTGCATATGTTCGTGATGTCGTTTAGGTTGCATTTCAAAATGATACACACCTGGCTTTTTTTTTTCACCAGTTATACTAATGAAGAAAGACTGCTCATGAATACCTTCACCTTAATCTCTCACTCTAAACGAGATTCAACTAAAACAAAAACCGATCGATCTCTAATCCAAAGTCTATCAAACTTTTACATTTTATTCTCAAGCTTTGCAGTTTCGCTGAAGGGTTTTATAAATTTATGTCCTTGTTTCCAAATCTTTCCTGTCACTTTTTCCTCCCTCCATTTTTTTTCCACAGGAATCTTCAACCACAAGTTCCTCGACTATTTACAGCGCCATTCGCTTGTAATGAAATATTTAGCTTCACAGCGCCACAGTTTATGTTCATTCATAAATCAAGTCGATGAAAACGGTAATTGTGCGTGTGAAGAAATTTATATTCAAGACGGTCGTTCGTTTAATCTTTTCCCCACAAAATGCGTGCACAAAAATGGTTTCCAAAACTAAAAAAAACAACATTGAAATGATGATGCTGAAGTTTAATATTATGTTTAAATGAAATGTTAAAAAGTGAAATTGCTTCTTTTTATTTATTTCAAAAATTTTGCATAAATTGAGTAATTTTGCTGTAAGGTGAGCATGGCACTCATTCAATTATAACGAACAGTGGAAACGGTTAGACGCATACTTAAGTTCTGAATGCACGAGAGAGAATCCTCCATACTCGAGCACACAGAATTTCGATGCTGGTACGCAGACTGTCAGACAACTTCTACGTACGGTTCTAAAGATTTTTGTATTCGAACCCAAAAGCTGTGTCCTCCGGCATCTCTCCAAGAAACTTAACAAGACGACTCAATCCAATCTAATTTGCGCGGTGCCGGAAAAGTCGCGAAAGATTTCCGCAAGAACGTGGATAAAATTAAAATGATATTTGCTTCACAAGTAGAATCGATTCCGATTCCAAATAAAACAAAAAAAAAAACTTTAAGTTAATTGTCAAGAATCGACGATAAAAATTGCGAACGTGATACCCCGTAACTTCTTTTCCAACTGCAATTCCCATTTGTTGCGAGAGTGTTTATTCGGAGTCAAACGGAGAGACTTTGTACGCTTTAAATTTTATAAATAAATTTCAACGTTTTATGAAATTGAATTACTGTGAATCACTCTTGAAACTTTACTTTGAATTTTCGAACCGTCTGAAAGGGCTTTTCTATGAGATCAAAGGGCGTTAGAATAACGTTTCAAAAGTTCAAGACGTATAAATTACGTTTGAGTGAAAAAATAAAGATTGGTTTTTTGTTGTTGCAATTTTACGACTCGTCTTGGAGTTACTTGAAACAATATGTAACGGCACTTTCGCGATTGGAATTCAGTTGAAAAAAAAAAGGTATGGTCTAAGCGTGTGTACTGTTGGAGATTTCACACATAATGAACGATGAAATATGCATTGGTAGTCGCACAATAGCGATACTCTGATGTATAACGCCATGAGCTACTTCTCATATTTTCGAGTTTCGCCGGCAATTTTCCGAGCGACTTGCTGTCGTCTTTTCTTAACTTTCTCAAGTCTAGCATCACTGGCTAAGAGCGCCTAATGGACGGATCGGGGCGTAATTGGATCGTGCGACGTGCTCTCCACGATTGTGGCGCTCCAAAGTTGGAAAATACGATAATGCTTCAACGCGATTTTGTATGCTCTGTTAACGAAAGTTCTGAGGATTATTATATGAAAAATCACTTTAATTACAGCTTAAACTGATTGAAGGATTCTTATCGGGCGTCAGCCAGAAGCCATCCGGATCGAACGAAATTTAACTTCCATTCTTATTAGCATTCAACTCGATTAAAAGTTATGAAAATATATTGTTCAACAAGAGTTTTCATCCGTCAACAATTTTCCCACTAGGACGTTAAATTTTTTTCAACCTTTATTTTTTCTTTTAAATATGAATTTTTAGTTTCAAGTTTAATACTTTTTCATGTTACTAAGAGATTTCAATTGGCATAAAAACAAATGAAATTATAGTTAATTTTTGACTTTTGAAACAAGTTGATCCCATAATCAGCTAAAAGGCTTAACGTTGCAAACGTTCGTTCTGTGTCAAACAAAATAATTGTCAGGAAGTTTGGATACACGCATACTCAAAAGTTAAAGTAGGCATTACTCGAGAAAGAAACGCTTTTGGCACCGCGTGTACATAATTGAATCAAAAATCGTCTCGACAATGTTCTATCTCCTCTCAAAAGAGAAGCACTGCTTGCTCGTGAACTTAGGCGATTATAGCATCCGGCGTGCCGGATACAGCGTCAGATTCACCGTTTGCCGTCCTTTTTTTCACGAACTGCGCCAGTTCTTTCTTTTTCCTTTTTTTCTATCATTGCTTTTATGACAGCAAAACTTTTAATTTGAGGCAAATGACTTTTTTATTGTCCTGAAAATGTGTTGAAATGAAAAACACAAAAAACATCAAATAAAATTATTTTTAATTCACGTTTGAAATTTTAATAAACAAAAATAAAAAATTTTAAATGTTAGAAAATAAATCATTTGCCATTTAATTGTCAAAAATGTGTAAACAAACTTTCGTTTTACTGTTCGTTTAACTAAAGAAAAGATGGGAAAACATTTTGAAAGGTGGAATAATGAGTGGCGAAATGAGCAATTTGAAGGCAACGTCTGAGGCAAAAGAGCGTTAAAAAAAGTATGTGCATTAGTGGATCCATGTTAACTAGTGGAGTGGTTGGTCGGACTATGTACGAGGATAACTACTGGTGGAAAGGCGGCCGATGAAGTAGCACAAATGCGCTTCGGCCGGACCGTTAGATAACGTTGCCGCTATCAGGAACTGGCTAGTAAATCAAACCTCCAAAGAATGGTTAGGTCTTGCGATAACCTCGCGACTGAGCGCGGGTCATCGCTCGGTCAGGATGTACTGTTACCCATGACGCCCTAGAATCTACGGATTTTCCACCCATAACATTATGCCGACCACGTCTCACTGATAGTCACTTTTCTTCTGACTCGTTTCTTTTTCTAGTGCACTTTTATTTCTCTTTCAAAGTCCTGCAAATTAAGATAATTCAACTATCCGTTCTCAATTTTTAAAAAAAATAAAGGATCAAAAAGTGAATTTTCAGCAAATCTAATCCGATTATAATTCAGATTGACATAAAAACGATAGGAAAAGTATTGGGTTCAATATTCATGTAATTGATGAGATGATTTTTGTGAAAAGTTTTATTCCAAAACAAAATTAAAAACACAAACTTTCGTGCGGCGCGATGAAGAAAATGAAAGCAAAAGAAGTTTAATGACCAAAAAGGTGTGTAAAACCATGATGGAAAGTAACGGCGTCCCTTGGAGCTAAAGAATCCAAACTTGCAAACTTTTCTGCTTTTCTCTGAAATGCAACGAGTTTGGTTTGCGCAGGGATGTAAAAGGCCGCGTGCGCGCGCCAAGCAAAATGTAAAAGGTATAGGTAATTCTGAGGACATGAAGCTTTTTGTGTGCCTCTTTGATTTATGAGAAGCCGAGATCAGATGAAAAAGTCGCGATAAATAAAGTGCAAGATACAAAGTCAAACGCGCTGAAGTAGAAGATGGAGCGACGAAACATTAGCTGAGATGAATATACTTTTTTGAGCCGAACACACTCGTTTCTGTTTTTTGTGAATTAACAAACCAAAAACATTTTTCATTGTAACATTAATTGATTTTTTGTTCACTCATTTGATAAATGATAATTCAGGATGTTGTTACGTTGGTCGAGGAGCTTTTCCGAGGACAAAAGATGATTTCCTATTTTTGAATTCGAACTCAGCAATAAAATATCACAGTTGCAGTTTTTCCCCCGAATGACAAATTTTCGTTTCCGTACAAGAACTTGCGTCCTGCTTTATTTCTGCGATTCATGAACAAAAAAAAACTTCTCGCTTTGTATTTCTAACAACTTCACCGTTTTTCCTGAGAAAACATAGTCCATGTGTGCTTTTTATTGTTATTGCCTTTTCGGGCTTCACCTTGCAAAGTTAAATTTCTCGTAACAGCGGGGGGAATGTTATTACAATTTTAAATCGATTTTATAATGTTGCATTATTTCCAGGAACGATAAAATAACACCGTTTTTTGTTCCTGCTTTGAATAAAAACGGATTTATTGGTTAAAAGATAAACAAAAACCAAGCAGTTGCGGTCGGAATTTCAAATAACAATTTTAAATAAATCGGGTTAACGGGCTTCGGTGAATGGCATTTTTACGCGCCTTACGCGATCATTCTTCCTCTGTGACGTTTTGACTCTGATTCTTTTCTTTTAATTTTACTGCCTCGAGTCACCCTTTTTCCCTCTTTCATCTTACAGTTTTTTTCTTTATCGCATCGGTGTTCAAAAGAACGGTCATAAAAAAATCGCACATGTGGCCTCAGCCTACACTTTGGGGAACCCGTTTTTGTCTCGTCATTTACTTTTTTCCTTGATCAGTCGTAAAATGTTCCACTCAACCCGATAAAGCGATATTGTTAGGTAAAAAATTTATGCGACTCATAAATCTATTTTAGATTGACACTTTTTTTCTCCGCTCTCACATTTGAACTTTTATCTTCGGATGAATGTGGAAAAGCTATTTGAAAATATAAAACAAAGTTTGAGATTAATTTTCGTGGCGTTGAAATTAACAAGTTTTTATACATACAATGTTTGTACTAACATTGTCATCGACCAACGTTGCCACAGAACATTTGTGATCAAGCCTCGATTCTGCTATTCAAACTTTCTTGCGTAACCGCTGTGTAAACACGAACAGAAGAGGCAATAACATCTGTCTCAGAACAAGAAATAGAGGCAACATTGCTCGGCTTAGCCAATGCCTTGTAAAGCAACGATTCTGCATTTTCGTCGATAATCGGAACTGGAGAAAGCCAATCAATTGCGAAATCTTTGATGAAAGCAAACATCCTCCCGCAAAACTACGGGAAAACGATATTCAAATGATTATAGTTTTTAAGATGTTTAATATTACTTTTTTTTGTTCATTTCGAATAACATTTTTTTCTGTTTAATCCTGTTCTGTTCTGTTTAATAATAGCCTGACATTCTAAATCATTTCTAAAATTTCTAGATATTTTAAATTAAAAAATGATTCAATCCACACACATTAAAAATGTTTGCAAAACATTTTTGCTTTTGATTCAATAACGAATATATTCATTCAAAACCCGTTTATTTTTTCACAATGATGTTCAAATGTATCAATAATCCTTTTCCTTGTACAATTCATTTATAAATAAAAATGATATTCAATAAAATAACAAGGTAGTTCATTTATTCATTAATGATATTATGCTTGTTATTTCTGTGAATTTTTTTTATTGAACGTTAATCAACAACGCATAAACAGCGTTCGATTAAAATATCATCAGAAAATGTTTTATTCGGATTCACATTTTGTTTTGTTTTTAATCAGTTTTCCATCATTTTTACACACACACAAATTATTTCACGAATTAACTTCAGTGATAATATCCGAGGTCAAATTCTACTCGATCAAATTCTGTGTAAACATAAGTCATTATACAAGTATGACTTATAATGTCTTCCTTTAGCATACCAGTCATGCAGACCAACCTTCATCATAGCAAAATCGCCTCAGCTATTTTAGCTAAGTTTGCTTTGGTGATCAGGTTGTGGTTGAGTTTGATCTCGCTCCGGCTATAGGTGGAATTAGAAGGGTGATCTTTGGGTCTGTGTATATGCCTTACGACTTCTCGGACCTTACACCCTCTGAAGAACTCATTGATTTCGTTTCTGTTGTAGCGCAGTCTGGAAGAGGGTTTCACCTAAGGTGTAACGCTAATTCGCATCACGAATATTGGGGTAGCACTGACACTAAAAGGAGAAGAGAAAGCCTGTTGGAATTCAATTATCGTTTCAACTTGGCATCCTCAACAGAGGAAATGAAGCAACCTTCTGAGACGCTAGAATGTTGGCAAGTCATTTACATCACCACCTGTACGAGACGGCTCAACAATAACATGTGTCGAGTCTGGAAGGTACTGGATCAAACTTCTGAAATGAGTTTAAACGACTACCTGCAATATCCCCGATTGATGTATCAGTGTAATTGAAGTCTCAGACAATTTGAACCTGGTAACCAGGTCAGGTTTGATTCAAATCTAAACCACTTTTCTCAATGTGATACAATGGCGCTTTGAACTTTTTACCCTAGGGTTTACCGTCGCCGGTTTAATATTATCGTATTATAAAAAGCGTATTATAACTTGGAGATGAAAAATTGAGAACTGGATAAAAAATGCACGATGTGTTTAATTGAGTTATGAGGATTAGGAGTGAGCTGTGCGACGAGTATGAGTAGAGAGGAAAAAGCGGAGAACTTCTGAGTCGGGATATGCAAAATACGATGTGACATATTTAAATCGTCACTACACGGACAATTGAAAATGAGACGAGAATTTCAATTAAAACGAAATGAAATTCCGCGTAGTAGGAAGTGTAGAGCGCAAAGCGAAAGAGTCAGACTCATTTGAATATTGGATACTTCGATCTGGTCTATTTTACAAACCTGTGAGTTTAGAGGCGATCTATCAAATAAATGAACGCTTGATAGGAAATGTTATTACGGATTGATGGTAAATATTCTTCATGCTCCCGTCGTGTTTTTCTGACGTTGAAAGTCAATCGTAAAACGTCCGTAGCAGTTTTACGATTCACTGAGGAAGAAGTCATTAAACTTGGTTTTTTATTAATTGAAGTTTTATTAATGATGGCACTCAATCTATTGAAAAATAGTTTATATATTGCACGAACCAAAAAAAAAAAAAAAAAAAAAATTAAAAAGTAAATTGTTACAAATCGGATTGAGTTGAATCGTTATGAAAAAAATTGGCGCATTCGCAACGGTCGGTCTTTGCCTCTTTGCAGTTCGTTTGTTTCTGAAAGTGGTCGGCAAGGCTTGTTACCCAAACTCTCCACTTTGAAACGTTCCGACGAGTAGTTTTGCCGATGTCTTTTGCGAAGTTATTTAAAGACATTTGCAGACGCTCATTGAGCGGAGCTCTTCCTATCTGCGAGGCAATTACTGGACCAGTTATAGAGGGCCATTCTTCTTTTTTAGACGTCTCTTTTCATATTGCCCATTCTTATTCGTGGACGAAGTCGACGAACCAGCTCCGTATTGAAAGCTCCAATCTACTTTTCGAGGTCGGAAAATCTTCATCGAGACCAAACGAAGTTCGATCAAAGTTTTATTTTTGTAATTAATAATCTCCGAGCTTAAGAGCTCTGATAAAGCTCGCAAAAGCGGTAAAAATATAAGTTGCATGTAATATATTGTCGAAGCGCTAACATTAAAGGACAGACGCTTTTACGTGTTCTTGTCTTTTTATAATCTTCCCCTTTTACTGTCGAGATTTTACGATCTAGATTGTTATGAAAACGATCTATTTTTCTCCGCGCAATATTCTTACACGTGGATGTGATCGTGAATAACTATTATTGCTAAAGTTTTTACGTTTACGATTTCATTATTTTTGAGATTCTTTTTTACATCACTGCCTGCTTTTTAGAGTTGCCGTGCTATCGTATTTCAGTTTACATGAGTTTCGAGAATTATGTTCAACCACCTATGTTAAAACTCAACGAGAACAATTTTTGCAGAAGAAAAAAATTACCAGACAAACAAAAATTAATATAAAGAATAAAAAATTATTATGAAAACATAAAATTGTTTAGACTATTAAAAGAGATAAAACATTTTCTTTTGGGTAAACATTTTTTGAGCGTTCTCCAAGTGGGCAAAATGTGATTGTTTTTGAGTATTTTTATTGGGCGTTGGAAATAAAATTACGCTGATCAATCTTATTGGAAAATATTCACGTATCACTTGATTGAAAATAAACTAAATTTGCAAAGAGTGGCTTGTGTGGACTCGTGTCAAATGAACGAGTTTCCGAAGTGCCCACTGTTCGTGTGTTAAATAAATGTATAAACACATGGCCTTGGATCTCATGATCCTCTACCGTTCCGTCAATGTTGCCGGATACAATTTTCCAAATGGCATAATTTTTCAATTCAAATAAAACCGATATTCAAATGGATTCCCGAAATGAAAATAATCTACTTTGACTCGAACAAGCATATTGATTAAATCAATGGAATCTCCTCGTTGCATTTATGTTAATCTTGAATGAATCTATATAACATCATATTTTTCTATCATGGTTACTTCATTTTAAAATGCAAACGTTACTTTCCAATTCCATCATTCTTTTTCTTCTCAACAATTTTCTTTTTTTTCCAATTAGAACAGAAACTTGAATATAGACATTGGAATTTAGTTTAAAAAATTACGTAAATGTGCCACTTATGTATACATTTATGAATTTTGAACTGAAAGATGATTATTTCCAATGGAGTAGAAAAAACATAGAAATTCGCGTTCATCGTTTTAATTAATTTTAATGAACATTTAATGGACCTTTCTAAATTAAAAAAAAGAAGCAAAAACGGTTATTTTCTTTCTTTTTAAGATAATGAAGCAATGGCAATTTGATTCGGGAATAATGTAAAGAACATTACGAGAAAGTTGTCCTCTGAAAATGAAAGCTCAATGATACCAAAAAGATTCGCAAAAAGTCATATAAGCTTAGCAATAGCTTTCAAGTCGCAAACCGGAACAAAATGTTCTTATTGCACGCAATAAACTTCTTTAACGACCTACCTGCTTGTCAGTAGCGTCATTAATGTGATCCGATTTAGTATCTTTTTTCCCCCTTGGAGAAACCAAAAAACGCTCGACAAAACCGTGGATAACAATCTGCCTTGGGTAACCAAACTTCTGACTAATTGTTCGTCTTACTTGATAACGGCAACTTACGTTAAATATGTAAATTACCTTCGCAGTAAGTTTCGTATGTCGGCACAGCAGACGCGCACGCAGTATACTTACGAGAAGTTGAAATGATAACAAGTGGAAAATTAACGCTGAGCCTCACCTGAAATGAGAAGGAGGGAAGAAACAGTTGGTTAATTGCATTTGGAACTCTAATTGATTGGATTTCAAATTATTATTTCAGTTGTTCGAGGTGATATTAATTTTGATCGCACAATGTTGTATTCATGGTCATGGATATGCATCGATGCGGCATGAGAGGCCAGATCGTCAGGGTGAATAAAATTTGCGAACATTTCTGGTAACTGATTTGAGACCGCCCATCGACTGTTCGATAAACTGTTATACTTAGACGATTGTTATAGCGTTAAATACGAGCCGACCGAGCGCAGAAATTATGTCGTCGTTGAATCAGTGATGGATAAACCGTATTACCTAATTTGCCAGCTTCGATTAACACTCGATTGTTCAATGCTGACGTTCGGCGGAGAAAAATTGGCTTCGAAAAGTTGTCGATTAATCGTCCCAAGAACGTTACTTTTAGCGAGAGAGGTATCCTGGAACCGAGTGTAACAGGATGAAAATAAGTGGACGACACAAAAGGGACTCGATAATTCTTTGTCGGCCAAGTTGATAACTTTTCGACGAGTTTCGAAATGTAGACTCGTGTTTGTTTCGTTTTTTTTTTCTTCTCGTCGTAACAACTGGATGAAAATGATGAGTCATTTGTTCGAATTAGAATCAAAACGTCTGAACGTAAAGTTGCTCGATGGACTCGCGACGAGGATCCAGATCGGCGTGCTTCCCTTTAAGATTCTTGTTGTCAAGCACTCAGGAGCGTCTTTAACTTTGTTTAAAGTTTAAGAAGCCACATTTCGTAGCTGAATCGCTGGAATGGCAGTTTCTTGTTCGTTGGCGTATTTACCTCGGATTTCGCGAGACAATTTCAACGTGGCAAGAATATGCCATCGGGTCAGTTTGCAAACACGTGCACAAAAGTATAAGTACCTGGTGATATTTATGCGCCCAAGTTCATTATCTAGTTAAATGGTCTATCGCGTTGAGACGACGAATATTATTTACCGAGCCGAACTTGAATCATTATAATTTCCGGCAAAGAATTTGAAACGATGGTAAACCAAGATTTAGAGTCGCGTGTGATGCGTTCATTCATCAAACACGCAGAGCTCCGTTAAATGTAGTGAGTCTTTGCTGCTGAATCTACTTCGCTTAATGTCATAATTAAACACCAAAATAGTCGAGGGTATTCGCGCGAATGGAAAGTGCTTTGCTGTACTATTCAACCTGAACACTGCGCTCAAGTTTCCATCAAACTTTGAAATAGGAAAACACTTCCTGTGCTCTAATCATATTTTATACTATACTTTTGAATCTAATTTTGGCTTCCAATTAATTAAAACTTTTTTGACTTAAAGGTTTGTGCTGTTTTTTACATGTTGTTTAGTATTTTTTTCATTTTCTTATAATTCAAGCAAGTTTTGAATCAAAAAATCAGAACAACGTTAGTAAAACGTTATATCCTGACGTTTTTTGTGAATTCGAATAAATGAAAATCACTGACAAAAAGTCCATATACAAGTCCAGAATCGTCCACTTAATGCAAAAAGTGAATATTTTCACTTCTTTTGAGTGAAAATAACAATGGAATTTTTGCTTTTTGCAATGACTTTTGAATTCGAATTTAGAGACATATCGTTTACCAATATTGGCGTTAATTAAATTTAATCACATCCAGTTTTTATAGCGATTTAATCACTGAAATTTCGAATCAAATTCGAAAATTCGAATCAATCAGTCAAAATTGCTGTTTTCTCAATTATTGAAAATGGCAAAATTGTTTTACAATTTCAAATGCTAGAAATTGCATCGGTTTGTCCAAATCTGTTTGAAAGTAATATTTTTATTGATACAAATATCAAAATTCGATTCGACTGTTCGGATTCATTTGTTATTGAGATTGGATTATTTGGAAAGCAGTAATCTTGAAGTCAGGCTTTAAGCTTCTAAATGGTCTGAACTTGAAGTCGAAAAAGCGAATAATTTATTTCCTGTGTAAATTTGTAATTTTGGCAACAGTCATTTTTGTTGCAAATAATATAATTTAGCTACGTCATATACGATGGTACTGTCTTGTAATTAGGATTATAAATGATCGGAAGGGAATATAATGCTATTAATAATCAAGCTACAATCTAGTCAGAGCCCGGCTAATTTCTCTAACAACCCTTCTAAGCATTCACATGTCAAACTAGTAATTGCAATATTACACCATTTGAGCAGTCGTCATAGTTTCATTAGTAAAGATCAAATCAAATACTAATTCAAATTTTAATAGTTCAAATTCGAGATTTTCGAATCTGCATACAATTTGAATGTATGTTGAATTTGCATAAATTAAATTCAGTTTGAATCGTAACTTTTGATAGAATGTGATTTCTTCGGGATTCAAGTTGAGTGGTTATGATATTCGTATTAAAATTTGCTTAACGTGGGATTATACATTTATTATTCGCCTCGCAGAACTTCATCTTTTATTTTAAGAAAAATCACGATGTTTTGTCAAATCACAATACCTTTTGAACTTTAATTAGAATGCAAATGACGTATCTGCCTATTATTCCGGTTGATTGCATCGTTCGATTATTTGATGATTTGACGCGGGTCTATCGGAGAACCGATTTTCTTTTGTCTAAGAAAATAAAATAATTTGAAGATCAATAAAGGCATTTACAAAAAATGAATAACGTATTTTGCATGAAAAAAATGTGTTGCAACAGTTTCAACATTTTCTTGCAAATTTTGTACTAAGGAGAAGAAAGAAATGCTAAATTACGTTTCGCGTCTCTGCGATAATACAAAAACATGGAGCAGAATGCCATTAATCACAAAAAAGGATCAACGTAGCGTGAAATTCGAGTCCGAAAGTTAGTTTGAATTTTGGACAAATAAAACAATCGGTGCGTGGAAGTGGTGCACGCCTTCTCGGTTTTGCCCGTCTTTTGTTCATATTCACGTAAACAAGAATTCAAATGCTTCGAGGCTTTACATTAAAATTTTTGGAGCGGAGATGCTCAGCGCAGATCTTGCCTAAATCATTCGCTTTGCGTGTCCTATCGTTGCCGTGAAGTAGGCGATTAAGTCAGGGGGTCGGTAAGTTGAAATGGAAGCCCATGTTGAGTGCGTAAATCACCGCGAGAAACTTTACAGCGTTCGTATCTGCAACTGTTTGCGTACTTTTCTGCATCGTCCTCCAATTTACACAGCCGCGCAGCTTTTATTTTGCTCTCACGTTCCATCAGTTTATTATTTTAATCACCAAATTCGATCACTATGATGAACCGTCCGACACTTGCAACCAAAATTATTCAGAATAATTTGCAACGTTACTGTTTTTATCCAACTAATTAAAATGTAAAGAGAGAAAAAAAAAGAAAAATATTAAACATTATCCATCCATTAATATTATTGATAAGAACTTTTCAGTTTCAAGAATATAACGTGATTTTCATCGCTACTAACTGACCAGAACTACCCTCGTTTGCGAGCTTTTTGCGGATAATATAGTATAAATTGCTTCTAATTTGCATATCCATTTTACCTAAAGTTATAACAGCAGGAATTGATGCATATTCATTTTGAAGGAAAAAAATAGAGGGGAGAGTAATCTTGCAATGTAGGTTACAAACTTAATGAGCACTTATACCACAGTTTAACAATTATTTCAATATTTACTTTTATGTTCCTGTCATAAGAAAATGTTTCATCAACAACCGGAGAATTTCGTTTTTGCTGTGAGCCATTTGTTTCACATATTATTTTCAACTTTTGTTTGGCCGGAGCGCGTCCATTATAAAGGAAATGAATTTTCACAGATGTGAGTTTTATTATTGTTCGAACGTTGTTTACAATTAAAATGAAACTTTCAAGATTAACTTGATGTAATTTGTTTGTTATGCAGAACTCGGTAAAGTGTCAGAAAAAACTTGTGTAATGAGAAAAACGGACGGATAAAAATGCAGCGAAATGATGGGCGGTAGTTTTGTAACGGTATCATTTATTGCTCCCGTTGGTGGATTTTAATTTCATTGGGCGAAAAACGAAAAGATCTGCTCGTCCAAAAGATGATGGCATAAACGCGCAACGAAAACTAAATAGAGTTGCGCGCTCTGAATGGAACAAGATGGGACAAACGCGATCCGGCCACTTCTCCTCTCGACACGGCTCGATGGCACGTGATTGTAAACGCTGGCGTCAAGCCAAAACTAATTCTCTTGGACATTTTCTTTTTTCTAGTTCTAGCATCAATACTATACGGCCATCCATACTTGAGAATCCCTCCGGGTAATTCATCACGAATTCGGACTTTAATGCAGCCAAAAAGATTCCCCAGTCTGTCCTGTTTTATTTGATTAATGCGTCCCTGCACTCACAACCATTCCGAGGTGTGAAATTCTCAGAAATTAAAAACCTGCATCTTTTTTTTTTTATTTTTTTATTACAAGAAATGTCGCTTTTAATAGAAATATAAAAAGATTAAAAAATATCATCACGGCGCAGTTTGACAACTCGATAAATATATAGTGACTGATTTAAAATTGTAATACATTTTGCGATTCGAATAATTTTCGTTACGATTTATAACTTTTGTATACATTGGCTAGAGTAAATATACGAGATATTGCAGTCGATGACAAATTTCCATGTTTTCGTTGTGACAGGTTTACACAATTGGTGAAGAGATATTTTTATTTGTAAAAAATAATCGAAAAAAAGTCGGCGTGTTTAAATACTCCGTATACAAATTTCGCATACGCGGAAGAGCGAAGCGGAACTTATGTGAAATTATAATTGAGCGACAATTTTTTTATTTAGAGAGATAGAGATTAAATCGCTATTATTTTTCATCAAAATTCAAACTGAATCATTATCTTTTATTTTCTCTATCAGCATAACTTTCCATTAATTCGAGTCGGATGATTGTTTGTTTTTGTAATTTCAGAGACACTGGCGTGTTCCCAGAATTAATTTTTCATTTAATCTTGTATGCAAATGTATGATAATTTCTTTAAAACATTAATTGTTAGGCAATTAGTAATTTAAAATAAAAGTGTTGCCAAAAAACATTGGTGAATATTCAGCAGCTGTACCGACAGTAATCGTTTATACACAACCAAACTTTTTCTCTTGGTTTCACCAGTCGGTTATTGTATATGTTATCTATGTCTATATCTATATCTACATCTATATACAATAACCGACTGGTGAAATTGTGGTGAATTGTTTAAAAAAAAAAAAAAAAATATATATATATATATATATATATATATATATATATATATATATATATATATATATAAAACTTTTAATTAATAACTCGCAAAATTATTCAAATAAACATTAAAACGTTAGCACATAAACTTGTTTTTCGGTTAGTCAAACTGAAACGATATGAAATGCATTACAATTACATTATGTAGTTTTAGAATAGTATTTTAAGAGTTGCTTTTCGTAATTGTATTTATTCACGTTCCATCAACAGCTTCTCAATTTTCATTTTTTAATCTAAGTGGATTTTTATTCCAAATGCGAAACTATGATAATTAGCGTTGTCGAGAAAACAGTCACGCTATGTGCTTCAGCACATGGGTAATGCGCGGTAAATTGTGCGACGTGGAGAACGAATATGATATATACTAGAAGTTTTTAGTACCCAATTTAATTTAATAAAAAATGTAGGGTATAATTAATAACAGTTATTTAAATTTGTTTTTTAATTAGTGTTTAGGTATTTTTGTAAAATAATATCGTCGTGAACTCGTAAATGATGATTAAATTTGCTGTAACTAATTGAGTGCGTCGTAAAACCTTATAGCAGGACTGTAGATAAGATAAATAGTGTAGGTAAGACGTTTTATTATTCATCCAATCCGATTCGAATTCGATTTGCAAAAAGTCAGTCTGAAGGCGATGGACTTTGAAAATAGATTGTTCTACTATCAATCTTCATCTTGTTTGCCTAACTATGTTTAGAATAAATGTCAACTATCGTTTCTGATTTGCTGCAGAATCAATTATTATAATTAACTAAAATCTTGCAAAGAACTTTTTGTTTTCTAACTTAATTTGAATTACATCATTTGCAAGAACGCTGCAAACGCTCCAATTTGAAAAGTGTTTAATTTGCAGATTTGAATGAAAGAAAATAAAGGTGAATTCAGCATATAAAATTGGATGGAATTTGATTTAAAAAATCCTTGTATATTCACAATTATTTTTAAATTTACAATCCTGTACTTTTTAAGCTGAAAATTGACATCCATAAACAAGTGTTTAGAATTCATGTCACACAAAGTAAAAAGCTGTGCTATTTTAGAACTATTTTATTTTTATTTTCTGACTCAAAAACTTTTTTTAAAATAAAAAATTACTACAAATCGAACGATTCCACTGAGATTAAAAAAATTGCAGAAAAACGCTATTTTCAGACGTAAAATGACTTGTTCTTTTAGGGTAAATTTTTCAGAATGAATAAATGTAATTAAAAAAAAAGTTTGTTCGGTTCAGAACATAAAGATGAAAAATTGTCACTTTGACGGATTGAACTGATAGACACATGTTCAAAACTATCTCCAAGATTTAATTCAATCGTAGATTTATAGAGCGTTGATACCCCTGGGTGATGTGACACAGCGTTATTATCATGACATTATTATACAAAAATGGCGTTAAATTAGAAGTGATGACTCTACAGTGTTAAAAGTTAATCAGATAACAAGATTAATATACCACGGTTGAGTTGATTATGCAAATCCGGAGGAAATTTCAACACCTAATACTGTGAAATCGATTATGTGATTTATGCCTGTGAAATTCAGTCGAAATTAAAATATGGACAGCGTAAAACACATCATACATAATAACTATAATGTTTCGTTATCATAAATTCATTTTTTTTTATTAAAATTATCATAATTATCATAATCTAAACGCTTCAGTTAAAAATCCAAATTAAATATTCTGTTATTTTCTCAAAATTGCCAATCAAGCATCATAAGCGGATGGACTTTGATTAAAATTTGATCCAATATTTGAAATTCAAAAAAAAAAAAAAAAAAAAAATTACCATTAATTTATCTAATGTGTTAGTATACAGCCCAGCTTTGAAATACCGATGGAATAAACAAAATTTATATCCAACGCCGGCATCCTGGATGCAAGCAAAAGAGGCTTTAGAAGACATTTAATATTTTCCATTATTCGTAATGGCTTTGATTACTAATCTTTTTTAAAAAAAAATGCAACCTCACAATGTTAAGATAACCATGCTCGAATAAAGGTTGATTTGATAAATAATATTCGAATTTTGAAACTGAAAAACAATTCAATATCGAGATGACGTTTTTTTACGATATATACACGGACACAAAACAATGCCATATAAAAGTTATGCAATGTATTTAAATTTGTGTATATTTCTTTGTTCAGAAAAATGCGAAAAATTTATGAAAAGTTGAAATTGTATATTTTTCATGACTTTTATTGAATGACATGCAACGTTGGGACGCCACATTAGACATTTACCTGCAGACATTTTTATCATATTGCTGTTGTTTTATCAACAAGACGAAAAAGAATTTTAAATTTCCAAAGAGTTAAAATTATTGCAAATTTTACATCACAATACTGTTTGTTTTCCGTCGCAGTGCACAAACTTTTCATTCTTCGTTACGGAAACAAGATATAAATGACTAAATGAAAATTCAAATATGTTACGTGATTTTCGGTCATAAAATTCAGTGCATCAAAATCAAAGCATCCAAATAAACAAGTTCGTTCAAACATAATATATTGACTTTGCTAATGAAAAGCTATTCATTTGAAATAAACAAGGTGAGAATAGTGCATATATACCAACAACTCAATCGACATGTCAAAAGTATCAATACGTGTATTTTTTTCCAACTCGTCTAACGACCAATCAGCAATATCGACGAATTCACATCGAATTATCGGTAAATTGAATTCACTTTGTTTATTCGAAGCGGTAAAATTTGATTCATCTAAGAACGCGATCGAATCAATGTATCTGATCAGCAGGGATGAAACTTTGCCGCCGAAGAATCAACAGGAAAATCAATTAAAAGTTGATCCCGAGCAGTCATTTGTGCAAACTTTGGAAGTGGCGAGAGAGAGAGAGAGAGAGAGAGAGAGAGAGAGAGAGAGAGAGAGAGGAAAAAAAAACAAGTGATGTACTGAATTGCTTGGAAAACTTGGGGGCTTATATCGATACTTTTATGTACGCAAAGTTGTTGAATGACGTATTCGTCTTGCGTCTGCTATTTTTTCAAAAGCATGAAAAAAAAACATTGCCATGGGAAGGGGATATCATTGCGAGAAATGTTCCGTTTTTATTTACAGGACTACAGATTTAACATGGAAGAAAAAAATCTAGGTTGAAAGCACGAGTCAATTAGTGACGAATCAGCTAGTTGAGACTGCTGACAAGCTGATCCACACATCCATCCATCTTTCTTTGCAGCAGAGGTAAAAAAAAAGGATCCCGTCGAATTAACACCCAGCAGACAAATTAGTTGCTCTACATCATAGCCGCTGTTTCGAGCACTTCGTGTGAGCGCTTTTTCATCTCGCACCGCGGTATACAAAGAATTCATGTTAATTAATTCTTTTAAATGCGCCAGCGAATTGCATTTACCGCAAAATATTCTGAAACGTACGTGAAAAACAAGAGGTTTTCAAAATGATGCCAATAATGTTGAAAAAGAGACGAAAATAAAATTAAAAAAAATACTACTGTGAGACTTGGGTATAAAGAAATGGTATAATAAAAACGAAACGAGATGTAAAAGTAAATTAATCATAAAATTGAAGAAGTATTATAAATGTATGAAAATAAAAAGAATGTATAGAAGACTTTAATTGAAATGTATATTGATAGAGTTGATAAAAAATGGAGCAATTGATTGCCAATTGTTAGAAGGAATGAAATTTAGTAATTCAATATATTGCTTTTAGAATTGAGTTGAGTGGTAGAATAATTTATTTAAAGCAGCGTACATAAGTTCTGGATTAAAAGCTGATAGCTACAAAATGATTGATTGAAAATCTATTCACTCTTGAGAGCTGTCATGGCGCGGTAGTTAAAGGCTGTCACTATGGTGCCCGCCTAAAACAGATCCGTATCAAATAGAAAACTCGAAGCTAGTCAGCTGTACTCCTAATCTCCATTTCATTACTCGGTCGACGAAAGGTTTTCCCTCAATATCAACTCCTCGTTTGCGTTACTTGTAAAATGTTTCTTTTTCGTGTTTATTCTGAGTTTATCTACATTGATTTTCAGCGGTCTTGCTATTCAAACAAGGATTTGCACTCCCAACATTATCAGACAATGATCAAACTCAATTAATTCAAATAAATTTTAATTGATAATAAATGTATTTTCCGAGCGGCAAAATAATAATAACTGAGATTGAAATTTGTTGAGATTGAATTTTCTATTTTATTAAAACCCAAATATTATCATTCATCAATCGAGGAATTATTTATTCAATTCATAACGCGAGGTACTATCGTTCGAATATTTTTTCGAATTGAACAAGGATTTCATTATTTTGCGAATAAACGTTGATTAATTCTGCTGACGTTTTCTTCTTTAAGTTTTGAGGCGTGCGTCCGATAAATGTTCACTGCGAACTGAATTATGTAGTCACACCCAATGCGTCTAGCATTGTTTGTGAGTATATAATCTATATACATATTATATTCAAAATTGTGCACAGCTATTTGTCGTTGTCCTGACGAGAACTGTTCCTAGCATCATGTTGGTATAAGTCTAAAACATCATTTTATTGACACGAATAATCAAACTTGTAAACAAATTATAATTTCATCCAACTCAGTTTCGATTATTTTCTGCTGCGCGTGTCGCGTCGTGAAAAGCAATTTCCACTTCGTGTCAGAAATGTAAAGTGACGTTTTCTTCATATTAAATAATAGGAATAAATATTTTAAAACGTTCTCCTTATTTCACGCTTTACCGTTTATATGAAAATGAATTTTCCTACTTTTGCGAATGCATATCAAAACAAATACGAGCAAATTTTTTTTCTACTTAAAAATTCATCCACCTTTTTTTTACGATTGTAGTTTGTTTGAAATAATTCTGGCTGCAAATAATAAATGTATATATATAACCGATATATATATATATATTTTTTTTTTTATAAAATATATATATTTTTATATATGTTTTTTTTTTATAAAAAAAGAATTTAGTTTCAATCAATGGAATTTAATTGATAGCGAAACCTAAAACCAGATCAAAAAATATACAATCATAACAAGTACGTTTCTTGTAACATGAAAAATGATCAACTAAAATAATGGTATGATAAAATTTTATTCTTGAATAGGAGGCATCAATTTTTGATTTCTATTGCAAGCGATATGATAATTCTTTCTATGCAAATAAGTTGTAATAATAATTATCGTTTTCCTCGTAGACGACGTATACTATCCTTAAGTGCTACCCCAATGAGAGTTAGGTGCATAAAATTGACACAAGGTGGAAGCCGCTGCGTGAATATTCAAACAGTTGCTGCACGCATTAAAATGTCTTAAGTAGGAGCCAATGTACCTTGCAGCGATTTAAAGTACGACGTGATTTGTGTTTCCCTATTGCACCGAATCTACCACTTGATATTCAGAGTATCACTGTACTTTAAAAGATGGTAACTGAATTTTATCCGTATTGTACATAAAATAATACTCTGCTTGTTTTTGTAATTACAAAAAAAAACTTGATTGAATTTTTCCATGAACTATGTGCATACAAAAAAGAGTTCAAATAGCCAAGATACGTTCGAAACTTTATAAGCGAGGAACATGAATACCAAGTGAATTAAATTTTGCGAATGAAAATTTTAGATCGGTGAAAAATAAACTTAAACTCATCTTTAATAAAACATCCGAAGAATGACACGCGGGCATTTGAGTATGAGAAATTCCGTCGCAACTGATTCGAAGAAAACTGTCGTCGAAGATTCGGTGCGCGACACGTTGTTGAAATATTTGATAACTTTGCATCGTGAGAAAATTGAAGTGAATGTCAGCTTGTGCGACATTAAAACATTTTTCGAAAACAAATAGCGTCACCTTTTCTTGATCTTACATACAGTTATCTCGACTGTAACTTGATCCATCCATATACCTCTCGGGCCAACTTCGATCCCATAACTTTTCCTTTGCCATCTTCCATCACTGATAAACAGTAAGGAAAAATATTCGCGTCGCGACAATATTGTCGATGGTTAAACGGACGTTGGACGAGAGAAAAAAAATATCACATTTATGCAACGAGGACATTTTCTTGGCCCGAGAGCTTTCCGCAATCGCAATGCCGCTTTTGTGTTCAAGTGCTGCTATCTCGCAACAGTTAAGGTTATAACCGATACTTGGGAGATGTACGAAAGATCAGCTAGGCACGATTTGCATTGTAAATTCAAACTGTTCGGTTTACCGGCGCAAGTCATTTGGTTCAAATTCACCTGTCTGAATAATCAGACTCACTTTGTTTTCTTTTTAATTTGACCGTAATTTTCTTCTATCCGCGTTCTATCATTAAAATTTTTAATCACATGCAAAAGTTGATATGAGATAAAGATATAAGAAAGAGAGAGATAATAGTGTGGTGAAACGTGGGCTTAAATATTTGTCAGTAATAGCAGTTTGCTTTCGGTCGCTCATTTTGTGTAGATTAATAAAACATAGCACCTGCATAATGCCGTTGGAATCGCGACGATGTTTCTTTGCATAATAATTTCCAAGCGGGTGTGCTCGGAGCACTGCACGTTATGTGTTCCTTCGGTATAAAATAATTGAACATTCGTGGGTGCAATCAAACGTTTTAGTGTTAATTGAGTTCGTGCATCATCGAATATTTCTTTCGTGACAGAAGCAAGTTTTTAGGTTCATTTAAACAAACACTGACAAAATATAAAAAGAAGATGCTCACGTAAGATGCATATGTATGTCTGATACAGAAAAATGGAGTCCTCGTCAATTGTGAAACAACCTTTGAATATTCCCGTACCAGCTAACACGAGACTTTAGAATAATTATAGTAAGTAATTTTTTATCTAATGAGATTTTTTCACTAAAGAAAACCTTTCCATTTTCACGCTTTTTATTATGTTTTTTTTCGTTCACTCTTTTTTATATTATTTATCGTATTAATAACTTTCATGTTTTTTTTGCTTTTGTATGCAAGTTGATATAACGAGAGAGTAATATTAGCAACACTCTGATACCAGTCCTACCCCATTCTCGTTGAGTGCATGTTATAAAAAATAGCAGTGTTATCGTACAGCTACAAACAGGATCACTGGTATCACTTTTTTAATTATGCACCCAATTTAATGCACGGTGTAAAATTATATGTTTTAATACCATGTTATTCAACTCCGTTAAAAGGCATTGTATGAAACCATACAATTCACCCTCTGCATGTTTTTTTTTAACTTTTTTTTTTTTACTTTTACCATTAGTCGAAGAAGAAACTAAAATTGTAAGTGATTAAAACAGGTAAGAAATTAAAAACTGCAATAAAAGAGTGATCAGACAAAAATGCAGTAAGAATTAATAATGGCATTTTAAAAAGATAGTGGTACAATTCAAGAGGACACTGCAAGCTTATCATTAATCTTTAATTTTTTTTTTCATTTTCTTTAGCGAAATTTATCATACAGCCGGCCGTGATAATAAAAAATATGACACCTCTAAACTTGTAACGTGGCCACTTTAGGAGAAGTCAGAACGAGATATCCTCCGCAAACTCAACGTGGCTTCGAGGGTACTTTACTGCCATCTGCGGCACCATTATGGCGTTGACGAAAATTTAGTTTCACTGTACGTTCTTACAGATAATGAATTCGTTATTGAAAATCAGTGCTGCCAAGTCGGCACTTACTGTACCATTAAAAGCACGCCGACAAACGCCAAATGTTTTACCACATATTTTTGTACACGGTTGATAGAATAAGCAAAATTTAATATCAAAAGCAATTTTTGTTGCTTGTTGCAAAACTACAAATATAATCAAGCACATAAAACTGATTCTAAAATTTCATTCTAACAAAACAAAGAAATGTTGTTATTATTTTTTTAGTTTGTAGTTCCACATTCTATAATTATGTCATATATTGTCTATACAACAATAGAGAAATCAATCATCTATTAGTTATAAAAGTTTAAAAACCAATAAAATCATTTGTTCAAAACAATACCTGTTGAGAACAAAATGATCATTAATATAGTTTGAGGTAGAAATGTTTTACGTCCGGGTGGGGGTCGCTTTGCAAAAATAATTTGCAAACATCACAATCAACCAAATGTAACTGTACGTTTCGCTTGAACATCTCGCTTATAAATAATAATTGGTTATTTTGTGCGTTATTGAAAACAAGCATTATGCAACAGACATTTTGAAATACACATTACACCCCAAAGCTTTGTGTAAAATAATGTAAAGTCACCGCCAATGATAACGAAATCAAAGTTGCATCAGCGTTTTCAGTAAACGCCGAAATTCAGAGCTGGAGGAACGAACGAAAAACAACTAAATAACTCGAAAAATCGTTTTCGGATAGGTTGCGAGTAGTTGACTTGGTTTGTGCTGTTATAATGGACATCATTAGGGTTCGGGGGAGGGGGCGCGTGTCGTTTGGAAGCGTCACACGCGTCGCCGCGCGGAGCACGTTTGGCGATTACACACAAGCAGCTGCAGAGGCGGCGGTGGGCATTCGTAGTGGTGTCTGACGGCGGTGGACTTCTGAATGCGTTTGTCGGTCAACTGCAGCAGGACTTCGGATAATAGGATAACCGTGTTGACAGTAGGTAATCGTGTATAATGGTCTGTGGGTTACGGGATGGGTACTCCCAGGCTCTATTATTCAACTCCGAGGCAACGAGCGACTTGCACCGATCGCCCGTTCGCGCTCTACTAATACCGTTAATTAGCCACCCGTTCGGTTTGCTTCGGTTTGGCGTGTGCGCCTTGTCGCATCTAACAAGCTCTAATTACCTACGTGCTTTGTTCCACCTAAGTATGACAATCTATTTTCACCAAACCGAACATCCGCTGTATAACAAATAACGTGTCCCATTTGCCTCAGTGGCTCAAGACAACCGCAAACTTTGTTACAACTCCGACAGACGATTGCATCTCATAATATTGATCAAACATTTTTGTTCACCTGTTTGTGGTGCAAGTGACTCAAAGCAAGAGATAAGACAGAAAGTTAGACGTTACAATTGCAACCATTTGTATGTTGCTTTTTTCAATGGTCCCTCAGTTTGAATTTATATCTAAGAAACCAAAATTCGTATCCAGAAAATAAAAAATGTTGATTTTATATTCAATATATATTGTGTACTAGTCATATGACCTGGCTTCGTCTGGATCCAATTCAGTTTGAAATATGGAACACGCATTATATAAAGATGACATAAAAGTTTATTTGCAAATTTCACAAAATTTGGTTTCGAAAGTTGGACAAAAAAAATATAAAAAATGTATGCCCAGTTTTTTGTTTCGGACTGGGTTTCATATAATTGATAAGAATTCGAAGAAGACTCTAAAGAGTGCGCAGGTTGGAAATGCACTTATATCTCGCGTGATCTTAGACACGGCTGTTTGAGTTGCCGAACATATCAACATATTTTTGGATAATTTCGGCGTTCTATATTCTATCGTGCACATTAGTGACTGAAGATTCCATGTTTGTGTGAATAATTGCATCGTCATGTTGTTACGATTCATCACATTCTTAATGTGTACTAAAAAGTAATGTGGGTAACATCAATATCAGACGAAGAGAGGTTATATACTTAATCAATCAAAAAGCCATTCAAATCAATGTTCAAGTTGGACTGAAGGATATAAATATTCCAAGTTGAGAAAAAAAAGATATTGCAAGGAAACGAATGAACTGTTCGAAGAATTCACTTAATATTCAATTTGTAGTGTAAAAAAAGGCATGGATTCTCTGAATCGATCAATTTATCAAATATCGCTTACGGTTTGATGTAAAGGAGTAGCGGAGTCTTGTAAACGAGAATCACAGTTTATTTGGGCTTTTTTTTTGCCAACTATGTCTCACACGTTGTTAGTCTAAGTCGGGGCACAAAATTATGACCCTACACTTGCACGATTCCGGTCTACAAAGCTGAAAGAACCCAATGTACGACGATGGTATATCCGGATCCTGCATCGTAAACTTTCGACGATCTGAAGGCATGATAAAGCACGTTTGCATAATCTGCCGATAGCTGTGCAAGCTCAGTTTATACCTTTATATCATACTGGTTTAATCCTCTCGTTTTATCAAATGCGAAATCGTATCAAAATCATGACATAAATAAGCAGGTATATTAATGTAATCATGAATTCGGAGTAACCTGCTCTTAAGTTACTAACGGTGTCATAATTATTCCGATTATGAGATTGATTACAATCAATGGTTTTATATCTATTTTGATAATTCAAATTCTCGCTTGAATAATTCACAATTGAATTTACTTTGAATTATTTTATTATTCTCCAAATAAAGATTATCATCTTTTATTGTCACTTTGTATTGCCACTTTTATCACCATTATTTTTGTTTATCTATTATTAAGCCTTTTTCTATTTTTAAACTGAATTCATCCGCTGATATATTTTTGGTACCTGCGTTACAGAGCTCTGCAACACTTTATTACAGTTACGCTTTATTCATTCATTATGGCAAAATTTATGGTCCCGATATATCTTCTCAGCAAATGAACAATAAAAATGGTTCAATGTAGGATAGCTTAAATTGCAAAATATCAGATCGACAAAAAAAATGAGACGATTATTATAAGGAAAAAAGTATGTCCCACAATTGATTCGCAGAAAATGCATATGAATTTCTTTAAATAACGCAATTGCAACTGTATAAGCATGATTCCGATATCGAAATGAATTACACCATGTTGCAAAATTCTATCCGAATTTTATCCATTTTTTCGCGCGTCCAATTTGGAAGCCGCAATTTTATTAAAGAACGCGTAAATGAAAATTTCAATGACAAAGATGAACTTAAATGTGTGATTAACTTGCCGAAACGATCTTGCTTATAGTTGGATATTGCATTATATTCGCTTGGTAATGTGTGTGTGTATGTTTGCGGACGGCGAACCCACGCTCACATTCACGGACACCTCTCGAAAAGTGCTTTTTCCCGGATGAGCGATAGTTGAAAGCCAAGTGCACACACGTTGAAATTAGATTCGTCAGTGCACGGAGTCATAATCCAAGATTGCGATCATGAAATTTTAAAATAAAAACAGACCGAGACCGCACACGGAGAGATGCATTTCCGGATGAGTACTTTACGCGATGGTAATTGTTCGCACGGCAAATAGGACTTTTGGCTGAACCAAAATAAAAAAAAAAAACAAAAAAGCTCTTCTACGTACACGAGCATAATCTCGGACTAAAACTCTAATGATACGCAATTATCCATTATGAAGCTTCTCTTTGCCGTGCCGCTCGCGGTTTGTTCGTGATAACGAAAATTTTCATAACTTGGAATTCAACAGTCGGCTCCAGTTTCAATGAATTTTCCGCCCAAAAGAAAATTGCGACGCAAATGCGGTAAAGTCGGTGGCTATAAATAAAACCAGGCAACGATTTGATTTTCATTAAACGCCGGGAATCGTTCAATTTCATTTGATGTTTTCTATTGCGGGTGACGTACATGGTAAATGAATTTGTTCGATATTGTTCATGCAATACGTTTTGGCTTGATTAGAAATGAAAAAAAAAAAAAAATAATATATAGATATTTCGAAAATGATGTTCTTGAACTTTTTTTTATTCTGTCTGAATTATCGACTGGATTCAATATTCTGACTATTCGGATTTACCGATAATTAAACTACTTAAATTTAATAATTAATAATCATAATTAACAATAATTAATAATAATTAATAATTAAATTAATTTACCGCTACAGTGTAGTAAATTCTAAAAGATACAATTAATATTTGTCCTTTATTAAATTGTTAATTCGTTTCGATTTTGTTTTACCGTGACGTATGATATTTTTTTAGTGATTTAAACATGAATGTTTGTGGTAAATTTCTCTCAGTGTAATGCTGCGTTAAAATTTTGTTGCTAAACAATTGTTTTATGTCTTCGAAGAAGACATAGAAGACAAGACAAATAATAGCGACAGCGGCAAAGATCGGCTGTTGTTTAAAGAAAAAAACAACCCGACGGCCATGACGATTGTAACATATCGTAAAGTTGCAAAGTAAACTTTCGTCGAGTCGATCGTCGTGGCTCTGTTGGCACATTCGAATGTAAACTCCGCGATTACAAAAGCATCCGAGTTTCCTCGTTACAAAGTCCTTTACATGAAAGTCTAAACAGTCAGTCCTCGTCTAAGCTATTTGCACTTTTTGAGGTGAAAGTGTTAACTACGTCGACATGCACGACAACTTTGCGACGTTTTCATCAGCAAATTTGTATGCTCTACTGTTAACCAAAATATTTTGCTTGATTCCTGCACAGTACTGAACAATTTTCTTGAATTGAAATAAGTACTACAATGATTCTGTTGTGTTGAATTACTACTCAATTCGAAATCTTGTTCTGTTCTTGATGTAAAGTTTTTTTTTTTAATGTAAGATGACTTACTTTTGAAGTTGAACAATAAATGCCGGTTAATGATATATGATGATTTCGTTTGGACTAAATAATTTAATGCTAAAAAATCATATTAAACTCTGATTTTTTTCTGAATAAACGAACAGGTTTTCTAATTGTTTCCAATTTCTAATTGTTTCCAATTGTCCAATTTCAATCTGTCAGGGAGATTTTTTGCAATTATATAAATTCTGAATATTTCTTTCTGTTATATTGTGCGGGAAGAACGGTTTCTTAGAGAATTTTACCGGTGCAATGTAATTTAGTCTTCTTCTATACAGCACAGAAAAACTTGAGATGTAAATTAAAAAAAAAGAATATTTACTTACTTTGTTGAAACTTTTATCGGTTCACCCAAGAGGTGTACTTTTTAAGGCTTACACTCCACATACAGAAGTTTGTTATCAGACTACACATCATTTCAAGTTACACTCTAAATCGCTAGTCTTTTCAAAAGAAAATACACCATTCGGTGTTTCTTTTGAAAAGGGCGAAAAAAATGAATTGAAAACAGAATTGGTTTCTTCCATTTACCGTCTGGTTATACTTATCTTTGAACATTCAACTGCTAACAACAGCCCGTAATAAATAGTTTTGTTCTCATAATTGACTTCAAACTTCAGTGTATTTTGTGTTGATTAAATTTAGTGTCTCGTTTAGAAATAAAGAAAATTGTAAAGTGCTTTTTCAGTTTCTCTTTTCATCTCGGAGGGTAGGATAATGGTTTCTTGATAAATATTTTCACCAATGGAGTGTAATTTGAATATTCAGACAGTTCGTTCTTTTGATGTAATCTTGGGCACTTCAAGTGCATATTTGGATGTTTGTCACGTACAAATTTGTATATAAATAGAGAGTTAATGTATCAAAAGGTAATAAAGCCCAGAATTGAGGAAATATGAATGAAATTGTTGAAATGGAAAAAATGTAATTTTTTTGTTCTGAATCAAACTTGAAATAAATAATAAATTTTATACTTCACAATGCGAAAGTGAACAAAGAGTGTAACTATATCGTACCTTTTGAAGGGTCATTTTATATCCATGAGAATATACTATTAGGCGCTCATACTGCTGCGTCATTAAAAAGACTATGACAGGAAACAAAGATTGTTAATTAAACGTGTATACAAGAACTGAATAGAATATATATTTTTTCTGTTATTTCCCGTATTTCCTGTAATTACAAATTTACAACGAACAGTTTAAAAACAGTTGCAAAATTGTTTCAATTGTTTCATAATTTGGATCGAATTATTAATTAAAAATTGTTCATCATTTTAATTGACATATAAGAGCAAAAATATAATAATACCAATTTATTTTAAAGAAATTTTTCCGGATCGAGTAATTAATAAAGTATGCAAAAGTGAGAAACTTTTTTGCATCCAGCCCAATTAAATATCAAATAAAAAAGGCTGAAATTTTGCTAAGACAAGAGAACAAATAATTTAGGCTCCGCTCGTTATATGAAGTGGAAGGTGGAGTTTCGTTGAAGCCTTCTGGAATTCTAATTAACTGCATCAATTGAAAACAGTTTTCAATTCAAATAACGGGGAGCCATTGAAAAATATTCTTTGATTCATTTCCATCTGCTATACACCTAATATTTGCAGACTGATTTTTCAAGACGAGTTGGTTCGTCGAGCGCCATAAATTCATATCAATCAAAACAAAAACGTAAGCTGTAGGATGCAAAAATGCGGCCGTTTGTCCGACAAGATAATGTATTGTACGTATGTATCAGTGTAAGTCGTTTCGAATCATGCTCGACAAGATCGTCGATATTCGTTTGCAAACCTTTGGAATTCGAACTACTTTCTGCGAAAGCGGCGGAAGCCAAAGAATTTCCAGTAATGGAATCCTGTCCGCGCGTTTCCGTCTCCGATGTTTCCACGACCTGGAAATGTCTAACGTTATTCGAGAAGAAGTCCTGCTTCACAATGTCAAACGCTTTTGATTCTCAGTATAACTATTCATATTAGAAAAAGTTTCGCCGGCCGAAAAATCACCGGATGAACTGCCTAATTACATTAAATAAGTTGACGCAACTGAAAGGCCAACTTTTCCTGTTGATAAGCGCAAACTTTTGACAATCTCGCTTTCCACAAGACAGATAAAAATTGATGCAACACGGGTTAATGTTCGCGTAAATAATGACGATATTTTAGTAGTCTCGCTAACTGGCTAACGTCCATGGTTTTTCGGTTGCTTCATCATTGCACCATGGTGGAGCTTATGTTCAACGACTCCATTACATCACAACGTCGTAAATTGGAGTTAGTTGTGAACAGGATTAAGAGTCGCGATGTCCCATTAGTGTCCGACCCACAAATGTATCTGTTGCCTCGCTTCTCATATCTCAATCGCGAATAAAATGACATTGTAAACCACATAAATATGACATCATTGGGAAGGGGGAGGGGGGGGGGGTTAATAACCCATAAAGCAGTAACCTAAAAAGAAACATATATATACGTGTCTGCATAGCTACTACAGTCATCTACGATTCAATGTATACGGCTGACATATAAGGCACATAAATAATTGTATATGCGTCATACAAATACCGCTCGTATGCAATATATATATTGGCAAGGTATTGCAATATATTGAAATCTATTGGATTGTTCTATTAAGTTCGATTCAAACCAAATCGAGAATTAAATAAAACTAATCTATCACGCCACAGACTTGAGAATTCGACGAAAATATTATTTTCAATTCCAGGAAACGCTGCTTCAGCGGTCAATTTACGTCTTCAAGAAACCGAATTTGCGGATGGATTAAGCAGATAACTTTATTCCAAACCTTATCACGAACAGTGTTACGACTACCGATCGGCGAACGGCTACGGAAATTGCATATGATTATGCTTGATCTGAGCATAAAAAAGATGAACTCGAAAGTCGATGAAAGTCTTTTCGTTTGTCAAAAGCTTTTTCTAGCCGCAGAATTGATTACATCTAAAAATTTTGTTCCCTATAAACTTGCATCCGATGTGAAAACTGTTTTACAAAACTGTAATCCCATATTTCAAGTTGGCTTTGAAATACAACCAAAATATGTCCTCGGATGTAAGTTTGAATTTTACTGAAAGCCGAAGTTAAGTCAAACTTTGCATTTGATCTGTTTACGACATCCTGGAAAAGTTTGGTTTTTTTTTCTCAATACGTTCGCGTGAGGCGGATTAAAATATCGATTTTGATAATGCAAGTTGAAAGAAATGAATTAAAAGTAATGGTATACGTATAACACTACTCCTTTTTTTTACTTTTATTTTGACGTATTTGCGAGGTGCATCGCGTGCTTCAAAGAAAACCGTGAGGTGTGTAAATTATAAATTCAAGAAGACTTCGCAAGTGACACCTAATTTCGATACGTATTTTACACTTGAATACTAGAAGATTGACATCACGATCACGGTAAGTCAGAAATCAAATAAAACCAAAATTCCTGTCGAAACCAAGTATGAAACGACACGGGAACAAAATTAAAAATATTAATTTTGATCAACGTGTGTTTGTACGCGCTGCTGTAAATATTTATCTTTAAAACGCATACGTTATTTCTATTGATGAAATTTTTCATGATGTTATAAAATAGTTACATATTTTATTCCTTGAATATTTTATTTTATGATACTTAAATATCTATTTTTGTTGACGGTTGTTTATTATTGCTACTTACGTAAGACGAAGTTCAATGATTTGAATCCATTAAGTCGTATATACATGGCACGAAAAATATGGATATCACATAGAGAGGTATGGATACTGCGTAAATGTCATGCATTTAGGATTTATGAAAATAGTACCGCCAACACACCATTTCTATGCGCTTATAACTAGTGCATGTGAATAATATACAAGTGAATGACTCGATGCTTTCTAGAAAATACGATCGGAAGGGAATTGAATCTATATTTCGTCAGACATGGGATATAATTCCATTAGTAAAGTAATAAGTAGTATTATAGTATTTTGTATAAAATAAAAGAAGAATAAATTTACCACGAAACTTTTGATTTGAAAATTTGAAAGCACGATAAAGTAAGTTTTGCAGGGACTCAGAAATTAGAAATAAAATTCTGAAAGTGCATTGTAATATTTTTTGCCCAGGATCTTTAGCCAGTTGGTCGATTTGTGAACTGTCACGGATCTAGTCTCGAGACATCAATCTGACGCACTTTTCAAAAGTCGAACCTTCTCGCAGTGAGTGAAAAGGTTGGCGTGTTTGTACTCATTAGTGCGCATCTCTATCAGCAGTGCTTTAGATCACGGCTGCAAAAGAAAGACGGCAAAAATGGGAACGGGGATGGTTTCTTTTTTTCCTCATTTTCTCGGCACATCAAGTCGTACATCGTTTGCGTGAATCGTAATGGCGATGGGAAGAGAAATATTAAAAAAAACTTGTTATACCGAAAAGATAACATGTAACTGGAGCTCATAACCGAATCATAATTACATTTTTCAGCTGGCTATGAGAATCTGAAAACGTAATAAAATCTTTACAAAAATGATACCGCTGATAACTACAAGAAGATACAATACATGTTAATTTAAAGATGCAATTATATTTGTTGGTCTGTTTGTTTGTTCCGTATAAACTTGAATATCAATGGTACGATTTGTAGATTGTTTTTAAATGTAATACTAAAACCGATTTTAATGTTTCGTTTAACTTTGTTCTAATTTTTAATGGTTAAATTTCACCATTCGACGCTCAAAAAGACGATTGAATACTAAATATTAGACAATTTCATTGGACAATAACGTTTTAAGCCATTTTATTTGAACAATGGGAAAATGAGTGGAAAAAATGTCTATTACATGTCGTCTATATCGATAATCGATATTATGTAATTCGACTAATAGATGCTCTGATTTCACTGCTCGTTAGTTGCCTTGTTACAACGTGGACTCAAGAAGATAACTATGCGTGACAACTATACCACTGAAACATGTGTCTTAATAAATAGGTTCAGACATTCGAACTCCGTACATGTTTCCTAATACAATTTTCATAACAATGGGCAAATTTCAAGTCGTAAATCAAAGCAAGAGGGGGCGTGTGCGCTTCAGCATTTTGCATGCAAAACATTTGTCTATCTCTCGAGAAACAATTCTTAATTAAAATCCATCCAGCTAAAACGATGAAATCCATTTCGTGTCTAGTTAAGAAAAAATATTTCCATCGTGATGCTTTATCAATTATAAAACGTTGAGCAATTGTAAATGTCATCGCAGCTTGAGGAAATGACTTTGTCGTTAGTACAATCAAAACAATTAAATCACGTTTTATAACAGGTTACTGCAATGTATTTTCTCACTTTCGATAAACAATTCTGTTTTGAGCAGAATAAGTACTTATATATAGCCTTTTTAATTTGGCAAAGTGATTATTTTTTTGTCACGACATTTAGTAATAAACAAACGACAACAAACAACACGAAGGTATTGTTAGGAACTGATTTCACTTTCACTGGGCTGTTTTTCATAAACAGTATTCACTATGTTTTATTCTGCAAATCGTAATTACGAACATACTTTTTAAAACATTCGAAGGGTCCACATAAAGAACAATCAACATTACGAGCTGGGTAAACATTTCAACAGACTTTTCAAGCATTAAATAAAAATTGTTTGCAACTTGAAATATCTTAGCATAAAAACAATTCTGTAATATTCACAATCATGTGCTTGACGGAAAGAATATCTCGCTAATGAATATGTCTAAAATGAAATAATAAAATAATCCATTTTTCTCGCACATGAATGTTAACAACTCGAAACTTTTGAATACTTTAATGAGAATCGAGAGTTTTAGCGCTGAATTAATTAACTGCTTGATTTGCAAGATTTCAAATGAATTTGACATATACCTGTTGCTGTCGGTTCAATCAGCCAAATTCAACGGCCACAGGATTATCGACAAAAGCTATTAGCTAACAAAAAATTCTCGCGCAGTTTAATGAGTTCACGTTGCAATCTGAACCAATCGCTTATTGAAGCAAAATATTTGCGTACAAATTATTAGTTATTAAACAACTATAACTGAATTTATTTTCACCTATTCTATTGGTCGATTCGAAAGGATGAGAAAGTTCGCTGAGTAAGTCAGCCGTTGATGGGTTAAGTGACTGCGCCAGAGCCCTCTTGAATCTGACCCCATGAATGATAGTTCACCTTCTTGATTAAGTTTAGAAATATACTGGATACCAAAGATAGAGGTACCATTAAACTTAGGATCTGACCTGCATTTTGTGGCACGCCAATGGGTATAGGGTTTCTAAATAAGTTGGTTCTTCGCCGCAACTGGATCAGATTATTCTACTAACAAGATCCATTCTGGTCTCACTTATCTCAAACAACGGATATTGATGCCACTTTGTTCGGTCAACATGAGACGAAACTATTTTTAAAATACGAGATTTAAAACTTTTCTATAATATTTAACTGAGAATGTATGTGCCATACTGCAAAATACAAATTTAACATTGAAATTCAATACTATTCGAAGCTTACAACACTGAAGTTGTAAAAGCACAAAATGTCCATATGGATGGTTTTATGGTAGAATATTATGTGAAATTTTACAGTGGCTCAGAAAAAGATGTTGCAAACACAAAATGGCAAATAAGATTGTTAAATAAAACATTGTACAAGCATTACGGTATCTGTGAACGAAATCCACTGTTCTACATGGTCATCACAGCGTAAAAATACAAACATACAAAAAAAAGAAAAATAAAAAACACAGTAAATATCAACTTTACTCAGCTTAATGTATTTCTGCATAGTAACGCGACACAATTTCACTCAATTTTGGTTTATTTATTGTCAAATAGTGTTGTACGCTTTTTTACGTTCATTTAGTTTGATCGAATTTTGGACTCACTACTTGCATGGAATTTCATACACGTACTCAAAAATACACATGAATGACATGAAATTATTCCAATAATGAATGAAAAAAAAAAAAAAAAAAAAAATTCTAAAAACCTGTTTTTCGATTAACTATGTCAACCACTTAAATACAAATATTTATCTATATTCCTTTGAGAGCTTTCATATCTTTGGTTAAATAAGAGCTGAGCAATTTTGAGTCTAGATTAATAATTTCACATCGAGCAGAACCATATTTTAGTGAATAAATTATTAGCGAAGTCCTGTAAATCATAATCATTCAAAAATATGAATCTTTTTTTCAATTCAACAATATTTCAAGCCAATTGGGCTGAACGGAATTTCTGAGATGCGAATAGACTGCAGATTACCTTAACTTAATTGTCACTGGGTCGAATACGTCAAATGCACTAGGAGTATGAATACGTCTTGGAATTTGCGCGGAAGATCAACGAGGCTCATTGTGTCCGTTGACTTCTCGCGTTGCCTTACTATCTAGAAGCAATATACTAGTATATACATGCGGATTGTTCACGTTTTGCAGAGCAAAGGCAACGACATCCAAAGAGATGAATTACGCCAAATCCTTATCGGATTTCTGCCTGGAGCAGGACAGTAAGTTGAATCATAATTACATTACGAGCTGTGCGACTCGCGAAACTCATGCCCTGTCGGGTTTCAACACGGGACTAAATTTAGCAGGTCAATTTGCCGACATCGCAATCACGAGTAAAGAAGTCTTTATGCCCGAACATACAATCAGATAACTTCACAAAGCTTAACTAAAAAGCTCGTTTGAGTGTTCAAGATTGTTGATTTAAAAAAAAAAAAGTTAACTTTTGCTCTTTTATATCCTACGACTTTGTTGGTTTTTATTTTAAAAGATGTATAGCCAGGATTTCTAAGGAGCAGTCCGAATTTTGTGTTAGTTTTAAATTTCACAGTAAAACTAATAAATCATAATTTTGCTAACCTTTCAAAAAAAAGTTCGTTTCGAATTGCTGTCATTACTTTTTAGAAATAAATGGAGTTTAGAGTTCGGATGTGCTAAATGTAAGAGTGAACGGGGTTCTTGCGAAGCAACACATTTCTGCGAAGTTGAATGTGTCAATTACAGTAGCACTGCAAAAGATACGTTTCGATTTTCTCGGTTTCGGTACATTGTAACAGTAGAAGCGAATACGTCACTTGTAATACAAAATTTTAACTTTGTTTACTTGGCTTCAGATACTTTCAAACCATATTTTATACTCACAACCTTTAAAAATAGAGATGCAAGCCAACTTCTCTTACCTAGAACAGACAAAATACAATGCTTTCAGTTTCAGTACAATTTTTTAGTTTTAGATTTATTTTCAGGAAATTTTTTCTTCCTATTGTTTACAATTCTTAAACAGATGTCAACGCATCCTGAACAACTTAGAACAACTTATTTTTTGACACTTTTATGACAACGTGATATTCTAAAACCATACAAAAATAAAAATAATATTCAACATGTTGTATGGTATTCAATTTTTTACTTGAATATATAGATTTAAGAAAGAAACAAACGCGGTAATAGAGCGGTGTAAATTGAGCAAATTTGCTGGGTTATAATAACTGGGTAAAAAATGAAAGAGAATTGAAATTAAGGAAACAAAGGGAAGGAAAAATTAAAAAAAAGGCGATAAAATGTAGCTCAGAGTTGTGACCGCCGGGTGCTTCATTTTCAATGTGAGCCAGCGATTTATTGCATTCAGACTGCACACGTTTGTTACAAGTTCCCTGGGCCGTAATTCAATAGCGCCAAGTGTAGCGCATCCTACAATCGCCTTGTTTTAGTTACTTTACACCAAATGATTCGCAATGGTTTAAAATCTCGCCGCCTATTATTATTTTCCTATTCAGTTTCATCAGTTCAATTCAATCTCATTGGTTTTTTATCAATACATGTATATCTTCTATTCCAAAATGCTAGCATATTTTGTTTATCTCATCTCGAACTTTAATTGTAGAGTGAAAGTTTTTACAGCGAAATTTGCAATGGGAAAAACCACGGCAGATTTTACTCCTACAATGACGGTCAATTTGCAGATATTTTATTTACGACGTACTAGTTAAATTACTTGAATGGAAAAAATTCATAAATCCTCAAGCCTGGTGCCTCGGGGGAAGTATTAATTCTGAATTGTATTCCTCCTTTTATTGTCAGTTAGTGGAATAATCAGTTTTCCCTCCCTGCACTGTTCAAATATTTCAATACTTTTCTAAACCTTTTAAGTGCGAATGCGGCAAGTTCTTTGTTGCCAGAAAAATCTTTGATCGAAAAAGAAGTAAAAACTAAGGAGATAAAACAATAAAAAAAGACATCATTTTATACACAAAACTATAAATCAATTTTTGAGATTCTAGTGACTAAAGTAAATTTGTTCGCTGGTGTTTAACTGAGACTGATTATTCATTTTTTCGCTGAAAACACCGCGTGACGTCACTTCCTGCTGCGAATAAACACGTCAAATTGATGTTAAGAACCGTGCTTTGGTCATATATATAGTTACATTATACGTCTTTATATTTTGCTCCTCCTTTTGGACTGAAGATAATATTCCAGTTGAATTCTGAGTCTATCATTTTTTATTTGCTATTTTATCAGCTTTAATTTATCTGTGTTAATTTTTGCCAGAATATCTCATTTTAACAAGTTTATAATGTTCCAAGTTCAGGGAGGAATAAACAGACTTCAAATAAATCAAAATTCAAAGATCGCGGTCTAAATTGGTACAATAAAGTTATGATTAGAAATATAAAGTTGACAATACGGCTCATATTGTATGCGCGTTCAAATGATATAGGTTTAACTGCAAGGCTAATTACTCATTGCAGATTAAAATTGATGCGTTGATACTAGCATATAGGGTGTAAATTATGTTGCTTCATTTTCATCATAGCCGCATGCGTAAGTCTCAGCAGAACGGAAGCTTTCAGTTAGTTTCCGAAAAGAGCAGTGTACGCGAGAGACCAGATGAATGTGGAGGTCGCATTTCGAGGGTTCCGGCTCCAAACAGAAATATGGCTGCTGTAAATCAGGGCCCACGTTGAGCCGTGGAGAGATACAAGTTTATGTGGCAAATCGGAATATAGCACGTTCATCGAGTTGAAAAATGCGCGCGTTAATAGTGGAATGCTGCACTCAAAAACATATTGTGCGCAAAAACGCAAAGCAGGTTTTCTATTGATTTATCGCCAATGACCAAAAAAAAAAGTGAGCACGGGATGCACTTTTTTGTTCGCGTTCAATTTTGAACCAGGTAAAACGTCTACGCTGAAAATAATGACCATGCAAATAATGTCTTTCGCAATTGTTTCGTCTCCGAACATTTGGTATAATTGTCAAGCCGGATGTTCAAAAACCAGTTGTTTTTTTTTTACGAGCACTTTCAAATTTATCGACAAGGATAAAATTTTTCGCAAGAAAACAAAGCAAAATTTGAAATCCTCTGGATTTGCTCAACTACCGAATGTTAAAATTTATTCATTAGTCGTGGCACATTCGTCCTCGTATTTATTTTGGGTTATTGTCGGGACCGGCAGTCTGTAACACTGCGAGCCCTAGCTCAATTAGATATTCTGGATTAGCTATGATTACGTCTGTGTATTACGTTCGCGACATCAGACCTGTTGGACTAGTAAATGGTATTCATAGCTAGCCATTGTCTGAGAGGAAAATTTCCATTTCTGAATTCAAGATATTGCGCAAACTTCGAAGTCCCGAAGTTGACGTTTATATTAAAATTCTCAAAAGTACGATTATTTTTTCCGCATGATTTCATAAATTCATAATACCTCTTATATATGTCCAATTGCAGACAATCTTTCGCACAAACCCCCGGATGAAGGCGCAAAACTTTTTCACCCAAGGTGGAGAGAAGCGGTATGATTAACGGGGTGGATTATGCCCCAAAAACGTCACATCCGATGGCTGTTTTCTTATCCGGGATATTTTTTTTTCTCGGGGCGATACATTACACCTTGGCAAGATTGTATTTTGATCGTCAATAGCACTTGAAAGTACAATGGAAACTCGAGGATATCACTCGACATGAGTCGGAGTCGTCAAGTTATCAGAGGCGTTAGAGACCGTCGATATTTGTGGTTCCATTAGGGACCTTCTATCGTCAAGCGTTACGGAAGAAGGGGCGTCGTTGTTGCGGAGCGTTTGCGTCGTCCGAGCAAGCCGGGGGTACTCAGACTCGCAAAATACCGTATGCATTATGCATGAAGTAGCCTGGAGCTCGTGCCAAGTATGCCGTTGTGACTTTGGCGACTGCATGTAATTTAATTTAACAGCGCCGTAAGAAACCCAACCCGACTTGAGCTTTCTGTGTACGTCTTCCATCGACGCGGGCTGTATTCATTTATTGGCGCGATGCTATCCCGCTTCTTCCGTATTTCTTTTATTCTTACTTCGAGTTGCGCACGTAGTCGCAATTTTCACGCCAAATGAACGCCCATTTGTCGCGCAAATCTTGCGTGCGTTACGACTTATCAACAGGTTCGATCTTATCAGCATTGGAAGGATCTTTTTTTTTTTTTTTTTTTTTTTTTTTTTTTTTTTTTTTTTTTTTTTTTTTTTTTTTTTTTTTTTTTTTTTTTTTTTTTTTTTTTTTTTTTTTTGCTTAATTGGGTACTTTTTCTGTTTCATCTTTAAATTAAACCAAATAAGCTGCGCGTATGGAGCTATAGGATCCAAATTGAAACCGAGTGCGAAAATGTGCTCTTAAACTGGCTCGAACTTCAATATTTATAGTGGCAAGATTTTCGACAGCCACCCCCAAAAGCGTCGTGAAGCGCAAAATTACCAATGATGTGAAACTTATTTAAATACTTGAATGGTATTCAAACATAAAATACAAAGACAAACAGTGAATTATAACGAGAGACGTGTAATCAAGAACTGTGGGAATTTTTCAATTTAAAAATAAAGCATTTTAATATGAAACTTCATCAAAAAGAATAAGGAGAGAAGGAAAATGGTTTGTAATATTGTGTATTACCCTCATTTGTTTTTGAGACTGAGACGAGATAGGCCGGTATTGTTTTCATTCTAAGACCTTTTAATGGGAATTAATTTAAACATCAAGTACATGATATCCATTCAACTCAAATGAAAATGTTTCATCTCAAGAGCTCATTGTAGTATATTTTTAAAAAAGGCCGCGGCTTTTTATAATGAAAGTTGCATTGTGTTGGACTTAATTTGACAATTCGGACACAGTTATTTCGCAGAAATGAAGCGACCCGCACACCAACGTTGATCTGGCAGCCACACAGAAACGACACGGAAAGCTGGCAAATTAGAAAAACATTCAGGATATAGTTCTTAGTTTTGAAGTTTGTTTGCATTGGCGCGATCAAGTTTTGAGTTGAACTCTGTTTGCATTCTGCTGGTGACACATTTTTTTTTAAACTTTGCTCGAAGGCTTACACGTTATGTGCGATGATGATGGGATGAGGTCTGTTTTGTGCTTTATATTTACCCATCAGGAAGATTCAATATTCAAATTTAAATCGTTTCCTTGTTCCGGACTAGAGAAGTTTCCGATCGACTCGGCTTAAGAATATAAACTAATTTGCCCGAACAATTAACCAACCAATTCGACTTGGAATTATTCTAACGGCTTACAAACGTTTTGGAATTTCCGTACTGACTTGGATTTTCTTGAAGTTGTTTAATTAAGAACAGATAAGTAACATTAAATTTTAGAACTGAGTTAACGCTTCGACTTTCCATGGCCTTTCTGCGACAAAGTCAGATTAAACTTGGGTATAAAAAAAATCTAACGAGTCTCATTTACTCAAGATCTACTTTGATTTTTATATCAAAAGTAACATGGAAAATATTATTTGTATGTACGAGATTTAATAAACGAAAATATCAAAAATGCTTTGGCGGAAGGAAAATTTTCATTTTGTATGAAATAAAACATTCTTGTACTAGTTACAAACACGAGCGAGAAATCTTCAAGAAAAAATTAAAAATATACACTCGGTTTCAGGATTAATCACACTCATTAACGTTTCATCGCGAGACTCAAAAATAATATGCATAAAACGTGACTTTATTTTTGTCCGTTGCTGGTAAACAAGGAAAATCTAACGAGCGTGAAATATGAAAAAACCAATTTTCTAAATTTGATCGTGTTATACAAAAGGTTATACCTAAAAGATAAAAATATTTACAATGTACGAAATTTGGCCACAAGGTAAGACATGTATTACAAGAATATAACATTTCAGGCATAATAATATTCAGAATCGCGAAAAGAAGGAGCCTGTCAAATTACCGCGACAGCCTGTGGAGTTTTCGTCGTTGTAATTATCACTAGCAGTCGCCCACATTTGCTTCCATCCCTGCTCCCCTTTTTAATTTCTCCGTGGACCTTCTTCCTGCCTGTCTGCCTGGTTGCGCTTTCTTTCCACGAAAAAGCCCATTAAGCGCACGCTAAAACGCCCCTCGTACTAGAATGCGCCGAATATGCGGAAAATTGCATTGCGAAAAGTAACATCCCGCTGTGTGCATAATAGTATCTGCCGTCATTTTGTCACACGAACTATGACTTTTTATGTGCGCATTTCGTCTCCTGTTTTTATTTTCACGCAATAAACATTCAATATTGTTGTGGTCCAGCTTTTCTTCGTTCACTGTAAAAACCCATACTGAACTAACGGATATCAATTAACGAAATTGAACATTCCATTGATCTTCGTTCTCTCTGGATTAAGGAAAGCCTGGTAATAACGTGACGTTCGGGCTTTATTATTTATAGTTACATCCTTACTAAAATTTGCTGTTAGATTTCAATGATCATTTAAAATTTTGCTTCATCTCCCGAGATGATAAATGATTTTCTGTGAAATTTCATCATCGTAAATAGGTGTTTTGGCCGATTGATAAGAAAAAATAGTATACAAATCACACGTTTCTTTTTAATCGGAACGTTTATTTTGTTTTTTCGCCAACGTCAGAAAAGCCCTTTTTTCAAGACGATTAATAGTATGATAGAGCGCTAAATGAAGATGAAGTTGAAGAGGGAAAGAGGGTGAGAGAGATATATAGAAATACACACAGAGAGTGTGATGACAGTCACGTAATTGAATTGCATTTTCTTCTTTGTTCGCTCAGGTATGTTCGGTTTGCAGAGTGCAAGTGGCTGCGGCCTGGCGTGACATGGCAATCCACTTGCATCGGCCATCATCACACACGCGTGATCTGCGTTTATTCAGCGACGTGGAAAAGACGTCAATTGCATTATCATCGCGAGAACAGGACTCATTTTTTCCACTTCAATTTTCTATCCTTCTTTCTTATTTTTCATTTTTCAGCAGCGAGCGATATGACGCCAACGGAGATAGCAAGCGAAGAAAATGATTGGGTCAGAGGAAATCGAGCATAGCCGGGATTCTCGTGTCATAAAAAGAGGAAGAGGTGAAATGTGCTGAACAAGGCTTTAATGAAGTCTATTACACGGAGAAATATGTTTTTGAATAAAAACTACCGTATTCCACGCTGCGAGACTATTTACGCTGGGCGAATTTATTTCGAACGTTCCGATATTAAAAAAAAAGTACCTCAATATCAGTGAAATATTTATTGTTGAGTTGATTTGACAAGAATGCCAAAGCAATTTTAATCAATTTATAATGAATGATAGACGCTGTCCATAAATAAATAAATAATTACAGTTGGTTACCAAAATAATGTCCGGAATATTTTCCAAGTATTCAAAAACGGATGATATTTTTTCTATCTATTTGATTAAACGCAAAGTATCATTAAAAATATTTGGCCTTATACGCTTCAATGGTTAAGTATGTCATAAAACGAAACAAATTTTTCGTTAATACAAAAATACAAAATTATTAATAATTGGAAACGTTAAAGTGTGATTTGTAAACATAAAATTGCTATTTCGTAATATTGGATATAAATATGCATATAATTGTAAATTGCATTTAGTCTGAAATAAAACAGGGTATGAACTGAGATTAATCTACTTGTCTTATACTGAAAAAATACATTTCTTCGGAATTTAATCAATGTTGGACTGAAATCATCTAAAATTTAAATTTTTTATTTGTTCTGATTTAATCAAGATTACCACATTATCGTTATAATTTCAAAATTTACAAATATAAATGTTCAAAAAATTATACAATATCTTAATATTTTAATTAAATACCAATTTAACAATTTTTCATAGAAATCATGATTCTGATCAGAAGTTGACTTTATTGTGATGTTTTTTTCCATTAAACTAGAATTTGCTTGTATAAACTGAGTGTAATCCCATACTACTCATAATGTCTGATAAAAAGTTTCTCATGTACGGTTGTCTTTCTTTAACTTCATCAATGAGGTTGTATCAAATGGAAACGTTGTCACAGCCGTAATAAACAGCAATTTCTCTTATGTTAGCGATTTTGGCATTTTGCCACTTGGAAATCAACGCCAATTCACTGAGATCTACAATTTTATTTTCAGCCAGCTCATTAATCATATCTTTGACTTAAGTCTCTCTGACTTAGTCTCTCTAAAACTTGGTTTCATTTGTTTATTTGTGGCCTAAATTTTTAAAGGGTGTTTTTTTTTACCACGAACGTAAAATGATATAGTCTTTTTACGAGCATCGAGATAAACCTAAACTGGTGATTAATTTTTCAAAACTAATCAAGATTATCCTTGGATTGAAATTGCTCGAATATCAATTTTTGAAAACGTGAATGCATTAAATTACGCTCAAATTCATGTTTTTATTTGTCAGAAATACAAATGTTTGCAACTAAAATTGAAAATATACGACTGAATTTAATTTTAACAAGCTGCTTATGTTTTCAAAAAAATAAAAAAACTACTCTTTATTAAAATGTTGTGACATGAAGTTAAAAACCAAGCTTGGTCAAATTCATAATAGAAATAAACAAAAAATAAAAAAAAAACCAAAACACGACTAAAGTAAACAGAATAATAATTAACACTCATTCTGATTATCTCACATAATTACATTCTCATACTTTTCGGTTGGGCATAAAAAAGAGTTGGAAACCGGAATCGGACGTTATTAACATTTCTCCCGAGGTGGCCTGGTTAAACAAGTCACGAGTGCCTGGCTGGATAAAGGAAATTTACTTATGCAAATTAGTTTCGACAAAATTAATTGTACCGATGGTCAAACACAATCACGCTCGATTAAAGCAACGCTTTTCGGCTAAACTTCGTCCGAGAATATTTCGAATTTCTCCGGCGTGACATCGAATAAAACTACCTAGACTTATGTCGATTGAACCAGCTTGAAATTAATCATGTTTAAAAGAAACGTCGATAACAATTTATTACGTATTATGGTATTTGTAGACCGTTGCAATAAATTGTTGTTCGATAGTTTGTTTCGATTTTGATAATATTGCGAATACTTTAACAAAGATGGACATTGATTAATTAAACAAATTCTCTCACTATGTTGGCTTAGAAATAATACAGAAAAAAAATTGTCTTTGGATAAATTAGCTCGACTGGGTGAAAGATATTAAAACATTCATCTGAAGATTTACAATCACACTAATTTCGTACAAACGAAAAAATGAACTCACGTCTAGCAATTATATCCTTTGAAAAAGGTGAAGGAAAAAAATCAAAAAGTTTTTTCTAATGCGTTCATTTTACTGTCATTATAAAGTACCCAGTAGCCGTTTGTACTCTGGAGAGAAAAGATAACTCAAAATTGAGCAGTCTCAGTACATACGTACACATAAGGGGTCTCTATAGCGATGTTTGAATAAAAGATAATTTATGCCAAGTCTCTTGAGTCGCTTAATTTAATTGAATTATTTAATTAATGTTTACGAAGGAAGCTGATGGAAATTTCAGAGTTATCTCATCACGGAACAAGAATTCAAATAAAATCAATTCCCAGGTGATTTTTTCACATTTTTTTCGCATTAGTAGAAAACAATAAAATTTGCATTTATAGGTCTTTCAATTCCATGTAATCTTATGATGGTAAACAGATATTATTAATGGGGTTTGTTTAAATCATATTACAATTTCGAAAATTTTGCCGAGTTGCCAATTAAATATGTTTGCAATTATTCGCAACTATAATATCCATTATAAAATATTCGATGACAAAGCCTGGAACTAATTAACACATTCACCCAACCGCATTCCATTGATTAATTGTAATTTAGAGCTTTGACAGAACTTCGTCCTTGTTGAAAGATTAATTATAAAGATTAATATAGTATATGGGTCAGTGTGTGGGACTGTTGAACGGTTTCCCAAGTTAATTGGCCCAGTATAAAAAGGCAAAAAATTGTAAGATTATTTTTCACCAAAGATACACTATTTTATTACACTAATAAAGGTTAAAGAATGTCAATTTTTAGAAGTGAATTTTTTCGTGTAAGAAAAAACATCAATTCCAATTAATTTGTTCTGCATTTTATTCGAATGCAGCATAGATTCCGCTTGCAATTTTCCATTAACTTTTCCATTGGAATCGCTATTAACGCTTGTTGCCCAGCTGTCTCGAGAATTTCCGCAGCGAGAAACAGAAGTTAATTCGGCATCTTCCGCTATACAACTGGCATTACAAAGCTCCCAAGATTCGTGTCACGTGAAGCGATTCAGTATGAATTTGCTCACTCCAAGCACAAAGTTGATACCCTGAGAAATTCGAGCCTAAAACGAGCGAAAGATATATGAAGCAAATGAACTCTCACCGACGAGACGTAATGATATATACCCTCAAGTACGTATTTATAACGTCAAAAACCCATCGTTATAATTGAGCATGATCTAATTCTTGCAAACAAAATATAATTCAACTATAACGTTGTTCTCGAGTTTCAATCTTCTTTTTATTATTTTTAATGACACTTTATAACTGAAGGAAGATTCAAATGGAATGAAAGAAATAAAAGAGGCCTAATAATATTGTTTGTCGAATTTCCCATGATAATTAATTATCGGTTTTTGAGTCATAATGCAATAATTAAATAATCCCTATTCACGTAGTCGGTGAAATACGTGCTAATTATTGCCGGAATTCGAATTTCGAGAGCTACGTAATATCATTTAGATTTGAATGAAGTTGAAGTCTGAGACGTAGATAGAACAATGTCATTAGTTTAATTCGATCACAAAAGACGATCGTGAATTAGGAAAAATGCCTCTTGTTTGAGAAACGGAATGTAGAAAAGGTCAAATCATCGGATCATGTTAGATTTCATACAAATATGAACTCGGGTACATGACGTTGATAATAATTTTTATTCATTGTTTTTAATTAAAAAAAAATGTTAAAGAATAAGTTTTGAAATCATTTAATATTTTTTATACGTTATGTGCAGAACTTATAAATTTTCCATTTATACTATTTTTTTAAAAGTACAATCATCTTATCGTAATCTATTGATCGCAAAAAGGAAATCAGTCGAATTTTTCGACAAATTTTTCTAAAAATGTCAAGATGAAAGTCGTGGTTTAAAGTGCACTTTTCTGTAAAATATTGTGAGTGATGCGAATAGCAGAAAGACGTAAGAACATTTTGGTCTTGGAACTAAGTTTTGATGAATATGACACTTTCATATTTTTCGATACCAAAGCTCGTTTATTTGAATCCAGAAGTAGCACAAGTTTTTCGTTATTAGATTTTGATTAAATTAAAGAAAGATTAGAAAACGATATCAAAATTGCATCTTTTGTGGTATCAGAAATTTTTATCCCAAAAGACTTCATCGAGTACTTTGCCTCGTTGTTACATCTTTACTTTTTCCTTGGAATTGCAAAGTCGATGGTAAAATAAAGAGATGAATTGTTTTATTTTACAGTAAAAAAAAAAAATTACGAGTGTTTGAACAAATTTTATACAGACTTTCAATTTAAAATTTGTAATTAAATGCTTCTGATGATTTTTAAATAACTTGGTCCATTATAACTTTACTTAATAAGAATATTATAAAGAGTTAATAATTAAAATTATAATTGGCATTTTTGTCTTATAATTAAAATTATACGTCGTAGAAAGATTGGCTGGTTATGGTGTGAATTTTGATACAAAACGGAGGATAAGTAATGGATACCGCTGTAATGAGCACACTCGATACCGCATCAAAAATTTATTGATCAGTTAAAATCGAATTATTCACTCTACCAACTTCCTTTTTTCGATTCCTTCATCGTACAGCTGGAGGGAGCGCAATTCTACTGAATTATATAAATTACGATATGATGGAAATTAACTATATTTTAGTTAAATTTTGGCAAACATTTAAGAATATATAAAATATACTGTAGTGTTTGTGCAATTTTACAAGTTTAAATTTTGCGCATAATTTGCTTTTTCAACAATATCACACTGAAACTTGTATCATTCGCAAGTACATAGAACTCAGAGCGCAGAACAAGGACACTTGTGCACAGAAAGTTGGGAATAATACAAAACATTCGAAGTTCGTAATAATACCTCGTTGTGAAAATTACAGTTTAACTATGTATTTCTATCATCGATTATTTAGTCTCGTCTTGCATTAATATTGTACTTCAATTACAAATTTAAATTCAAGTATGTAGGAATTATCGGCGGTGTTTCAAATATAATACTTAAATAGATTCAGGATGTTTCTATTTGAACTTTGGATCAACACTACGTTCATGACATGAAGCTAACTTCTTTCCAAGATATTCCGACGGTCCTAAATTGACAAAGATTTAGAAAAACGAATGTTGATTCTATTCCATGAAAAATCTCAAACTTTGGTTGAGTTTGAAGTTTGCACAAACGTGTTGGGCTTCAAAAAAGTATCCTGCATTTCGCGGACTGAAATTTTAACAGCAAATTCATACAAATGCAAAGGAAAGGAGAAATTGAATTTGCCATAATTCAATAATTCATGTTGTTCAAACTCAAATATTAACATACAAGAAGAACATACGAGAAGTCGGATACAAAGTGAAATGTTTAAAATAAAAAATAATCAGCATTTGAAATTGTATTTTGTTATGTTGTATAGAAAAAAAATCATAATAGCATTCATGTTGCAAACTCTGATTATCTACTACCACATGCAGCAAATTTTCTTGACACAAAAGTATGCAAAAATACTTTTAAACTTAACAGCGAATGTATGGGACAACAATGTCTTGAAGTATTGAGATATGAATGTGAAAAGTTTTACACGAAAAGTTGTGTTGCGCCCATTTATTAGTGCTTACTGTAATAAATTACTTTTTTACCGGAAGGATCTGTTTCTTTTTCTAGTTTTCTCATCAACAGAATTTTATGATCACGGACTTTGAGAAACAAAAACGTTGCCTATAACAGCTCCAAAAGTAGGTAAAATAAAATTAACAAAAACGTTTGAAAAGTATATATCTATATATCTATATCTAAGACAATTCCAACATTTCAAATTAACCCATTTCTTGCTGTTCTTGCGTTTTTGAATTATTTTTATAAATCATGGATACAGTTTATCATAAAGTTCATATTTTTATTGAAAGTTCCTTTTTTATTTACAAATATAATTGTTTCTGTAAAAAAAAAAAGACACGAATTCATGAAAAAGTTCGAGCAACTCTCATAAAGTAACTCTTCTTCAATGTTCGGCCAAAAATAGGTTAAGATACTTGCGTGTTAGTTTTTTATTTTCTTATAAGATTCAAAAACATTTACAAGAAGTTTTTGACTTTAATGCACTTGCGTTTAGTTTTTTTTTCATAAATAAATTATATATATTGTTAAAATTATAGGGAGCACCGTCATACTTTCTAAATATTTGAAGTTCAGCGTTAAAGTGCAACAATTTGCTCGGGGATAATTACTTTTTCAAAAGTTCCACTCTGCTGAGCTGATAATAATCAAACTGGAATCGAATTTCAACTAAATTCAGCGTGATGTTAATAATTGAAAATTGATTTCATTACTTTTCGACGTTCCAAGTCATTGATCAGTGATCAATCAAACCTAACTGCAAGAGTAATTCACAACCAATTAAACTTGTTCTAGCATGGCAGACTTAGTTCATCAAAAGGTTGAATTTATTTTCGTTTTAATTTAGTAAATAGTATTTTATACTCGTACATTAAAAAATAAAGCAAAAAAGTATACAGAGGGAGAGAGAGAGAGGGAAAAAAAAGAGATAAAAAAGCCGAATAAAACTTTTTTCATGTCAAAGGAATTTCCCGTCGAATGTTCACGTTGAAGTTTAGTTAGATATCTTGATTCTCAACGTGTCTTTAAATTGGAACCACTCATTAAAACTTTTTGCAACCGGATTGTTAATTTCACGGAGTTATGAACTGAAAATTGCAGTTTCAGTTATTGTTCTTTTTTGCGCTCCTCTTTCGCCAAAGTCAAATTATTTGCGATAGCATATTGACTTAATATACTTCAGTGCATAGCGATATTCAAAAAATTAATTGTCTGCAAAAACATTTTGTTAGAATTATTCTAATTTTTTGTTCTTTATTCTCAATGAGAAATTTGGAACAAGCTACGTTTGACTCAAATATTTTGTAACATTTCCATGACAGCGAGCACAATAAATAATGCGGTTATAAAATGCGTGCAAAATAGAATTTCCTCGTTTAAAAGAGTGATATCTTAAAAGGGTTGCAAGACGTAACAGACGAACAGAAGATGCAAAGAAGGATTACAGAAAGAATACAAAGAGAGAATGTTTTCGGGACGATAAGCAGATGAGAGAAAGAAGAATATATGAACCCGTGCTGTTTTCCCGTGAGAAAAAGTAAGATACCCATCTGCGAGCATCTCAAGAATTTTCACGAATGAATTTGATTCACGAGGCACCGACTCGGAATATAAACGATGATTCATGAGAATCTCAAGGTCTGCACATGGGTTAGGATCGCCTACTCTTTTTTATGTATACGGCCATCGGTTGTCTTCAAGCTTTCATCATTTTTTCAGTCTCCGACTTTTGTTTTTCTTGCTCTGTCACCAGGGGGATAGAATTCAATGAAATTTCACCTTTTGATACTTCCATTGTTATCAATACAATATTTCGTATCAAATTTAAACGAATAACATGAAAATACGCTCGCCACCGGAATATTATAAGAAACACTCACAATGTACATTTTTTTGACGAAAATATTCAAAGATGTCTTTCACATATAAAAAAATTGAACCAATTTGTATTATATCGTCTTGACGAAAGAACCTTTTCGCGTTTAAATAACGATCAAATTTTTGATTTAGATCGAGACTTTTTTTTAACCGTGAAAAAACCATCAAAGCTGCTTACGAAAGCAAAAAAGAACGTGATCGAAGTCAAGCATTATGTCCCATCTCGTACTGAAAACCTATTTCTGGTAGGATTTTTACTCATTTTTCATTGGCGACAGAAGTAATAATCTTTCGTGCGGCAAACGTGGCCGCAAAAGAAACAATTATAGCCACTGGAAGGAGTACATCTTTTCTGGTTCTCCTTCACGTCTATTACTAAGCGAAAAAAGTTCTTTGATGTGAAACAATCATTTTTGTTAATTATTTCTTCCCTCATATAAAACAAATGTAGAAAATTGTATGTTGACTCGTCTTTCTCGAATGTATATAATGAGAATATTTTTTCTGTTTACGAACATTTTTGGCGTTCAACAAATAAACGATAATGTACTAGAACAAATACCATTTCGGGCAGTGTTTGTTTAACATTTTTATTTTCAAACCATTTTCAATTTTGGTCATAAGAAAAGAAATCTTGAACAAATAGAGATGGTCCGGGTTGATGTAACAATAGAGTCACTGTGATAAGTATGCTAACAAAACATTAATGAATAATTTTTCAACAAATTAAACAAGTTGTGAGTGAACATCACATTTAATATATAACAAATTGCTTGCATTGCAAACTTTCAATTAAATTACACAATATGTTAAAGGTATTTTATACCTTTATATATTATAAAGCTTATTTATAAAGCGGATTTACAATACAAAATTCAACGTAAAGATGCAATTTTGCAAATTTTTCACAAAGATAAAAAAGCTAATTGCTAAAGCTAGACAAATCTGTCTAGCATTTAATAACTAAGATACAAAACATTTTAACTCAAAAATTTGAGAATTTGATTCGAGAAATATATTATTGTCTGTTACTTTTTGCAGCTTTTTCTTGATTTAGGCAAATAATTCATGAATTATTTAATGTTTCAGCATACAAGGCACAAGTCACATTGTAAATTCAAAATGAAAAATGAAAAAGATCAACAGACGCAAAAGAAAATAATTTCGGTCATTTGACTCGTGTATCATAGTGTAAAATGCTGCAATTTAATAAAACATTTTGTTTAGATCTAAAAAAAGTGTGGATTATTTTTCTAAGAAATAAGAGTAATTTATACTCTTTTTGGATTTAGATTAATCGAACATCATTTTTTTAAAATTAGTTATAGTTACTTCCTATGTGCAAAATCGAATTCTGTGAATTATTAGATAAAACATGAGAAAGTGACGGAAACATTATTGTTTAATGGTGATACATGACGAAGTTTCGCATCACTGAATGATTGATGCATAAGCTATACGTTTCATAAAGTTAGAGAGAGATAGATGTGTGCCAAAATTAAATCGGATCAAGTAGCTCTTGCAACCAATCGGCCGATCGATGGGGTTAGACTCACCAAAGGCAGTTGGAAGTCTACATAATATCAGCATATTTGGGCTGTAATTGCGAGATGGAATATGAATGCTTCCTCGTCTGTTCGAAATTTCGCTAATTTTTCACATATGCTTCGAACAAATCAAAAATCAAAATTAAATCAATAACTGTATCTTTATTCATCGCCCTGTTCCGTCGAAGGAACAACTCAAAGACAATTTGAAAATACCAATTGGATCATCTAATTACTTGAGTAAAAAATTTTTCTTGATTTCAATCTCACCTTGATTTTATTTGATTGACTACTTGAAATAAATTCATAATACCAATTCAAAGTAAAAGAACACATTTTTTAAGTTATCCTTTTATAAATTCCTTAAAAAATGTCTTTCGACGCTATAGTCTGCTTATTGCATCCTGACCTCAAATTTATGTGACAAAGTGTCAGAATAATCGCACTTATGCTGTTATCCACATGTTTGATCCCAGCTTAACAAAATGTATTTTGTTTAACGTCATACAATATCTGACCGATATGAAGATATTTCAATTAGTTTTGCTTAATGAGACAGTATCCACAGATTGTGATATGCATAACCGAATTGCGTAACGACTCGCGGACACATGCGGAATTCTAATTAATACTGTTATTGTGGTTACGCAAATTTTGATATAATTACGCATATTTGGATAGATTTATAACCGATTTCAACTCCTGAGTGTTCGTTCACGCGTAAGTGACTATTAAATAGAAAGACCAAAAGTGTTTGTAAGTCAGATTAATTTACTTTAAACTGAAGATATAACAATGAAATATTTACGCGGAATATGCGATTATACTTTACTGATTCCATTTCAATTGTCAGCTTTTATTTGAATTTTTTATCGGATTTTTTTGTCTTCCATTGTGTTTACAATGCATAAAAAAATTCAAAAAAAAAAAATTAAAAAAATTTTTTACTTTTGTTTACAAAATGCATCAACCATTCTGTCAAGTGAGAAAAGATTTATTTTAAATTTGGTTTGTAATAAAAATGAGTAAGGGACGAATCACAATTACGTATCAAGATAAGAGGTATAAAATTAAATGAATCGGAGATAGGTGTTGTGAAATGGAGTGTACAAAAAGTACGTGGTCTTTCCAAAGTACGTGGTGATCCTAAAAGTACAAATAAACGAAATGCCAGTCGTTGTTTCAGGTTACGTTATCGCAAAACCAAGCCCTTTTTCTTCTGACAATCGGCTCGAGCCGGCTGTAAATTTTGGTCTGTAAAGTGAGCTTGCCTCTGCGCGTTGTATCGCTCTCAAAGGATGATACTTATGAGGGTACGTAAAACATCCGATAAACGATCGACGCGACTTTATTTCGTTTCAGATAAAACCACTAAAAATTCGTCAACTTGTATTTTTAGTCTTTAATTGTTCTATTAAAACGATTTGTTTTGGATTTTATCTGCAATACCAAAAATAAACCCTCTTTACTAAGTCAAACAAGTTTTATTTATATCAGTAGGGATATGCATACATACACAATTTCAAACATGATAAAATTGACAATTTCTCAAAACTCGTTTTGACATGTAAAAATTGAAGAATGATTAAATGAATTATTGAAAGATTATCATACATTCAAACATTGTTATACTTTTTTTTTTTTTTTTTTTTTTTTTTTTTTTTTACCGAGATATAATCACTAAGAATGGTACTGTAAAGTAGAACAACTAGAGCAATAGACAATGGAATATAGATCGCTTATCTACTTAACCACTGGTCGGTAGTGGCAAATAGATCCTTTTTCCACTTGTTAGCCACTCAGTTGATGCGGCATTTATTAAACTTGTCTCTAGGATAAAAGACATTCAAGTAGGTTTCCGACAGCATAATAGGTCCTCTACAGCAAACAAGTTGCTTTTGTAAACACGAAAGTAATGCCAAAAAAATTGAAACATACATTATTTTAAAATCTACGAAATACATTTAGATTCAGAAGGATTGAAGTTTTCAAGTAACAAACATTTCAACTACAAACACAAATCAGTTATCAGAAGGTTTGAAGCAAATTTGAAAACATTCATAATTGGCATTAAACATTAATTCATTCTCTCTGAAGAAGCTTCGCATAACAAAATTTTGGTTCCACAAAATTTAGAATTAAATGTTCAAAGAACAAGTTCGATTAAGTTTTTCTCGCTAACATTTCCAACTGTTCATTTTCAAAAGAGGAAATAAGGAGAAGAATTATAAAAGCATCATATTATTGTGTCGTCTGAGTAGCCTAGCAGAAAAGAAATACTAGAATTAGTCAATCTTCAAGAAAACTGTTTGATAGCTCGTTTCTTCTATTGATTAAAATAAAAAAAATTACAGATTGATAAATTTATAGTCATTTTTATAATCAAAACTTTTTACCAAGAAATGTTCAAGAAAACTTTTCATTACGAGTTTGGATATGGAGGAGTTTAAATTGAAATCGTTCATACATCATACGTATATTGCTTTTTTCTGTGAAGAATGATTTACAATAGAATCGTGACAGCATTTGGACGTTTTTGATCGGTATTTTCAGATAGATTTTCTAACGGTGTCCTATAAAAAAATATATTTGTCAAGCATACGGGAATGTTATTGAATTCGTTATACAAATTGGGTTAACTAATTTTCCAAATGATTATATAACATTTAATAATACATAACTTTATATAACGTAACTTTATGTAACGTTACATAATATATATAACTTTATTTTATATTTTTAATTTAAAATTAATATATTTATAAAATATATATATATAATATAATTATCTAGATTGCAAAGACAGGCGTTGTATAGAGCACAATTATTACGTCATTCTGTTTTTCTTTATTCTCTATTAAACTGAACTTCTTTTGAGGTATCCGTCAAAAAAATATTTAATACGTATGCCTTTTCATAATCGTGTACATAACCAATTTGCCTAACAAGGGTTGGGTTTCACATCGTTATTGAAAAAACAACCACAATGGCCGTACACACAAAAAGTAATTTACCATACATGTGCCGCAAGATCGAAATTGATTAAACGTGGAAATGACGGTTCGATTTCATTACGTCAAAATGAATAAAACTCGTGATATATATTTCGATTTTGGCGGATTACTGTGAGTCCTGAATAAGTGTCCTTTTGCTGTTTGTTTATTTCTTGTGTGAATGGAAAATCAATTTCATCTAACCATGCAACTAAAAGATTCATGACCCATCGAATAAGAGAAGCGTTTTCCGATCCGATGAACTGAAAAAATTTTCTAAACCGTTTGCCTCACACACATTGCGCGCGATGAAAATCTGTGGAAACGCATTTGGCCGCTTGAATGAGAATTAAAAATCTGCTTACGGTCGCAGTTTTTTGAATTTATTAGAGTTTTTCAATGGAACCGTTTCAAACAAAATATAGATATTCAACAATTTCTGTCATTCATTGGAACAAATGATCGTGCGTATACAGCTCAAAAAGTTCCAAACAATTTTTATTAATCTTAATTGCTCAAAGAATTTTTAGTGCAAAAAATTTTTTTTGCAGATACAAGCAGAAAAAATCTGAAAGAATTTTTCGTTGAAATAAATTAAAAAGTTTAAAAATAATAAAAGAAATGTCTCAAATGTTTGTAAATATAAAATGCTTTAGTATCTGAAATTAAATCCAGTATCTTAAATGAAATTAATAAAATGTTTACAAATGATAAAAAAATATCTAAAAAGTAATGCTTTAATGAAGAAAATTGTATTTAAAGTGAATAAATAGTTTGTTAATAACCATCTTAAGCATAAACGAAAGATAATTGTTATGGAGAAATATTGTTAACACTTAAAGACGTTAGAAAAGCAGTTGTAACAATGTCGATGTGAGGAGAAATGAAATGTCGTTACCGGTATTATAGCTATTACTTTCTCTAGGTGCGTTTGACCTGCAACAAACATCTAGAAAGTGAAAACCGTGCGTGCTGCTAGATCACGTCATTACCATCAGACTACCCAGTTCATCATTGGTTACCGTAAGGTGAAAAGGCAACAATTTTTTGAGTTGAGTTCAACACTGAGTGGAATACAAATTTGCAAAAACATGAAAAATTAATTGTTTTTTATAACAACATTTTCTTACTCGTTTTTCAATCATAATAAATTATGAATCAACTCGGATAAACTTTCATTTAGAAAACCCTGAATTTTGTCTAAATTGTTTAGCGTCCCTGGTAGATTGCATTAATTCTAATTTTTATGGGACCCAGAGATCATAAAATATTCTATAGGAATGATCACTGTAAATCTTGTTGCAAAAGTTTCGAGAAAAACCGTTTTACCTCTTCAAGCGCGCATAATATAGCTTTGCTTTGCGAATATTATAATTAAATTAGAACTTACATCGAGGTATGCTGACGAAGTTAAGTGACAGCCAGCAAACGGTGCAAGTGTTTTACAGAACACTACGAAACGGAGAAGTTTGCATGCGTTTTGCTTGCAACGAAACTCCTTGGCAACCTCGTGTGCTACGACGATGTAACTTATTATTTTATTTTTGACTGCAATGATACATTTTAACTCGTTAAACTCAACATTATTTAAGTTTCGGTTGCAGTTTTGTTCAGATAATTGAGAATGTTATAAAAAAACCCCGACATAAAAAAAGTGAAGCAACTGACATAAAAGGGCTCTTGAACTATGAGAGACCCTCTGCACATGTCGAGGTCTTTTAAAACAGCTCATCTAAAGTAAGTAAAGATTACTCGAGAAAAGTCAGTTGACTTTGAAATTCACACATTCAACATGACTCGACGCTAGAAAAATGTTAAGTGTTGGGTTCATATAAGTCAAGAGACTTCAGCTACACAATTTTGGATTAGATGAATGGAGGACCGCCAAGCTACTCTCTGCCTAACCTTCATCAAGTTAATTCCCACACCTCCCATTCCCAAGAGACTTTTTTCTACTTCTTGAAACATTTTTTTAACCAGACGTAATGAACAATTAACGGTGGAAAAATTGTTGCATGAAAAAATTTGTTTAAATTACATTCTCAATTAGCCTTATTGAAACAATTATGGACCGTTTACATTATTAAGTCATTCTTAGATAAACTATCGCACTTGTTCATAACTTGACTATCAATAAATTAACATCACCCGACTTTACAAAATATTTTGATACTACCCCGAAGCGGCGAGATTATTTTTCCCATTTTTGGTTATAATGAATGCATGATTTTTTTCGCCTGAGAGCAAATGCAATGACGCAAGATAAAAAACACATGTTCTTACTGTTGCGCATATTATGCAAGCATTCAATATAAAGTGATTATAAATTGAACATTCATAATTTGTCAAAGCACATTAATATTCATGTGCTAAAAAATTCATTTTAATCGAGTTAAAAAAATGTATACGATTTTTTTTTTAAATCAGTGATCAGTTTTGTCTGTTATCATATATAATGAATAATATAAATTATAACTATGGCTACCGAAGTTGTGGATTTCTGCAATTATTTTTGTATGTGACAGTTTACATTATTAAATGAATTCTGACTGCTTCCGAGAGATTCAAAAAATTTACGATTATGATCGATTTTTCTCTTAGTAACTTTAAAAGAGTTATAAAAAAGTCATACAATGTATTTTTATGAAATATAAAGAACAATTTCAACAAGCACGAACGACTCAAAGTGGATATGAAAAAATCATTCAAACTGTTTTGAAGAAAAATTCCGTTTAACGATATTCAAGTGTGGCTTTATAGGAAATCGAATTTCGACCATTGATGATACATTTGTCGGTGCGTGTTTCAATCGAGGAAATGGAATTTTGCCAACTTGAGGTACAATTTTTCGCAGGGGACTAATTGTGTTCCGTTATTTTTACCACGCACTCAAAGCACTAAGGCTCTCGTTTTGTCAGTGCCCTATTCGTCACGTCCATTAAACTAACCCCGCGTCGTTCACCTGACCGTTTCAGCGGCACAATAAAAATTTAGTGCCTCTTTCGCAGCCATTTTATAGCTCTGATCACGTACATGGGAATGGGCGTCACAGCGTAAAGATTAAGTCAACTTTGTAGAAGAAAAATTGCTTTTTGACTATATTTGTTAAAGCAACGCAATCATCTTGAATTTTGCTGCTGTAAAATCAACAGATCCGGAAAAATAAATAAATAAAAAAAAAATTCTATTAACTTCATTTCACACAATACTCGGCAAATTTAACACTTGTATTGAAAATATGATTTGAGTTACAAGAGAAGTAAAAATGGTCTATCGAAAGGCATGAGTAATTCTTAGAGTACTCGAAATATTATAGTTATAATACTCATTGACATGGGAGGTGACAAAAACTGACAAGCACTTTTGAACGTTTTGCACGGTTAAAAGGAAACCGTCAGTCGAACTGTCAGACTATTATCCACAGATTTCAGATTTCATCTTATAAGTTCACTCAATTCGATATCAAAAGTTCCCATACATCTTCATTGGTGTATGTTTGTACTACTTATCTTGAATTAGTTCGTTCGTGTTTCGTCATTGTAAAAGTCAACGTAGTAGAAGGAGGTCTTCAGCCATTTAATACTCTAAAGCTCTAAAAGGATTTCTCTTTCAAACTTTGCAATGAATGGAATAAAATCAACCGACATTTAATTTTTGTCGTAAGAACGAAAAGAAGTGATTTTTTTGATTTCATTCAGATTGAACGATATACTGTGATTAAGCTCTGATAACAGACGTCAAGCCTCAAACACCGTAGAAACACAGAACGACGAAAAATATTGCAGATTGTTGGCAGTTTATTGTGATGTTTGAGAGAGCACTTTTCTCAAAATCGTTTTTCAGATTTCCTTTCAAAGCGGACCGTCGACGTGAAAAGTTTTGCTTTTTCGTTTCACGAAAAATGCTGCTCCATAAAAACTCACGTTTCCAACAGGAAGGATGCGACGCGTTCTGCCTCAGAATTGATTTTAACGAAGTGGATTCGTCGGCACGTAGACAGCCTTTGAGTCACTGCCGATTCGATACAACTGGAACATTCTTTATGCCTGATTTCCTTGGGCCGACTTTTTTCTAACTCATTTTTTTCTGCCACTTTTTCGGTTCATTCCTATCCAGGCGACGTCCTGTATCTTACTTTGATAGGCTGCTACGCGAATTGGCGCTTTCGCGTGCAACTGCTCCCTTTGCTGGAATATGCTCGCGTTTATAAAAAAGCTTTACAAAACATATCGCTTTGGCGAAAATTTTTCTTATAAATTCAATTATTTGGGCACAATCAAGTGCACAGCAATGATTTTCTCAATACAGCTTTGATAACGTTAACATTTGAGATACGCTTGCAATACCATAATTCATGTATCGCAAGTATAAAAGGAAAATTGTTTATCAAACTATGTTAAAATGAAATTTCATGGATTGAAAACTTTTTGAAATAAAAACCTTCAGAACTTTAAAAAAAGGATATTAAATTAAGCATTTGAAAAGTGATGACACAATTTGTAAAACATCTATTAATAACAACTGATATCGATGCAAAGGTGTATTTCCAAGAATCTTTATTTAGTTCTATTTCCATAGTCCATTAGGATCAGCTTGATGCAGGTTTTTTGTGCAGTTTATTCGTACACAAAGTCAATAAAGTTTTTTTGTGGCAAGATTGGATTTTTTTTTCTTTTTTTTTATTGTTTCGTCGGAAGCTTGTTTATAGAGTTTAATTTTAGTCACAAAACATTCTGAAATAATATTATATTATATGAAATGTGAAGTTGAAAACTGAAATTAATTGTTAGTTCTATCTAAAAATTTGCTAGCATATATTATTATAATCCCTTGAACTATCGGATAAATATCTTCTTTATTTAGGCTAAAACGGAGTAATCAGATAATTAAATTTATTCACCTCTGAAAAGGGAAAATTGTATAATTCAATCTTGATTAATTAGTCAGAATCCGTTGGTCCATATAAGAGAAAACTTGAGATTACTAACGTTTTCGGTTGGCATTCGCATTTTACTTTGAAAATCATTGTTTGCCACTATAATTCCAACAAACGCATTTTCTACACAATTGTTGAAGGCCAACGTAATGGCGATTTTTTTTAGTTTCACCCAAGTAGAAATATTTTCTCCCTTAATGACGCTTTTATATCTTAGTGCTTTGAATATTTAGTCAATGTTGACATTCTTATTGTTTCTTGTAGTACAACCATTGTTCTGTTTTTCTTTCACGGCCTTTAATTGTTGAGAGAAGACAAAACTGTCTGTCTGTCTGAAAACAATGTGTCATTCACTGTAGAGTGAGTATCCATGTTATTTCAAATTAGTCCAACTCTTTTATAATTCAAATAATATCATGTCAATTTTGAGTGTACCTGGCAAAGCAATTGACCACGTCAGAATATCAGAGGTGTGTGAAGAGGTCGATGCAAATCTATCTTTATCCGTTTTACATATACACCGAATAATGTAAAACTCAACTTGATTCAATATATAAGATTACCAAGAATATACATCAAAAAGCAAAATACCAAAATATATTCTTAAAATATAGTCAAAAGCCGGTAATCTAAAATTTCTGGTCTTAAAATGTTTATCATACATAAAATATTGTACGATATTGCCTTTGTATAAAATGCGAATTTACATTCTCTTTATAATTTACAGACTCTGTTTTGTCTTTATCGTAACTATCACAACCCTCTGAAAAATGGAAATCGATTAAAAAAAATGAAACAAACACAGTAATCTTATAACGGCAAAACACTGCATTCGAAACTTTGCGCCCCATTTTTTCGCTCGCATACCACTGAAGTTAAGTCAGTGTTTTTCAGATTCAAATTCCTTGTCGCCCGTTAAACTCGTCTTGATGGTGATTCCCCGTATAGTGTCCTAATGTTATTTCAGAATTGCAAAGACTGGCATAAAACTTGATGACGATTTTTCATGAATTACAAAGCTTTTCTTTTCAAATTTTGGGAATATGATGAAAAAATTTGAAAGTTTTTTTTCTAGATTTTCATCAGTCAAGTTTTCTAGATATCATTTTTGTTTTGTATTTGGTTTCAATATAAAAAATACCGGAACTACTGAAAAATTTGTAAAACAATTCTAAAACCAGCAGTGTGAGCAGCCTATACTATAATACGATACTAATATTTTTTGGATCAATTTTTTTCTCATACAGTTTTGAGAACTTTCATTTTTTTATATTTTAGTCTTTAGTCATGTTATTCAAAATTTTCACCCATATTTCTAAATGAAAAAAGAATTGAAAGGAATGAATACGCATTTTTGTTTTTATCAGTGATTGTGTCTGTATGAATTTGTGTGAGATTCGTCTATATTCCACATTTCTGCCACATACTTTTCCATGGCCATAACCATGAGCCATAAACTTTTTCCCATGCGGGTCATTCGATAAAGAATAAATATAAATTAACTTCCAACAAAAATGTAATAACATTTCATTCTTTTTTTTTTTTTTTTTTTTACAAAGAAACTATGAACGATGTAATTTTTTCAGAGCCAATAGAAGAAGAAATTAGAGAAGAATTTTTCCAATTTTTAATTCTGATTGACAAGAAAATGGTGAGTTGACATAATGTGCATGAGAGGAAATGCAAGTTCGAGTTCAAATAAGGCAGTGGCATACAAATATTCTGTCTATCATTTGATGTTTGGGTACAAGTGGAGAGAATCAAACCCGGCAATGGTAACCGAGATATTTAGGCATGCTTAAACGGAATCACGATCACTTTCATTAAAAAATTGTGGATAGGGTAGCATCGTGGATCATTAAAACCTGGTAAAATTCGAACCGAAATTGTCCTCCGGAAGGAAGAATTTCTGATACCTAATTTAAATAAATAATTGTTTGCATTTTAGTGACAGGATTACTAAGGATCGATACGTACAGAGAATTTTAGGCAGGTTGTTACAAGCACGCAACAATGATTTTCAATGAATATGCCAGGAACATACTTTTAGGAATAACATTGAAGTCACTAAAAAAAACCACCACTAATAGATTTTCCGTAAAAATCAAACATCATACGAATTCTGTATTCACAATTCTGAAATATTAACGATGTACGATTTAGCTATGTATAGCAGAAGTATTTTCGTACATGACAAGTGAGACAAATTTATAAATGTGGAATGAAACATTTTTAAGAAGCAAAATCATTATTATTTTTCACACAGTTTTTGTCAATAAGTTAATGTTTATGTCAGAAGAAAATTTAAAATATTTACAAATAATTGCACCAAATATTATTTAACAGAATTTTTATTTTCACCGAGTTCATTTATTTTTTGACTGATATGACTATATTATTGATAATGTTTTTATACAAATATGTTATGACTTTTAATTATAAAATAAAAAATTTAATTGTGCACTCGATCTGACATTTTTTGGTGTCTTTTTTAATTAAGTTATTGTTCACTTTATCTTTTATTTTCAATGTTATTGTATTATTAGTAAATAGTCGATATAGAATGCAATTTTTTTGTGAATAAAACAACCATTTCATTACCAAAGGGAATATGGAATAACGTATTTGATAAAAAATTGTAGAATTTGCATTGTTTCGGATTTATATATCTACATTTTAATTGGAGAGAATATAAAATTATTATTGGGTTGGTGCACATAATAAATTCTTGTTTAAATAATGTATGGAACAATTAATTAGACATTTATAAGCATTCAAGTGGACATTTATTTAATGACAAATAAAAATTTTCGATTATCGCTGATCCGTTTCAAGTATTTGTTAGCATTATAAGGATAGCGTCGGTTTTGATTGACTACTAAGCATGCGGAACTAAGCCAAATCCAATTTATGAGGTAAAAAATGCAGCAAGCTTTATAGTGTTGTTTTAGCGTTATGAAACTCTCACGTAAATAACGTTTATTAAACTACTTTATGTTTGTGAGGTAGAAAAATTTTATAGGTAGTACGGACGCTCGTGAAAGTGTCTTATGGACTCTCGGAGGATTAAAAATACGACCATTTGTGTCCTAAGCACGGACAGCGCATATTAATCGTCTTCGCAACTCACTTTATTTCATCCCGGCTATTCGCTAGACCTCGCGTTTTAATTTAATCATATTGCCAACATCAAGGTTGCGGAAAATTTATGTTAACGTGCTAGGGCTAAGATGCGCACTTTCTCAGCAAGATTCGCCGGTCAAAATTGAATTCTAAATTTGTCAGTTTTTCAAAACTTTAAATTTATTTTCATGAATTCATTTTTTCGAATTTATTGCCTTTTTGCTCAACTGCCGCGAAAAGTTGTTTGAAGTGCAAACTCGGATGCCTACCATTTTAATATAGCAAACTTCACATGTACACTGAAATATCTGACATTACATTTATCATGATGAAATTTGTATAATAAATTGAATTGAGTGGAAACAACAAAAAATTCGCACAAAAATAAACCCGCAGCGGTATATTCACGAATTAAAAGTATACTTCATGAAAGAAAAGTTTTGCAATGTAATAAATGTGGGAGTAAATTGCAGCATTCGTGATGCTATTCCTTTAGATTTGTCTTGTACCTCGTCCAATAATTAAAAACTAAGTAACATCAATGCGGAAACTTTTCGGCCGGCCGTTTTTTTTTACTCTGACTGGGACTCGTGGGCTGGAAAAAATTAATGATCGACTTCGTAACTTATTTTACAATTATAACTCGATTAACTTGATTGTTGCAGCCACCAGCGTGGCTGTAAGTGCTTGTTTCTTAGTTTCAGCAACGCGTCGCTTGAACTCCCAGGATCAGCGAAAAGTCGAGATTCCTGAGGTGTGTTATGCTCAGCGAAACGCGAACACAACCAACATTTTAGCGATATTTGATGTTGCGATATTACAGTTGCAAGTTTTTGTTTCAAAAGAACTTGTGTCGCTACTCTTTATTCACGATACGTGCGAGTTTGTAACAAAGTTGACGTCACGACATTTTACTCGTGACAATCGCGCTTTCCAATGAACTGCTATTTTTCGGTTTAACACACATTGACATTTTTCCATTTTCAATTCGAGTCAAATTTCTTACAAGTTTTAAAAACGCCTACCATTGAATCTCCACGATGCATATAAATTGTTTCTCTTATCGATATCATTTCATGTGTGATATAGAATTATAAAATCTCTCATGTATTATGGACCGAGCAATTTCATCATTATTTTCAAAAGAAAAATATATTTCTGATATTTCAAAAATGATCATTTTTGACAAATCAGATAATATGATTGAAATTACACACTTTGTATATTAATATTTATTTTCACCCTTTGAACAAGTTTTTAAAGAATATTCGAATATATTCGATCTATAATATAAAAGTTATTGAATAGCAACGTAATGTTATTTTATTACTTACAAATTGGTTTCACAAAGTATCTTTAGAGGTTGAAGGTAACTTACCTGAAACAAAAAGAAATGAAAGCTTTTAATAAATAAATTGTTGCACCGTTAAACATGAAAAAATTAAATTCAACTTCAATAGCTTTTTACATTTATAATTAAAATTGGTTAAATAATTTAAAAGAATAGAAAATAAGTGGAGGTAAAATCGTTTAATTAAATGTTTTGCACATTTCGAATGAATAAAATTTTGCTATTAAATTAACAAAGCTACTTCAATTTGAGAATCTAGTTCACTGAGTCGGAAGAATCTTCTAAGACCTTAATGTGACGAGCATGAGAGCTTGGCATACACAGCGACTCTTTGGTTACACACGTGCAGTTTTGTTTATTGTCATTTCATGTATAAATAATTCAATCATAAAACTTAGTTGCCACGAAGAAATGTCTTTTTGATTACTATTTGATGAAATGCTTCATTCCATTCAAAAAAGCAAGTTCTGGGGATTGATGTTGTTACTGCTTTTGTACTTTTAGTATGTTACGAAACAATCTCACGAACTTCCGAATTCAATTTCATTGTCTCAAGAGAATAATCGCATCTTCATTAATATAATTTTCTTTAGAGTTTAGTAACTGGAAGGGATAATTATTATCTATATTTCACATATAACTTTGGCCTGGTCACGAATTCTAATGCCACAACGGATTCAACCAACTGCAAAATCCAGTCATAACAAAATGTTAATCTCAACATAGTAACTTTGTGAATCACTTCTCAAACTCATACACTGCGAGAAACTCGATCAAAGTGGGTTACACATTTTGTAACAAATTTTTTCATCGGATCATTTTATTTCCCGTTGTTCAAGCAATTTCCAGATTAATCAGTGATTAAAATAATCATCATCAACTAATTGAAGAATTATTTAATTGTTGTTAAAACTTGGATTCAAAAATGATTTAATTTTTTGCGAACAATCTCGATTAACTTCAAATTCGCACCAACAAGAGAGACACTTTAATATAAATTCTTGTGTTAGACAAGAAAACATTGTTTCTGTTACAGGTTAATCACTAAAGCCAGCAACTCCGCGAGTCGTACGATATTCGCGCAAGTTTGCGTTTTGAACGTACATTCTTCTTGTTGAAGCCATCATCAGATATTGTCTTTCTACGCGCGACAAAATCGCCCTTTAGGCGACAGTTGTACCGGTTAAAATCAGAAGCACGTCCCACTGTTCGTCTACCTTTAACGTTCTCTAATACTGGTATTTCAGAACAAAGAAAAAAACGGCCAAAGACGATGCAACGCTTTTGTCTTATTGTGCCGCTTGCTCGCGGTACGATGGTTTCAACCGAGCAATAATAGCGCGGCAACAGTCAAGTAAAAAAGAATGTGCACCCGATCAGGCAGCTAGTACAAAAAAAAAAAAAAAGAATGCAAAATGGTTTTGAGTTAAAGTCGATAGCGAATAATGGCGCTTCGATACGAACCCGCGGGCTGTGAACAAAGTCGGATATAAAAAAAAAACATACGATACGCGTGTTCCTTCGAGTATTATCGCGCGAGGAGCAAACGTCATGAGAATATTAACTCTCGAGAAGGAGGAATTTTTAATACTTTTTTACGTAGCAAACAAACAGACGATAGAGCAAATAAAATTAAAAGATAAATTGACACTTCTGTACTCTTTTATTTTCAGATTCTATTATAAAATTGCGCTGTCTAAAAATGTCCATGTTCATTTTCGGATAATCTCAAAAAGTACTTGATTAAACCAATGTTCCTTTTACAGGAGTTTTTGTTTCTCGAAAAAAAAAAAAAAAATAAGGTAATAATAATATCAAAAAATAATAATTTTTGTAATTTGTATCCAAACGTTCTGGCTTGGATGAAGCCATGTTTTGATCTAGTAATAAATAAAATGAATTGAAAATAATGTTACAATGTGAAATTTCAGAGCGAAACAATAGTACAAGAACAATTATATGATCGGGATAGTGGTAACGGAGAATGTATATGGGGGGAAAAGAGAATGAGAGGAATGGCTGACTGTAAGTATTTCTGTGATAAAAATCGAACTTGTAGAACGTTATGAGCCAACAGCATTTCTCGAGAGACGAGCCAATGCATCGCGGCTGGATTTGATGCGATTGTGGGAAGACGGCACATTCAGCAAAAGATGCGAGGCTGCACGGTTGGAGCTCGGGTATTACATTGCAATGTGAAATATTAAAGTCAATAGGAAGAGTCGCGGGGGCTTAACCTCAGAGCGGAGTGCATCATTGCTCAGTATTATTGTGTCCTCCATTGGTGCAAGAAGAAGAATAGTATCACACAGCGCTGCCTATTATTAGATATCTCAATTATTTATCGATTTTATTTTTTGCTACTCTATTTCACTACGATCTCGTTTAGATGTATCAGAATCCAACTTTGAAAAGTCCGCTTTGATGTTCAAAACTTAAGCAGTTTCGTTTTGAAATAAAACTTATTTGATTTTTAAATTTTATAATTAATCGTATAATTATTTTATATTAAAGTTTTCATTATTATTCATACCCGGCTTAAATATGAATAACAATTTGATGAAAATGGAAATAAAGCTTTGAGAGGGTATTAGTAAGGTATTTTGATCTTTGAAATGTGATTCAAATCCGATTTGCTCGACTCTTGTGCAACATTAATTGCTTTTTCAACATTGATTCCTTGAAAAGCAGATTACTCGACTTGAGAAAGAAAGTTTAATTCACATCGTCGTAACTACAATTTTACACATAATTACCCTCATACCATTGCTGACAATGTTCGTACATTACTTTCCATTTTGACAAAAATTAATGTTCAATGCAAAATTGAATGAATTATTCCTATTGCGGCATTTTAATAACGAATTTCAATCAATTTCATTTCATAAAGCTGTCTAATAAGTTTGGTGTATGAGAAAATTAATGAAGTCCGTATCCCGTAGTAGTATAAGACAATATTACGTCAGACAAATCAGAAATTTGTTCAGAGTGGGCGTAGTTAAATGAAAAATTATATCGAATGACTTTTCGAAAATTCTGAATTGAAATTGTAAATAAATTCAACTCATTTAGAAGCTGCAGTAGCTTTATTAAATGCGTTTACAATTATATTTACTATCAACTTACGTCAGGACTTCTGGACGTACATTTAAACAGGAATGTCAATTTTCCAATTCATCTGGCTTGCAATACTAACTCTAAAATGTCAATGTTGATTTATGTGTCTATCTAACTTGAAAGCAATGTTGATTTAGGTATTTTAATGCAGGTCCAGCAGATTATTTTCTCCAGAGCAAATAAAGTAAATATACAGTTAAATTCACCAAAGTGAACTCAAAGTGAACACTCCTACAATAAATTTTGAAATAATAATAGTTCCTTTTCATATTTGAATCAAAGAACTAGCAAAAAATGTAAATTTAATCAAACAAAACTAATATGGTATTTGATTTTATTACGTTAATTGAAAAACAGAATCTATTCAATGGATACGAACGGTCAATATCATGTGCAATATAATTAAACTTGCTAACATCAAATTGATAAATCAATTAAAAATCAACTTTAGATAAATTTTGTTTTTTTTTCCAAATATTTTTATATGTAGCAATCTAACTGAATTTTTTGTCCGAAAAATTGATTTTTTTCTGAAATTCATTTCAAAGTAACAAAACAAAACCATTTTTCAACCACGAAAAAAAATCAATTGCGCGAGAGAATAGACGTGTTGTACTTTCTTTCTAAATGAATGTTTACTCGATTCTGCTGGTTTGTAACAAACGACGAGAAGAATAATTAACGAGATTTACAGAAAATCCGAGGTTACGTTCGAGCAATTAATTGTCACAAATTTGTTTTCGTTTAATCACCGAAGTATAGAGCGAAGAAAATTTTAATGACTATCATTTGTCCATAACAGAGCCGAGGCGACTCTGTGACGCTTAATTTAATATATCAAATTAAGGGATGCTAATTCTTATTAACATTTTGACGAGTCACTGAATTGATGGAACAAATTAATATTCATTGACGTTTTTCATTTCATGAAATTGCAATCACCGTTGCAAAGTTATTCGTTAAAAAATCCCTGTTTCGAAACTGTGTAAAGTTTAACATTTGAATACAAAAATTTTAAAATAAAATTGTCGCGCATTTATTTGCATTTAAAACAGAGAGAACGGAGAACTAAAAAAAAAAAGATATCAAAAATAAACAAAACAACTGAAAAGAAATGATTCCACGCGGTATATTAATTTAGACACTTCAAAAAAGTTTTTTTTGTGTCAATGGACAACAATATGTCTGAACGAATTGTTTGACAAATAAATAAAATGTGTTCGAAGTCAAATTGCGGTGGCATTGTCGTACGTAAAACTAACAATGACTTTGTTGTAGGTGAGGCATATTTGTTCTATCTGAGCGACGAATCGATTACGTTCCGGCCCAAAAAAAGTCATGCTCTGCAAATGGATATTACGAATGAATGGATATTGGATAATTCGGTGAGACCAGCGATCGTGTTGTTCTGAATAGTGTCAATGGTTGGAAACACTGCATTCATAACTGCCAGCAAACTGTCGAGGAATACAAAAAAAAGTACAAATAGCAGAGAACCGAAAAAAAGAGGCGCTTTCAATTAAAAGCAGTCAGTTGGGGGACAAAAAGATTTGGAACCAGACGGAAAAAGTGATTTTGTGAGAAATCTTTTCATGACATTCAAACTTGGGGAATGAGAAAATAAAAAGCTGAACCAAAGAACAAACGAAAATGATATCTCCGCACTGAGATTTTAGTTTTGAATGATTAAAATTAACAGTTGAAATGTTACAAAGCAAAAAAAAAGTTAATAACTATTATTTATTTAACCTCAGCATTTGATCATTTTGTATCTACTTTTTCAACTTTCTGATGTTTCTTTTAAACAGTTGAAAAAAAATTGAATATATTTTTAGTAACATTATAAAAGAAACTGAAAGTACAATTTTAAAGTTTATGATTCTTTTTGCAATAATAATTGTTGCAACTTTTGGAAACGCAAAATGTATGAAATTTGATATTAGTCCAAGTTAATACAGCGTTACTTACGGTTAAATAGCACGTCATCAATTTCAACGTTGATATCAGGATGTTATAAGTAGCAAAAAATTGCAATGTGGATGGAAATACGAGCCAACATGTCTTTTGCCGGCATGATGAAAAATATATGTATATACTCTTTCAGACCATCCAACAAGATAAAGCTCGCCTCGAAGAGAAACATAAAAAGATTTCTAATGTATACACCAAAAGCTACAGAATCGACGCTTGTATTAAATCCGATGCCTTAAATTTTACGAGTCACCTCAGAATGGTCGCCTACACAATGGATACATTATACATAGAGCAGTGCTTGTATTGCAACTCGGAGTGTAACGATGCGCCCAGAAAAATGTCTTTCGAAAAAGTACAGTCATTAATTTTCTACTCCGAGCTAAGGAACGCAGTTATAATTTGTAAAATCGCTGATCTGTTTCAAATTAGAAAAATCGTTGAAAACGTACAAAAAACATACAGATTGAACCAAAAGACATAATATTGACGATTGACTATTCCTTATAATGGATATTTTAAAAATAAATAGAATAATAAATCACGAGCCATACGATTAAATTGAACTGTAATTTAAAAAGTAATAAAAAAGTGCATTATCGTTAGTGACGTGTATAAGTATATGCAATATAAAAGTTACAAGTGAAAAAGATCAAACCTGAAAGAAAAAGTAAATTAAAAGATGCGGACTAGTAAATGGAAAATGTAATTACTTCTAGAAAAAAAAAAAAAAAATAAAGCCAAAAAACATTAAGTTTGTTAAAACTTTATAAAACTGTCGGTAGATAAAAAAAGAGAGCCAGACGAATCATTCCTCAGTTGATGAATTAAGTTGGGATGGATGCAAATTAAAAATGACGATTTTCAAATTTCCAGACCACGAAGCATCTGTTCTAATTGGCGTTGTCGTCGAGTAACTGTGTAGTTACAAGCAGAATGTAACTGTTACTCGAAAGTTTAGCTGTCGTGACAAAACTTTCAATTTAGACTTAAGTGACGATGTTCACTCGGGTGAATAAAACTGTACGCGAACCACAAAACATATAATTTTACTTTCAACCAAATTCAAAATCTTCTCCTGATTTCGAGAAGACCATTAGTTTTAATTTTCTGCGAAAGTTTCTTCATTAATTAATATCCAACAAAATATCAAAATAAAACAGTTTGAATGTATAAATTAAGAAAAATGATACAAAAATGAGCTAATTATTAAATAAAAAAATAGTCGAATATGAAGGTAATTAATCAAATGAAACTGTGACTTGACCATTCGTTTTATATTGTCACTTTTTTGTTCTCCAAAATGATATGGATATGACAAGATCGTGTTACGGTTAATTATTTAGCATCAAAGCTCACTCTTAACAGACGTAAATAAACGATTTGCATGGAAGAGGATGTTAAAACTGAAACGTACTCGAAAGCTCGGATGAGCGAGTTGTGCCAAAAAAATCCGGACTTAATTCTGTGCGGTGTGTTTTTGTGCGCGATTGTCAAAATTTTAAATCACGACAACGACGCGGTGCGCAACGTCGGCAAAAAGTTATCGAGCGACGGTCGTTGTTTTTGCCGACGATAATTTGATCCAGTCACGTAGAACGGCCGCGGTATAACGAGGCGGTTTTAAGAAAAATGATAAATGTGGAATAATTGCGTTAAGAGACGAGTTGAGCGAACATTTTTACGAGCCAGCTGAATTAATGGTTACTCAAGAATGCCTCGGCATTGACGTCGCAATAAACTATTCATTTTTGAATGCGTTGATTAATCATCGGCGGGCCATTTTTATTTTGCTGTCGTCGGCATTAATTTGATGAATCAAAGCGAAAATGGAATTCGACCCAGTTATTAGGAACAATTTTAAAGCTGGAAAAAAAGCTGAGCGTTTGACGCAATAACACACATATAGCGCGGTCATAGAACGCCGCGAGATATGACAAATTATCACTTAGGTCATCAATTTTCGGTTAAGGTGGGAATTAATAATCTTTTTTACGACCGTTTTGTGACCGTTTTCTTTTCCGTTTTTCACGAGCTACAATTTTTGAGCGCAAAATTGAAAGATGAGTTTTATTAATTGAACGCCTCTTGGAATAAAGATTTCATTAGTCGATGGTCCAAACAAAAGATCCGTAAACCACTTTGAACAAAAATTATGATGTATGATGGAGAATATTTCATTTTTACCTGCCAACGGTGTAATTTTTTTAAATTGAGTTAGAAATGTCATACTAATTGATATCAAACAGCGCAATTTGTTACTCCTTATATCGGACCAGAACTTTTTTTTAAATGGAAGTTTAAATTGAGAATTATATGTTATTTCTTGTGTCTGAACAATTTGAGAATGTCTCAATTGTGACAAAAGCTTGTCAAATCAAAAGATTACAAAACAATTATGGTTGAGAAACAAAAGCGTTACTTTTTTGTCAGTTGCGATACTAAAGTTTCCTTTGAGTTTGAAGTCTGAGAGATTGAAGCAGCCTTAAGAAAAGCTCACTGGATATATAGCGTATGTGCGGAAAATAATAATCATAATACCAACGAAATTCATTTTGTTTCTTTCCTTCTTTTTTCTTTGCTATGATTTTTAGTCACAGAAAATTGATAAATCGTTTGCACGTTTTTTCGTTTACACACTTTAAATTTACCAAGCTTTGTAATATTCATATCCTTGATAGAATCCGTCTGATGCAAGCTAAAAACTTTATATCTACATCCTAATTTTATGTTTCAATTTTTCTTAGGAAGTGGTAAAATGTGTTGTAAAAGTCGTCTTCCGTAAAATTTATTCCAGTGGATGTCTAAGTAAAAGAAATAGGATGCCGAGCAGAAACCACTTTATTCAAATTGGAAATCTTCCGCTCGATGAAATGGGTGTTTGATTTAAATGTTTTCGAGTATTTCTCCCATCTATAAATTAATGATCAAAGACCCAATCAAAATTGTTAATGACGTTTACTCTCGTGATAAATTGTTCTTCACTTGAACTAATGGAGTCAAACTATTGAGGAAAATACAATTTTTTATTTAAGTTTATTCTGAGATTTGGATCAGTCTCTATTTTCAAAATAACATATTTAATTGATGTCAATAAATGGTAGAATTCTTAGAAAAGATATTTTTTTGAGGCTTAAATATTATATTCGGAAGTCAATTATATAAAAAAATCTCGAATTGGATAAAACTTTGTCGTTTATGAAATTTTAATAATTAAGTATACACGCGAACTGATGCTTAATCCCAACTTGAAACGCGCTTTCCTCGAAATGGTTTATTTATTTCCAATTTGCGAGCATGATTTTTCCAGATCAATCTAACCGGATTTCGGGATTTAATTCTAATAAAATGAGCTATACTCGTTAGTATATACTCGTACAGTCATAATGCTGTAGTGTACTAATTCTTGAATACACAGATAAAAATTCTATATCAAATTTTACTGTGATTCATATGAACCCGCAGACCGTATAGAAACATTAAAGTGGAAATTACATTTTTCATAGTCAATTTTAATCTACCATTGAACCAATTTTTATAACATTTCGAAAAACATTTCGAGATAGATAGATAATATTTCAGATCCGTGTATATTTTCTTCATTAAATGTAAATTTCTTAATCGCATTGAAAAAGTTAAAGGTTGTATAAACTAGTGCTTTGACTCTTTTTAATTTATAAGCAATATTAAAATTCCAAAAACTCAAGTTTATATTACATTTGATAAACAAAACGTTGATTACCATTTTTTTTTTCTAAAATCACAAACTGTAAGGCAATTTTACGTTTTAAAATGACATGTAAAATTTCGTGTTATTAATCTAAATAATAGAACGAGTACAGAACGTAGGTTTAATTTCTCAAATAATTTTCGTACAATGTTTTCTCATTGCAAATATAGTTAAATAAGTCATACCTGGCATAGGCTGACGAGACCGGTTCTCCAGAGACTAAGAAAATTTACTCATCTAGTCATTTATATTTTATATAATACAATGTTCATACAGAAATAACTCATCATATGCAAAACTCACGTCCAAACTTTGCAGCACATTGCGTAGAAATATTATTTGTCAATTGACTTATCGACATGTTTCTTTGAACTAAAAAAAAAAAAAAATTATTAAACTTTTATGGATGAATAAAAGAAGAATCTACAAATTCACAATTGAACGTACTTATTGACCCTTAGAAATGGGTTTCAAGCGGGAATTGATGAGGAACAATTAGTATCGACAACTCAAAAGTGGCCATTGTTTGGGTTTGTTAAAAAGAACAACGAGAGTAAAAATGGACGATGTTGAAAGGCAGTCTGACGAAGGTTGCAGAACATTGTGTACAAAAGCAGGATGTCTCATTATCGCTGGCATTGCAGACGCGCTTTTGTCGTATCTCGGTGTGAATTATTTGCTGAAGTATCTCTAGCGCGACTAATGGGAACGTGTGCGTACTTGTGTATGCATGATGAAAACGACAAACAAAAAAAAAGGAAAACTGCAAAACAAGCAACGATATGGCATTAATAAAACGAATGGCACATTTCGTGTCGGTGTGTTAAAAGTGACACCGGATGGGACATTTTCAGCAACTTAAGCTCCACGGAGTGGAGAGGAGAATCTTGCCTTTTCATCCTGCGGGACTCGCGTGATTGCATATGAACGGAAGGAATGGCGGCTGCAAAGCTCTCTCGTTGCAGCAGTCATTGCGGTTTAGGTTAAAAGCGCGGTGCAACGCAGCGCAATTGCGCTTTATTTGCCCACCAGCTGGGGACACGAAACGTTTTTGCTATTCAGTCTGCATGTCGAGCGAGTGCAAGTTGCATCACCAGTCTCTACGTGATCAATGCGATTTAACTCAAGATGTTATATTGGCAAGAGGAATTTCTCACGTTAGTATTTATCCTAGAATGAACTACCGTTCCATTTAGAAATTTCCAGCAATATGTCAAAATGAACAATCAATCCTATTCATTAGACACGGTTTGACAGTAAAACACACTTACGGAAGTAAATTTGAAATAGCCGTATGGGCGCATGGTTTTCTTTAATTTTGTTGCAATGCAGTTAACTAGGTGAAAACTACAGACTGGGCTGTAAGTGACGTTGTATTACATTTTGTATTACATATTTTCGATCAAATTTCCAAAAAATGAAAAATCTTATTCATGAAAAAGAACGTTGATTCTTTTTTGATATCTTTTTATTTTTTATATTTGAATGGATAGCTTGTTGTTATTTCTTTTGAAATAACTGGACTGGGCGTGCTGTTGAACTGGATGGACTGTGAGGCGCGGAGATTCGAAAATTATCCTGTCAGTTTGTTCTACTTAGATCGTCTTTCGCATTGCAACGGAATTTCAGAAGAGAATTAGTAATGTAAGGTATAGACACAATGTTGGATTTGAACTTCGAGTTTAGTCCGATAGATGCATGGAGAAAGATTATAAATTTTTGAATTTAGCTTTCTATTGTTATTTCTGTGATAAATTGTGTTAAGTCAAATCAAAATTGTGAGCAAGAGTCTTTTTTATTATATGGAAGCTGAGATTAAAGATTATATGGAACTTAAATTTTCATTTTTTGTTTTTGAAATCACACGAAAATACCAATTTTAGGTAACTTATAGAGATTAAATAATGTTATATATAACGTCTAGTAATGTAGGTTATTTGAATTTGATTTTTTCATACAGACAATTGTACAATATAAACAAGGTAATAACGTTCATTTACCGTATTGTGAATTGCGGTAATTTAACTGAGAGTCGGTTGAACTTAAAACAATATTTTGACAACGGTGTGAAATCTGAGAAAGTTTGATTTGTACCTGATATTAGACAGTTAAACCGTGTTATGTTGATGCTTTAGATTGAAATCCCGAAAATAAATCAACTTTGAACCAGTTCGTAGCTTAATTTTTAAAATTTTAACCAAACTTTGAGCCAACTGTTAATTACTACATTCGACGATTCGGAAAAAATTTGTTGACTTACGCAAGGCACGCACAAATGTGTGATAGTGACATCGTAAAGAGCATTTCGCCGGTGCGCTGTTGTTGAATTATCGTGAGCGCGACTTGGCAGCAATGCGCGACATGTTTACGTGATTTGCGTTTCCAGCAGCTGGTCAACCGGCGATTTATCGAAACGCCGGTTATCTCAGTAATCGCGTCTCCCATTAATTACATCGGCTAAATTGCCTGATGCGTGTGCAAAACCCTTGTTTTTTTTTCCATCACGTATGCCAGAATTGTCATAAATCCACTTCAATAAAGCCCCACAGCCATTATATCTTACACTCTTAATGTACAACTTTTTAAACTTCAGATTATTGAACTCCAATTGGCTACTATCAAAATAACATTGCACGTACTTGTATATAAATAAAACAAAAAAAAAATTTATAATAAATTTATATTTTGAGAAATTATGTGTATTCTTTGATATCTATTTTCCTTTTTCGTGTTACACGATTTTGATGAAAAAAAATTTTTTTTTTTCAATTAACTTAATCTCACAAAACTTTACGCAACTCAGTATTCGATTACTTGATAAAAGCAGAATAGAAGCTCGATGGCTCGTGACAGGTGACATGTCTTATAGCTGCAGGCAGAGATGTAAATTTTCTATACGGGTATTGGTGTTGGACACGTTTCGAAAGCAAATTTTGTAAAAGTGAAAAAGATTGTACGCCCGGGAGCGTGACGGCATGTTTACGTTGTTATCCAATCTCAAATATTTACTTCAGACCATAGTAACTGGTCAATGTGATGAAATTGGTTCAAATGTTAGGTGAAAAGGTTACTGAAGTAAAAAATACTTCGTGGGTCGAATTGTTTGCTGTACGCCGACAAAATAAAGAAGCATGAACAGGATTTATGTAGCTGAGCGACTTGGCTGGAAGGAGTATTAAAAAATTCACTCGAAATGAAAAATAATGAATCACTTAAAAATAATAACAAGAATCTTAATATTCATTATTTTTGTTATTCCAAATTTTTTAGATGAAGTGAAAACCACAATATACCTCTTAATAAATTTGTATAACAATAATTTTTTGAGGTGGATACATCAAACAAGTATTAGTATTTTCAATTATTGTTACAGTCCGGTAGGAATATTGCATCAGATATGAATACACAGTTTGCATCGACATTCAATGCAACTAATGTTTCTTTTTTTCACTCTATGTGTAATTATTATAGATATATATACTATATTATACTATTACCTGATAATTTATTCATATAGGAAACAGTTAATGAAAATTAATAGTTAATGGAAAGAATACAATTATTAATAATTGGAATTGGAATTGTTGTTCATCTTCATTCCAATTAGAGCCATACTCACTTTAAAATTAAAGAGAACTATGCAGTCAATGTGATTTTTAAATAAAAATATTGCTTTAAATTTTGTTACTAGAAGATATTTCCTATCTAAAATATAAGTTGAAAACGAATATATTATTTTTCACTTAAACATAAAATAAAGTTTGTGTACAAATATTTACTTTTATGAACTATTTTTCATTACTTTATACTGAAATTAATAAACATCTCATTTAACCTGAATTATGCACTGAATCGTTCTTACATTTGAACTGTCAAATACATCTAAACTTTACTTTGGTGTATGATAAATAATTCACTCGTTTAATTAACTACAAAGTCAAAAAATTGTTATAGCTATCAATCTTAATTGAAAAATTTGATTTATCATTTTATAGCCTTTTCAGATTGTCTAATCCTGTTTGTTATTAAAACCGAACAAGTATCGGGACGAGTTATAGGCTACGCTGGTCAGCCATATATTCTCTCCAACTTAATTGAACATTCGGCCATGCTTTACATAAATGTTTTCCGTATCACGTTTATCATTTTCAATAATACATAATTCATGCACAAATTGAAATAATACATAAACAATTTCAATAATTAATATAATATTTTAGAACGAAATATTATAACGAATTCAGAAAAATATTTCTTTTTTGTTTTTTTTTTTTTACTCAATGCACAGTAGAAACAAAATGGTATCCAAGAATTTACGAAAAATATTGCTTCTAAGAGAGCACTGAATTCACTGAAATATCCCAAAGATAACAATTTGAATTCGACCCTCTCAATACAAATGGATTTCTTTTTCGTACATGTTAATCTTACTTTGCTAGATATGTGAAACAAATAATCGAAAAGTGTGTGTAAATGCGACTGCAATGATTAAATGCAGATGAACAACGGGAGTGTTCAGCTCTGTGTATATCTGCGTGCAACATTATCATGCATTGTGGTTGACTTTCTTATCGCGGTACGGATCAGTGGCTTGTAAGCTAGGTGCTTTTGTTTGTTTGCGACGCGTTGCCGTACGTGCAGAACAACAACCAATTTCCGATCGCTTTTACTATTTTGTCACTTTCTGCTTAATGCGCTTGGTATCAAGATTTACATGGGCAAATGGCCTGCAAACAACTTTGTTGAATCTTAATCAACTCCAATTCCGTTCATTTTAGTGTGAAAAGATACCTATACAGAAATAGCATCCCGAGTAAAACTGCTCGTGTATTATCCAGACATAATATATATCATATATATATTGACAGAATATTACCATCAATAAATAATCAGATAATTTACAGTGTATGAATTATATGAACTTATGCGTCATAAATGGATTACAAATGAAAAACCCAGACAATTTTTTTAATATTTTCGATAATGATTAAAGTGTTCAAGACACAAAGTGAAAATATATTAAATAATAAAATAATAAATCAATAAATAGCAGATAAAAACTGAAGAAGGGCAAATGAATTAAAATGTGATAGAATAAATGAGTTTGATAAATGAAAAATGTCATTTGCACAATATGCTTGAATGTTATCAAGCAAAAGTTTAATCTGCACTACTATCGCATTATTCGAGTGAATTAACATAACGGTTCGATTCTCTCGTCGATAACGAGCTAATCCTCTTCAAATCCAATACGACATCGCGGTTGCGAACCGGACTCGTCTCGTCAGGTCCGCGGGCCATAAAACAGCCATGAATTCGACAATTTAGACCCGAACGAGGAATCCGTTTCACGCTTAGGTCCGAGGGAAACGCTAACACGACCGATCAATTGAATCACTGTAACATCCATGTATACAACGTATTCACATTACCATACGACCTTTATGTAACAACGCTTTCCTTCAAACAAAATACACAATTTCATGAAAAGCAATATTATTTTTGCATCTCAACATTGTACAATTTTGAAATTTAATTGTTCGGCTGCAACAAATTTTCGCAATTTAGATCGCACGAATCTTATCTGTGAATTTCGACTGAATCTGGTTTCGATTAGTTGATTAAATATCTTTAATTAGTGATTGTCCTCGAATTGGAGCGAATCTTAGCAAATTTCATTTTGCCTCGCGAAATATAATTGCGTGGTTTAATCCGGTTAGATACGCTCAAAGTCTACGTGTAATCAAACCTGTTCAAAACAACTCTACACCTCGAAGATCGATCGTCCGTAACGCCAGTTATATAAGATAATCGAAAACAAAGAAAATTTATTACATTTTTTGTATCTATTGTTTTTTACCACGACTGTGAATTAATCCTACATAATTGATACAGATACAAATGCCATTTCAGAGAGAATTTTATCAAAGGTTTTTATACACTTTTTGTTATGTAAAATTTCGTTGATCTTTTGAAAAATACTATATTTTTATTAACAACTTGTTTTATTCATTTTTTTTCACGTGCCTTCATAAGTTTGCCGAGATAAAATAAACAGAGCGCAACTATAAATTCAATTTCTGTGAAAATATTGTTTTATGTGTGTGAATATTAAAAACAACTCGTTTTAAGTTGGCAAGAAAAAACAATTTTCAAATAACGGAACCCATTTAATTGCAATTGTTATTCAAACACCATCATTCAATTTGATTTTTATAAGATTGACATAAGCTTATTATTAAAAATAATCCAATTTCAACTTTAGTAAATAAATTTGGTGAACGATAAAATAACGTAACATGTAACGTACATAATGTTTTCATTTTGAAATGAATTTTCTGTTTAAGTTTTATATCATCGATGAAAATTGAAAATCAAATTATTAATATTTGTCTCATATTCGCAAATTTTAATTTTTTGTTTAATCTTTTTCAAGCATTGCAATTAACATGACAAAATTTTAGCATTATTTTATGTTTAAATTCAACACTGGCCGAAAAAATATACATAAAAGCGGATAAAATTAATTGACTGGAATCAAAATCTGGTTTTGCGACAAGTTTGTAGCGCCGTTGAAACAATGTAACAAAAAATGAGCATAGTTTAAATGCAACACCATTAGTGTAACTGCGTGGCACCTTTTCAAATTCGGTTACCGAATAGGACACCTAAATTTAGTACCAATGCAGAAAATTATCCATTGTGACTTTTGACTGCATCGATTTTATAATTTAAGCGCGATTTCACGGCTTATTATCTAACTTTATCATTTATTTTGCAATTTGTGAAATGCGCAATCATCAACCGTTTACTACCATCAAAGTATAAACAAATTTATTATTTAAATTATTTATTTATATATCGATAATTCAGTATCACAATTTATCAAAGCGGAAGAGAGGCAAAACTAGGACAACAAACATTCTTGAATAAAAATGGTCTACTGAAGTTATATCGCAGAGTGAACAAAAAAATCTTACTATCCCATAAATGTATCTAGCACAAAAAGTTTACAATTTGCGATCTTAATTTTGTTTCCATAAAAGTAACAAAATCAACGCTTGATATATGCTATCATTGAGATCAGCGTTGATCCTCTCCTCCTGGCTACGAAGAATACCTCGTATATAATAAATTGGATGAGAAATATCAAGTTGGAGACAGAGATAAAATTGTTGATAAGTTTAAATACAATAAATAATAAAAGTTCTGTCCCCCGTCGCAATTTCAATGGCGGTAAATTCGTCAATGCCACCATATTCTATTCGAGATCGTGAAAGCTCATCGATTGACTCGAGATGTAACTCAAATATCGAAGAACACTGTGTTGAGCAGACTCTAGTGAGTTGATAACAACGCGAATGAAGGCACCAGACCAACGAGCCATATTCAAGAATAGGTCAGACCAATGACTTATATAACAATGCAACAGTGACTGAAAGTTGCTGATAAAGGAGCGGTATTTCTCTGCAGAAGACACTGCAATCTCAACGTTCTATTGCATACATTTTTATTATGCGAGTTCAAAAACAGTTACTAATCAAAAACATTGTTTAAATAATCAATTAGAAGCGGATGATCTCCATGTTTATGCACATAATATACTTTTTTCAATTTTTTAAATAATGTAATTCTCAAGCATTTGTCGTTGATTAAATATAGCGTATTATTGACACACCACTGCTTCTAGATCGAGCTGCATATAATCGCGAGGCAAACAAGTTACTAAAAAAATCTGAAAATGACTCAACTGAACTATTCATTTCACGGTGTGAAAATAAAAAAAAGCACTCATATTTATAGAACAAATTGTATCATTCTTTGTTAAAATTTGGAAACTCTGGAAATTGGTTGTTCTGTATGAATAGTTTCAGTTAATTTTGACTGAAAAAAAGAATTTGTCAACTCTTTACTGCACAGTAAATTTGTATGATACATTTTTGTCCGCAGTAACATTGAAAAACAAATCTACCGTGGTATATCATTTATCAACAAAATAAACAAGAGCGGTCCAAGATGTGACCCTCGGGAACACCAGATGTAGTCTCTTGAAACCCATGGAGTTACAACCAGAAACCCTGACATACCGACAAGTTTACCAAGCAGTTTCCTCTGACAAGCAACTGCAAACCGAATTCATGAATGACAGCTGAATTTAAAACCTTTGTTGTAAGTATGAATAACAGTGTTTATGAAAAAAAATTCTTGTTTATTGTGTCGAATTGCTCTGAAAATAGAAAAAAACCCGGGCCTCAAAAGCAGCATCTCGAAAATCTTCACAGCAGAGATGAAGTTTGAATTATTTCTAACTAATGTTCTGTTAATAACGCTCGACATTTTCTTGGATCCAATTCGCATTCTGCGGCCACGGAACATAGTTCGACCTAAACTTCGAATCAAATATAAGTTACAAATCTCAGACGGGTCATTAACTATAGTTTCGCCATCATGTGCAGTGTTCAGTAATCGGTTATGTGAAGTGAGAACATTCTCGTGACTCCTCAGGGACTTAGTGTTAAATTGTAAACTATTGACACTGTTCTAAAAATAATTCGTTACTCAGATAACTTGCCTTAAATTTTGACCTCGTATAATTTTAGTGCTTCTCAATTGACTTGCAAATACCGTGTAAAAAATCAATTTTCCTCTGATCAAATTATTCAATTAAATTTGGATCAACATTAATAAAGTAAATAAAAACAAGATATTAACAATTAACCCTTAGCCTTCATTTGAACAAATTCTTTACATTGAGACTTTTCTGACCTCTTACGTTTTATCTTTCTCGATTCATTGTTCCATACTCTATAAGGAACTTAACATTTGTTACAGTAAAATTTTTATTACACCATTGGAAATTATAATTTGTTCATATCATATCATTCGTTCGTAAAATATTCCAGTAACTTTGATTAAATTTCACATACGCATTGCACGCATCGGAAAACTTCAACTAGATTGCGATTTCACTCGATAAAACAAATTTCAGAACTGGATAACAAAATATGATATTTTGAGCTTCCATTTGGTTGCTCGGGATATGCATACGAACTTGCATGATTTTAATAAATTTCATTGTGTTCGCCATTTAATCCCAAATCACTGAAATCAATTCATGTCAATAGCATTATAAAATTATTATTCTACTTATAACATTATAATATACGAACTCATCAGCTTATACATTTTCAGAGCACGAAATGTTAGTCACTTTTGAACAACAACTTGCACAACGAAAATCACAAACGTGGTTATTAATATAAGTATTTAAAATAAATATTAAATAAATTTAGATAATAGATTTTGATTGCAATAATAAGAGAGTTATCGAGTTTCAAATTTAAAAATTGAATCTTCATTGAAATCCGCCAAGGTGAATAAATCATGTAATAATTTAGTCTAAACAATCAAATAAATTTTAATTAAATTAAAAAAAATTTGAATAAATAAATTGATAATAAATAATAAATAATAAATTAATAAATTAATAAATTGCAACAAATCTTATTTATTTTAATTGAAATTTAATAATGAACTTTTTTTCAAATTTCTAATAATAATTGCTCTAATTTTATAAATGAAAATTAATTACTTTACGCTTCAATTTTTCCACGTAACAGATGTGCCATATTTATCACTTATGTATATTTTTTCAAAAAGTCGATATTAAAAATGTTTCTCGTCATCGAAGCGCGTAAAAACATGACGAATTAATCGATTATTTTCGCAGCACGTCGTCTAGTGACGCGAGATATTTTCCTCGCGCGATAACATTTTTTTTTAGCACCTGACAAATTGTCCCTCTCGTAAGATCGAATAATCGCGGTTATGTTCGTCGCGGTAGTCGGGAACGCACGGCCTCATTTTCGTATCTCTTCTCTCTTGTAATAGACGATTGGTCGTATCTTGGAATAAATCGAATCTGTCTTGTCACGCAACTTTACGACAAGTGCTTATAACAAAAAAAGAGCGAATGATAATATGTTACGCCTTAAATCAAAACCGTACAATTACGTGCAAAAAGTAAATTAGAACATTTTGTTATTATTACACACATCTCTGGAAAAATGTTCATAATTATTCTGTCGACAGAAAATTTTCAGAATTTTTGTTAATCGACATTTTACATTTCGGTTTGGCTTGATATAATTCGTAGTCCGAAAACGATCGACGATAAATTATCCATGCGATGAAAGGTGTAGTGTTAAATGATTGAGAATCGAGGCGATGAAAAATTTGCTGCGACTGGGGGAACGTTTTGCTGAGAGAGATCGAGTACCAAAGTTGACCAAGTCATGATAATAAATAAGATGTTGCTCAGTAACCACTTGTGAGCTTAATTTTACGAATTAAATACACTTTGAGGCTATACATTTTGTGCGGTCAACGAAGCCGCATCACATTTAGTTTCTAGTTGGAGATACGCCAATTGAAAAAAAAAACAACCCCTGAAAAAGACATGCTCAATTTTTCATATGGCTAAGTAAAATGAAATCAAAGCCCTTGCTTTGGACAAAAAAGAATTTTCTTTCAGTCGGCATGTTGATTATTTTTTATTACTATTTTCGTTTCGTTTTTTTTTGTCCAAGCAATGAATTGAAAAATCACAAGTATTGGATCGCATCGGGTGAATGTTTCGAGATGACTAATTTTATAAAATAGAAGAGTTAAAAAAGCTTTCAAGTCAGTAACAAAAGTAGCGAAAAAAAGTGCGAGGCCATTTTTTAAACGACTAGAATAAAAAATGGACAAAGTGGCCCAAACCACGCGGTCCATTAAAGCGGTAGCAAAAATGAAGAAAACGAAAATAGCAATAATTTGTCCATTGCGAGAACGAGTTGACGTGGAATAATTGAGCGCAAATGGTAAGCGCATAAATGTGTAAATTACATCACGTCCATAAATATGGCGCACAAAGCTAATACCATTCCATTTAGCAGGATTCGTGTTCAGTGGGTAAATTCTTTAATCCACCTCTTTGTATATTCGAAGAAAATGCATTCGCCGGTATTATATAGTCTCCACCAGCATCAATGCCCTCTGCTTCCCACGTTTTCGTGATTGATGTTGAAGCACGTACCTACGTACATTACGTGCTGATGTGTAGGTCGCGGCATTAATTCTGTCACACGTTTCTCTAGGACATACGTGTCATGATGATCAATTTTTAACGCACAATTCTACCCGAGTTTATTACTGTTTACCGATCACTTATTAAAACTTTCATTCTCCTTTTAATTCAATTTCAAAATCACGCTTCGGATACTTGAAATTTTCAGCCCATCGTCCAAGCTAAAACTTGTATACACAGGGATATCATATTTGGTAATAATGATGATGCAGTATGAGCAGAATTCATTTTGAAAAATATTGAAAAACATCAATTTTACGTGCTAGTCCTGAAAACGTGGTGAAAACAGCTTTCACTGGCACTAGCATTGAAAAATATATTGCAACAAACTTTTTATGTTTGTTTGGAATAAAATTTTTTGTTATTTACAGTGTGGTGGTATGTCAAAAATTTATCCAGACAGAATTTTACTTGAAAGCGTGTATGCGGGTGCATGGTCTGAAGCTTTTGTGGTAACACTGTCAGCGAGTTTGAAAAATAATCAATATGAAACATGAACGAAATGATAAGCTGTAAAAGAGAAACGTGCAGCACTATAGGAGTTTGATTGAAGTTTCGGCTTTTTCGTTGGGGTAACATTGACAGCTCTCACAGTTTCAAGTACTGCGGTGTGTATAAGTGACATATAGGTTGTTCGTGATACTTAACGCTTACTACAAGTTGGAAATTCTAGTTGACGACCTGCAGCGAATCATTGTGCCATGTCCACTACAGAGACGACGTTGCAGACGATCGACCGAGTAACCACTTGCATTGGTTTTCCGTCCTTTCCCATCCCACACTTGCAATCCCAATACCAAAGTTAGTTGTCGCCGGTTAAGTACACTATTAACCTTGCAATCACTTAATTATAAAGATCAAAAAAAAATGAAGTTTCCAAATGTTATTTTCAATTTGATTTGAAAACTGACGCGTTCTTTACCATTAAAGTTCTCACAAGGTGGATATTTTATTTTGTATAATCTAGAAATAATTATTCTAACGGAGTTCCACTCGACAAGATTATCGACATGAAAATTATATAAAATGCAAATTTCCCAAGAGACGTACCATAATATACTCGAATTTAATGTTTCATAAACGAGGCATTTTGAAAAAAAAAAAAAAAAAAAAAAACGAGGAGAAATTCATCGAAAATTTATTACTACAGGTAAAACAATTCAAGGTAATAAGTAAAAAAAAAAAGAAAACACGCAAATAATTTTCATCCTATTTTTTCTCGTTTTTTCTTCGTAAGGAGAAAAAACATGTATAAACTTTGGTTAGATTTTTT